>JAJJWW010017631.1:0-335742 GCA_023531295.1 Papaver armeniacum
TCCAATAGACTTTTCTGGGTGAGACAGATTTGTTTATCAAGTCTTCGACTTTGGGTTGTACCAACTCTTGGTTGTGGGTGAGATCAACTAATGGAATCAATTGCGTAATATCCTGCTGGGATCGGAGACGTAAGGAGTGCAACTGTACCTTGAATCAGTGTGAGATTGATTAGTGTTTAACTACAATCCAGTCCGAAGTTCATTGGTAGTAGGCTGTCTCTGAGCGGCTTAATACAGGTGTGGTGTTCAAAGATGGTAGGTCTCGGGTTTTACGCATTTACGGTTTTTTCGTTAACAAAATTAAGTGTCTGTTATTTCTTTTGGCATTTATATTTTGTTATATAATTGAAATATCACGAGGTTGAGGGGGTTAAATCGATCAATTGGTAAACCCAACCTTTGGTTGTTGATTGAAATTGATTGATCCTTGAACATTTGTCTTTGGTACCGTTCAAGTTATTTTTCTTATTTTCAATCGGGCTCGCAAATTCCTATTTGTTGATTGCGGGTTGAATTGAGAGATAGAGATATAAATTCTTTGATATACTTTTCTCTAGATTGAGTCTGTCCGTCTAGTTGATTCTCTTGAAAGTATATTGGAGTTTGTCTTCCAAACGAATTATTGGGTGTGGTTGTTGTACCCCGGCTTTTTCAATTGGTATCAGAGCAGGCAAACACGTTTAAGACCTTATAAGTCTGTGTTTGTAGCGATCTGAATATGGATAGAAGTGTTATCTCTAATAAACGCATCACCAGAAAAAAAAAGTTCTGTTTCTATGAAATTTATTAATGAGAAAGATTTGTCAATCTCGAATATAATCGAACCTAGTGTTCCAACGAAACAGACTTCCATTGACAAGTGTACCCGAATTACCTTACTGACGAGTCTGAATTTGAAGTTGAAAGGGAAGCATCCAAAGAGAGTGCAGTGATTCTAAAACTTGTTAGAATCCAGGCTGATAATGTCAACTGGTTGAAACACAAAGTCAATGCCCTTGTTGGTATGGTAAATGAGCATGATTCTCTTCACGAACTCTGCTTGAGGAAAATCTCAAAGAAGATGCTTTGGAAATTGAAATTCTTTTGAGAAAAATCTCTGTTCAAGAATGTTGCAAAGAATCCACTATACCAACTGCTTATGATTTAACTGGAAAAATTTCTATTCCAGAAGCAAAATCGAAATCCCTTTCTGTTGGAAGGGATGTGATTGTGTCTTCCTCTAATCAAGGAATATCCACATCACATGGAAGGAAGACATCTCCCAACAATGGTGTCAAGACTGTTCTGTCTAATCACTCAGGTGATCAGAAAGTGTGTCTCTTTTGTGATTCAAAAGGACATGGTGAACAAAAGAGGAAATCTAAGTTGAATGACAATTCTATTGGTCGTCTTCAACACACCTTAGATTTAATTTTCAAAGGTGTAACTGACATTCGTATGTCTAGACCAATTGGTTTTAGTACTCACCCGGTGTACCCCACCAGCAAAGTCAGTTCGATGTGTTCCTCAAATGTTCAAATGCTAAACATTCTTCCTAAACCAATTCGTTCAAGAAGAACTAATGGATCTTCTTCAATCAAAAAGGAAGATAATGTTGCTATTGATGTGAAATAGGTACCAGAAGAAGGAAGCAAAAATGAAGAGCTGGAAGATAACCTAAAAGTGATAATTAAAAGTTATAAAGAGATTATTAACAGGCTGACAATTCCCTCTAGTCAAAATTCTTCAGGTAAGAATACATACTATGCGTCGTATTTTGATGATAGTAAATTTTATGATAACTTTTCACATCATAACGGTTTTCCTCCGAATATCAGGAGAAAGAGGTTTAACCGAAAACAACGTTCATCTGATGAGCTCAAGGCTCATACTTGTGCTAATTAATCACAAGGTTGAAATCTCGCTCACAAAAAACCTGGTCGAGTGAGATATGGTCAGGTATACTTGATGGCAAAGGTTTTTTGATTCTCTAGCTATTTTCTTATTGTTCATAGCCGGATTATCATTCACAAACATTTTTGCATAAGTATTTATGTTTTTTTTTTGTATTGTCAAGCATTTGTCTTTTAATTTTATTGTGTCAAAAATTGCTATTCTTATGCTCTAAATTTTTCTTTTATGAGAATATAAAATTTATTGAGCTAAGACTTGTGAATTGTTTTCACACGGTAAAACACTGCTTTGCAAATAGTATCCTTGGATTGCATCCGTTTTTGCTATGGTTCTTTTTTCTTATGGGCCAAGTTTTCGGGTACCCATGGTACATTTCACGAACCAACTTTGGAAACCCTAAAATTTGTTTTCCTAAGAAACCATTTAAATAACAACTTTTGAAGAGTACGTGTACTCCAGGTTATTTTTCTTGTCAAGAATGGCATCTCCTTCGGGATCTTGTAACTTTGCAAAAGGTTTTCTTGATAAGGGTTGTGGTTTCGAAGAAGAGGAGAAAAGAACTCTTATGGAAGTTAATGACACCTCTCCTCAATCTCCTGATAATTATTCAGACATTGAGGATGATGAAGAGATTTCTGCTGAAGTTGTTCAAGATTTTATCGGACAGTTTAACGATGCAAAACTGCTTCTTGTTGATACCTTAAAAAACCTTGTTATGTTAAGAACTGGGTTGAAAAAGGTTAACTCTGACCTTACTCTCATGAAAACACACGTTAAGTATCGTCTCAAGAAGAATATCTTGTCCAAAGATGCAGTCGATACCATCTGTCACAAGCTTGAAGGTCTTGAAACTCATGAAGCTTGCGCACGTGAACGCTGTTTTTTTTGCTTATGATCGTTTTTGATTTTAGAGTTGTTTTTGTTCTCTTAATTTTTGGCTAGGAAACTTCTTATGAGAATTTATTCTTGTGTTTTTAAGAAGGATAACTAGGTTTTGGAATAACCATTATTGTGAGTACACATAGTTATTGCCAACGTTTTCATCCTGCAATGTTTATAGATTTATTTATTTAAACTCTAAAGTATTTGGAGGATGATTTTTGCAGTATTAATCTTTACAGTTTTATATATTGCAAATTGTTATGGGATATGTTGTTTACGTCCGTGAACCTTGACTGTCCCATATTTGTTCAAAAGTTAACTCTATTATATGTCGATATGAATGTATTGATAAAAGATAGAATGAACTTTTGACTATAAAAGTTAAGCCTATTATGTCATCATGCGAATATTGATTGAAGATAGGATGAACTTTTGTTTACAAAGATTAAGTCTATTATATGTCATTGTGTAAATAGTGATGAAAAATTGAATGAATCTTTGATTATTCCGCAGTATTGGTCTTTCCCTGATCCACATCTTTGTGTTTATACTGTGCTGCTCCATAAGTTCTCTCATGTTGATCATGACCAATTGAATTGATCATTTTCCTTGTGGTTAATTCAATTGAGATTTTTGGATACAAATTCATGTTTTCATGTGATTTGTTAATGTCCAAAGAAATCCTTCTTTGCTTGTGAAAGTAAGGTCGCTCTTGTTGTTCTTTCGGGAATGACATTTTATGGGGAGTGCGGCTGTGGAATATTATAGGAGTTATCTTGTATCTTTATAAACTCCTTGATGAATACACTAAGTTTTGACTATGTGAAATCATCGAAACAAGTTGGTATGTTGTTCGCTTTTGGTCATGAAGTATCTCTATGAAAATTTCATGAGGATCCCGCTAGTTTTCGTACCTTTGCCAATTTATATTAAAAAAAAGGGGGAGAATTAATGTGTAGTTCACACTACAAATACATATTGTTTACGGATCATTATGTAAGGGGGAGTGGTTTTCATTGAGAGTGCTTGAAGCCTCAAAAAACTAGGCACTTTAGATAAAGTATTGACTAATGGGGAGTGATACATATCACCATAGTATTGTTGTCAAAGTTGTGATACAATTGAACTTTGATGCTGTGTAATAATACTATGACACTGTATAACAATGATTGAGAGCAACTTTTTTCTGATTGTTATAGCTACGGATCTTCAACAACTATGATGCTTTGAGTTGTTGTTAGAGAACTACTCGGTCGAACTCGCAAGCGTTGCTATCTCAAGCTTGTTTGTCAATGTTAGTGATCAAAACTATAAGTCTTGATTTTTAGTCTACTTATAGATGTCTCGGACTAGGATAGATTGTGTAGTTGAGCATTAAACTTCACGGCGTTCATCAATTGAAGACGAAGAACTACTAAGGAGAGCTTGTGGAACTTCATCAACAAAAGGTATGTGGAGACTAAAACTCATCTATCACTTGGAAAATCTATTTCTACTCTATCTCCTATATTGAAACATAAGTCGTGGTGCTATATAGTTTTCTATTATGCACATTTGATATTTTGAGCTGAGTTTAACTCGCTTACATATTTCTCGAAATATGTGTTGGTAAGCTTTCGCTTCAACTAAGTTCATCTTATATTCTTGACGAAAGTCAAAAGATGATCATGCGAAAATCGCTGAGTAACATCTTACATGGTTTGTGTGATACAATCATTTGGTGTAGACTTGGAATGTTTCGTTATGATTATTTCAATAACTTGAAAATTGTTTTGATGCTAATAGTGTGTGAAAACGGCTATTTTCATCCTCTAAGAAAGTTTCAATGATTAAAATAGAGTTTAGAACACTTAACCAACATTGGATTATAAACATGTTATGCACTCTTGCATATATGTAATCCATGTCCGGGAACCATAGTATGCATACCCGTATGCGTACATGTTGGTTTGAGAAGTACGGGAACCTAAGTACACGTACCCGTACGCGTACTGGCGTAAGGTTCATGTCCGGTAATTTCTGCTGGGTTTGGAGGTATGCGTACATGTTCGCATACTGGCGAAAACCAAACTTGGTCCGGCTACTTAAGTATGCGTACCCGTTTGCATACTTGAGTGGTTAAAGTTCTAAAATCGGTTGTCACGTGAACTAATACATTTATATAATAAGGAATGCATTCTTTGCAAACCGTGGCTATAATCGGTTGTATACTTCTATGAGAGTATAACAATTGAACAACTCTATAACTAGTTTCATTTGATTCATTTGAACTAGTTGTGGTTAAGATGAATAAGGTTGATATGAGAGTGTTCATATAGCTAACTTTGGTTAACTACTGTTGAGCCAACATAGTGTACACGTTAAGGTACGGTTACTTAAATCTAAATGAAGGTACATTTCATTTGTGTATAACAAGCTAAGTTCGATCTAACGGTTGAAAGATATTAGCTTGAGTCTAATCATGTTTTCATCTAATGGTGAATATTGAATGCTTTGTTACCAAGGTAACCTAGATTGCAAACCCTGATTTGAAAACTATATAAGGGAGAACTCTAGCAACTGGGAAACCTAATCACCATACCTTATGTGTGATACTAGTTGCGACTAGAGTCGATTCTCCTTTAACCTTAGGTTTTTCACAAAACCTTGTAGGTTAACGACTTGAAGACTTCATTGGGATTATGAAGCCAGACCCAACTATTTTCTCTGTAGTTGCATGTTCAGATCTTACTTTTACTATCGTGATTGAGTATTATCTTTGCTAAGATTTGCTTGAGATTTATCTCCGATAGGTAAGATTAAAAGTAGTCACAAACATCTTCATCTCATCGTTTGTGATTCCATAATATCTTGTTTCTCTACCATACGATTAAGATTATTGTGAGGTGATTGATAATACTAGGCTATTCTTCGGGAATAGAATTCCGGTTTATCAATTGGTTCTTGTGCACCTTGATTTATCAAAAGACGGAACAAAACTCGTAGGTATTTCTATGTGAGATAGATTTATCTATTCCAATAGACTTTTATGTGTGAGACATATTTGTTTATCAAGTCTTCGACTTTGGCTCGTAGCAGCTCTTGGTTGTTGGTGAGGTCATCTAAGGGAATCAAGTACGTAGAATCCTGTTGGGGTTCAGAGACGTAAGGAGCGCAATTGTACCTTGATCAGTGTGAGATTGATTAGGGCTCAACTACATTCCAGTCCGAAGTTCATTAGTAGTAGGCTAGTGTTTGTAGCGGCTTAATACAGTGTGGTGTTCAAAGTTGGACTAGGTCCCGTGGTTTTTCTGCATTAGCGGTTTTCCTCGTTAACAAAATTCTGGTGTCTCTGTGCTATTCCTTTTCCGCATTATATTTTGTTATATAATAGAAATATCACAGGTTGTGCGTTAAGATTAATCAATTAGATAATCCAACCTTTGGTTGTTGATATAAATTGATTGACACTTGAACATTGGTCTTTGGTACCGTTCAAGTTATTTCTCTTATTCAATCGGTCTTGCAAATTCCTATTTGCTGATTGCAGATTGAATTAAGAAATTGAGATATAAACTCTTTTATATACTTTTATTTAGATTGAGTCTAACTGTCTAATTGATTCTCTTGAATTATATTGGAGTTTGTCTATTCAGAGTGCCGAACGAAATATTGGGTGTGGTTGTTAGATCCCCGCTTTTTCAATTGGTATCAGATAGCGATCTGAATATGGACAGAAGTGCTATCTCCGTAAACGTACCACCAGTCTTCGATGGCTCAAATTATTCATGGTGGAAAATTGCTATGCGTGCCTTTCTTCAAGCGCGTGATTTTCAATCATGGGTTTATGTGGTTAATGGATATGATCCTACGGAAGTTACAAAAGGCGATGTAACGATTCCAAAGGATATTGGTAAATATGATGCTGTCGATATTCTTGTTGCAAAGCAAAATTCTGACGGATTAAATGTTATCATCCATGCCATTACCCAAAAGCTCCAGCATCATGTGACTACTTGCACAAAGTCTAAAGATGCTTGGGATATCTTAGAAACCGTATTTGAAGGGAATACATGTGAAAAGGAAGCTAGGCTTCAAAACCTGAATTCTGATTGGGAAAACCTTCGTATGGCAGATGAAGATTCATTTGATGAGTTTAATCACAAAGTGTCTGAAATTGTTAATGCATCTTTTGCATTGGGGAAGACTATTCCTGAAAAGGACATTGTGATGAAAATTCTCTGATCGTTTCCATCTAGATACGATTCTAAGAAGCATGCCATCGTTGAGGGAAATAACCTTGCAACTCTTTCCAAAAATTCTCTGGTTGGGAAATTAAAGATCTTTGATCATGAGCATACATCCAAATCCGGAAAGGATGTTTCTTTCAAAGCACTAAAGAACACTAGAATTACTTGACAAAAGTAAAAGTGTTTGCGTCTCGAGGATGATCTTTCTGAGGCTGATTCATCAGATGAAGATCTTGACAAGTTAATCTCTTTGATCACAAGACAGTTTAGAGATCTTCTTTTGAAGAGAAGTAAACAGTTATCCAGAGATAAACCTAGGTCATCAATTAAGCCTCATAATCGTGTTCCTCCTAAAAATATGGATATTGACGAAACTGATGACGAGGATATGCCACGGTGCTTTAAGTGTAAAGGTTTTGGTCATTTTGCAAATGAGTGTCCAAATCGTAAAAAATACACTGGGAACAAAGGTCTAGTTGCAACTCTTGATGAAATGTCTGATAACTATGATTCTAATGAAGACGAAAAGACAAGTGTTGCACTTCTTTGTGAAAATATTGATTTTGATAATTGTAGCAATACATACATCAATATTGATATTCTTTCAGAAGAAATCTCAACCAGTCTGGAAGAAAAAATTGATTTATCTGGTTCTGCTAGAAACTCCGTGTCTGATTTTTCAGGTTCCACTATGTGTCTCGCTGCTTACACATCTCTGGCGTATGAACCATCTTCCATGTTGACATGTTCTTATTGTTCTCTCAAACGTCATCAACTCTCAAAGTGTTTCAAGTACAAACACAAAATAAGATATGTCAACAAACTTCAACAAAGAGCAAATAGATTAGCAAACAAGCTCAAACTTGTTCAAAAATCATCCGAGGTATGTAAACTCATCTCATCTTCGAAGAAGTTAGTTTCCAAAGAAAAGACTAGACCACTAGAGAAAAACTTATTGTCTAAACATTCTGTGAAATAGGGTTCCATGAATTCCTTTCAAAAGGGTTATGGTGGACAGATTATTGTTCACCCTAGCTCAACCTGATAGTGTTGGCTGGTGTATCTTGTCTCATGTGCCTGATCAAAAGAGACAAGATTGTGCACACCTCAGGCATTAGGAAAAGAGAATTGTTTTAGATTGTTTTGTTTTTCTCTTTTTAGTTTTGCTGCGTTTTGCAAGTTTGGAATTCTTCCAGCTTTCATATCTAATTGATATTGGAAGGGACTTCCCTGTTTAGTTAGTGAAAGAGGGTTATTCTCGACAATTTTACCTTCTTTAGGGTTGAGAGTTGTGCGTGCGTGAACTTGTGTGTTTTAAGGTTCCGTAACCCTACATTCCTTTTCCCCCCTCTTGAAACTCTTTTTATCATAAGACTGCTTGTTAAGATTATCTTGTGATTTCCTCTCACAATTCCGTACGTATGGATACTCTAAGCATTATGTCTTCTGATGGAAAAAATGTTAATATGATTGCTAAGCCATCAATCATGGAGGAAAAAGATAAATATCCGTTACCTCCGACTTTAAGAAGAAAAAAGAAGGAATGTGAGGAAGCCAAGAGCTGTTCCTTGAAGAGTTGAAGGAAACAAGGAAGGAGATTCAACAAATAAAGGCTATTGTTTTGAGAACTCTTGAAATTCAGAAGGCCCTGGTTTGGCATCAGTTCAAAAGGTTTGTTGGAATTGACTCCTTTCTTCATGAACCTTAGGTTCCCATGGCTGTTGACGACAAAAGGTTTGTTGGAATTGACTCATTTCTTCATGAACCTTAGGTTCCCATGGCTGTTGACGACAAGGAGTTCGGGGACGATAAAGAATTTTTCATAGATCTCAATGTCTATGAAACTTCTTATGAGAATTTATTCTTGTGTTTTTAAGAAGGTGTTGATGGTGGTTTTTAGCTTAGGGTTAAAATCGTAAAACTATGCACCTGGCATGACGTCACCATGACCTCTAGCGCATTTATTGACCATTAACACATTTATCGAATCAACCAGCATGCTTACGTAAGAATTACCAGGGTACCTTTTTCTTTCTATATATCATATCATGTTCCACGGCAGAACCCCTAACATTGATTGACATCACCTGTACAAAACCCTAAAATTCTCATGCTACCGCGCCAAGGCATGCCAGCCATGCCAGCCGCACCTCCGTGCCCAGCAGCAGCACCGTGCCAAGGCATGCCAGCCATGCTAGCCGCACCTCCGTGCCCAGCAGCACCACCGCGCCAAGGCATGCCAGCCATGCCAGCCGCACCTCCGTGCCCAGCAGCACCACCGCGCCAAGGCATGCCAGCCATGCCAGCTGCACCTCGGTGCCCAACATCACCACCACGCCAAGGCATGCCAACCTAGCCGCGCCACCATGCTGGCCTTCCCTATGCGGCTACTAAAACGAAGGCGTGCGACAATCAACGGTCCCCCTTCAATCCCAGGATCAAATCCTAGCCATCCAAGGTTACCAGACAACGCATGGTAACCTTTGGCCCGAAATCCTAAGTTTGGCCACGCCCACACCGCGTCAAGGCATGCCATGCCCACGGCATGCCAACCTAGCCACGCCACCATGCTGGCCTTCCCTATGCGGCTACTAAAACGAAGGCGTGCGACAATCAACGGTCCCCCTTCAATCCCAGGATCAAATCCTAGTCATCCAAGGTTACCAGAAAACGCATGGTAACCTCTGGCCCGAAATCCTAAGTTTGGCCACACCCAAACCGCGCCAAGGCATGCCATGCCCACGGCATGCCAACCTAGCCGCGCCACCATGCTGGCCTTCCCTATGCGGCTACTAAAACGAAGGCGTGCAACAATCAACGGTTCCCCTTCAATCCCAGGATCAAATCCTAGCCATCCAAGGTTACCAGACAACGCATGGTAACCTTTGGGCCGAAACCCTAGTTTGGCCACGCCAAACCGCGCCAAGGCATGCAATGCCAACCTTGCCGCGCCACCACGTTGGCCTTCCCTATGCGGCCACTAAAAGGAAGGCGTGCAACAATCAACGGCCACCCTTCCACCTTAGATGCAAATCTTAGTCGTCCAAGGTCGCCAGCCAACGCATGGTAACGTTTGGCCTAATGCCAAAACCCTAATTTTGGTCGCGCCTAAACTATGCCTCCTCGGGCCCGCAACATCCCTCCAGAATTCTTCCTGAGTTTTACTGTCGGGCTGTTTTCACCTCCCGAACGAGTTCAAAACCTAAATATCCTTGCGTAGGGAGATAGGAAATTCTTTTCCAGTCGATTTGAGGGGCGGACCGTCAAAATCCGATTCCGTACGAGAATTCGACAGCGATTCTAGTAAAGGGTGCTAATTAGGGTTTCTAAAACGAACGGTCGCCCTTCAATCTCAAGAGCAAATCCTAGCCGTCCAAGGTTACCAGACAATGCATGGTAACCTTTGACCCAAAACCCTAGTTTGGCCACGCCAAACCGCACCAAGGCATGCCATGCCAATGGCATGCCAACCTAGCCGCGCCACCATGCTAGCCTTCCCTATCCGGCTACTAAAACGAAGGCGTGCGACAATCAATGGTCGCCCTTCAATTTCAGGAGCAAATCCTAGCCGTCCAAGGTTACCAGACAATGCATGGTAACCTTTGAACCAAAGTCTAGTTTGGCCACGCCAAACCACGCCAAGGCATGCCATGCCAATGGCCTGCCAACTTTGACGTGCCATCATGCTGGCCTTCCCTACACAGCTATCAAAAACGGAAGCGTGCAACGATCAACGGCTACCTTCCGCTTAAGATACAAAATCTCGACCGTCAAAGGTCGCCAAGCTAGAAAGTCTCCCAAGCTCGACTTGCCAGGCAACAACCATGTTACATGTTTTCACGAAAACGTTCGAGACATCAAACCACAAATTGGGGGATCTTCTTTGGGTTTTGGTTTGGGGGTTTACAGCGTGCGGCGTACACTACGCCCGTAATCTGAAAGTGTAATAAGGATGAAGCGGTTAAGTAAATAGGGAAGTAATGGTGAAACACTTTTCTTTTATGGAACATCAATTCCATGCGTTAACGGTTACCACTCCTCCCATTTACTCACCCATTATTCCATTCTTTAACGAGACCAGAGTACGTTTCACACTGACTTGTATAAATAGGTCTTACCTGTTTCCACAAAGAAGAACAAGTTCGGTCAAGGATCAGACAACACTCAGAAAAACGTTTGGCTAAGCTCTCCCATCTATTAGCTTCCCATTTTATGATACAAGTCGTGAAAGCACTACTCTTCCGATCGCTGTCGTATGCGTCAAAAATAATTTCACTTTCCTAAAGTATATGATAAGAAAGAGTTCGTTTCCACAGAGAGGCAATTGTAGTTATTATGTATTCAATTTCCTTAAGTAACCAATTGGGGGGATTTCTGATTTTAATGTAAGCAATAAAAGTAAATTAAAAGCAAAATAAATTGTAGAAAGTTATCAATGAGAGAAAGATATTGGTGAAGGAATTCATCTTCAATCTTAGACATGTGCTTGCGTATATGATTAGAATTACAATTTAATCTATTTTATTATCAAAAGCCTAGAGAATCAAGAGAGCAAGATAATCTATTAATTTCCTAAGTTCATCAACACACACATTAGAGCTGCGTATGTGAATTCTACCTAAAGAATAACCTAACGCCTTGCGCTAATTAAGTTCAATTCCTAGGAGCTTTAAGTTTCAGAAATAGGCTAATCAAAGTAATTGTCATACATTGCGCATAATGATCGCTGTCGTATGCGTCAAAAATAATTTCACTTTCCTAAAGTATATGATAAGAAAGAGTTCGTATCCACAGAGAGGCGATTGTAGTTATTTCGTAACCAATTTCTTAAAGAAACCGATTGGGGGGATTTCTGAATTTTATGTAAGCAATAAAAGTAAATTAAAAGCAAAGTAAATTGTAGAAAGTTATCAATAGAGAGAGATATTGGTCAAGGAATTCATCTTCAATCTTAAACATGTGCTTGCATATACGATTAGAATTACGATTTAATCTCTTGTATTATCAAAAGCCTAGAGAATCAAGAGAGCAAGATAATCTATTAATTTCCCAAGTTCATCAACACACACATTAGAGATGTGTATGTGAATTCTACCTAAAGAATAACCTAACGCCTTGCGCTAATCAAGTTCAATTCCTAGGAGCATTAAGTTTGTAAATAGGCTAATCAATGCAATTGTCATGCGTTGCGCATAAAAATTCGGACAATGGTCAAACTCTACATATGATTACGAGAGTGTATCACTACAAACCGTAAACATATCATGCTACTTGTATTCAGGGTTATCGCTCGATGAAAAACCCTAAAATAGCTATGGACTAGGATGCAAGTTCAATTAATTGGCCACTTAACTAATCAAACATCATAATCCTATCACAATACTTCAATCATGTGATCATAAAAAAGAGAGAATTGAACGATAATCAAGAGAGAAAACTAATACATAAAGCAAACACAAGTTTTAGAAATAGGACTACATCCTTAACCAATAATATAGAATTTAGCTACTCATAGCTATGGAGTTCATCACCAAAAATATAAGTTGAATAAAGAAGAAGATGAACAAAAGCAAACCCTAGTTGCGTAAAACAAAAGCGGCTCTCCAAGTTCCCAAGAATAAGATGTCTTCCAAAAGTTGTAGAATCCTCTTTTTATAGCTTTTCCTTTCTTCCAAAATTAGGTCAAGTCTCAAAGTCCATTAGATAAAAATCCACCAAGCCCATAAGAGAGAGAAACCCATGTAGAAAATAAATCCAAAAATACGTCGCCGGAAAAATGGTATTATGGCCAGAAATCGGCCGGAGAAGTGCCCGGAAAACGGTTCCGGTGACCAGCAAAGTCCGCCCAGTCACCGGTCAACGAGTCAACTCGGTCGAATCATTGAGTCAAGGTGAACCAGTGAGTCAGAACCGGGTCACGTACGAGTCAGAGACTTGAGTCAGAAATGAGTTAGATCTCTCTGGCTGGTTGAGATGAGTTGCCAGGCATGAACCAATTGCACTGGCCTGAGTTATGCTGCACAATGATTGTGCTTCAAAGTTCCATCCAGCCATGTTGGCTATTCATCTTATTCTCTGACCTGCAATCTAAGCTCAAGTTCCTCCATACATCAGACTACTTTAAACCACCAGCAACTGCATCTTCTTGAGCCTCTCCTGTAATCCTGGCTGAGACACCAACTACACCAGTTTCTGTAATCAACAGCATCGGCAGCAGCAACATACAACAACTTCAAATCCAAGTGCAATATTGTAATCATTGTTAAATCCACCATTCTCCTTCTCTCTATGTATAGCACAGCACAACACCATCTCAGTTCCTGCAATCTCATTCATTGCAACATCCTTTGCTCACTGCCGCATCCATGTCCTTGCCAATTCAACCACTCTGCAATTCTTACTTAATTCTCAATTTCTCCATTCCAGAACCACCATAAGCATACCCTGTTCATTCATCTCCATCTTAGATTCAGCTGCACCTTCTTCCTCCAATGCCAGTAGCTGTAGCTTCATACACAGCACATGCCATTGACTCACATATGCCATCACACCTGATTCCTGGTATGCCCTTGCTTCACCATTCAGCTGTTGCCATCACCAGCTCTACTTCATGTATGCACCACCTAAATCCATTCTCTGCCTCAGTCTTGTGTTCAAACTGCACAAGAACACCAACAGCTCCTGCAATGCATAGCTACCACCTGCAGCAGCTGAACCTGCAATTCTCTGCTCCAGTATCAGCACCATTCATCCAACACAACACAACCCCCAGATGACTTTCTTTCCCATCACAGCACAACTTCCTAAGCCTCAGCATTACAACTGCCACTGCACCTGCAGATTCACAGCCTTTATCCATTTCAATTCAGCTCCATCACCAACTCTGCTGTAAACAACCACCAGTTCCCTGCATTATCTGAAATGCCATTGCAGACCTTGTTCTGCAGCTTCATTAAGCCCATCAGCTTTAAGCCTTGCAATCTCCAACTAAACAATGAACCTGAGTTCATCCCTGGCAACTTAGAAACATCAACAACTCCTTCTCAGGTTCAGCTCAAATTCCAGTATCACCAATTCCATCTGTAACATCTCTTGTAGCTTACTGCAATGCATTAGTTTCACATCACTGCAATTTCACATACCATTCAACCCATATCTCCCAGTTCCAAAACTCAATCACCACCTAAATCTCCGCGCAAACACCCATTGTAAATTTCATCTCTTCTACCTCAAATTCCTTTGAAAACAGATCCATCAACCTCTTGCATCTTCTGGCATCAGAAATTCATCATCCGCAGCTCTAAAATCCCTCAAAACCCTTGAATCATCAACCAACTTCTTCATTTCTCATGAACCCAGAGGATTAATACAAACCCTAACCTTCATTGTAAACTCTCTGCAATTCCATGGCATAAAACATCCCCGAAAACATCATCTTCTCATCAACCCAAGTATTCAAAATCTGTTCTTAATCTTCTCTTTGAATTCAAGCATCAAATGATACCCATCTTCATCTAATTTCTTCACAATTTCTTCTCCCTGTGTTCAACCTCTTCAATCTCATTCCTCCCTACACAGTAACCACTTCAATCTCCCCTGAATCTCTCGAACGTTGACAAAAGAAATTAAACAATCTGTGGCTTCTTTTTTTTCCATTGAACTCTCACAGAAACAACGAACTAAAAATTGGGGATGAGAATGATTTCCTTCTTCACGACCAAATTGATAAGGTTGCGTGTATGGCCGGTATTTAGGCACCCGGATAATGGATATGGGTCACCCAGTGGCAGCCCATTAACTCTCCTTTGAACCAAAGCTAGCAGCCCCTTATCGTTGATTCGAATCCGCATAGCACTTTTCGCTGAACACTTTCGCTCTCCTTGCTCCTTTCCGCTCCAATGCACGCTTTCTCCTTCTTTTGCTCATAATGACTCCATTGCACCTAGTAAACTCAAAATCAATCATAAAATACATAATTTACAAGAATACTCGCAAAGAAAGCATAAACAATAGATAAATACCACGGTGTTTACAACACCTATCAAATTCCCCCACACTTAGACTTTGCTAGTCCTCGAGCAAATCAAACAAAATAATTCTAAAGAAAACATACAACTCCGTGTCGTCGAGGCTACGGTCACTTTTAGCATAAATAACAAGCCTTTAAACCACTAGGTGTCCCTAGTGGACGAGTTATAGTCTCGTGAGAGTTTACTAGAGATATACCCACAAAACCTATTTTTCCAACTTACTAGTTCTCCGTAATGATAGTATCTAACGCACTAAGAAGACATAGAGATTATGCACACTAGTCATAAGAAGTTAGACACATAAATGAACACAATTTCATTCTTAAAAGTTGAGAGAGAAATAACCATCCCTTCTTGACAAAAATTCGGGTTCGGAGTGATCAAAAGTCTCGACTCTGCCTCACAAGAAAGGGTTTTATGAAGTTGCTCTCAATAATAAATAGCTTTTTATGGGTCACACATGTGTCCAGGTAGGAATGAAGAGAGAATCCTGCGACACGTTGAATGGTAGGAAGGTAGAAACCCTCCGAAAAGTTTTGAAAACCCACATCTTTTATAATTTTTGAAAACCCATTTTTCTGACGATCTCTTCGAAAGGAAATCAACCACTTAACGAAGGTGGGAATATGCTACTTACCTCGTTATCCGTTCGGCGTGCAGCTAGCACCACTCTCACAACATCCATAGAAACGTCTTCGGTCTTCAATCGGTGTCTTCATCTTCGTCTTCGGTCTTCAACTCTTGATGATAACTCTTGAACTTCGTAGAATCTCGACAATATGATTCTTTCCTCAAATTCCTTGTTGCTTGAAACTTCATTATAAATATTCCTTCTTTCCCTTGGCTTTATTGAAAGAATACAAAACTAAAAGCAAACTATACAAACCCAAAATTTAATTTTTTTTTTTCTGTTTTTTTTTTAAATAAGAAATAAAACAAATATAAAAATAAAACAAAATAATAAAAACTATTAACAAACCTAAACATTTTTCTCTTGTCTCTTTTTTTTTTTATATTTATTTATTTATTTAATTTTTTTTTTTTGAGACAAGAGAAAACAAAATACACATAAGATAAAATAAAAACGTAAGTACAAAGGCCATGGTGTAAGTACTTTACCACTTGATTCTTCACAACTTGTATGTCTTGATATCATAAACTTCTCGAACTCTCATCCTTGATAATTTTCACTCTTGTACAATAGTCTTCAACATATAAAAATTCTGCTCCTTGTCTTGTTGCTTTACTCAAATCTGAAATCTGCCCATTTCCGTACTGTTGCTTGTAAACCATGAACGTGTTCAACTTTCCTTCAAATTTGTGATGCTCCTCTTGTTGATGATGATGGTGTTTCTATGGACCTGTTGGTGTAGAGAGAGATAAGGTGGATGGTGCTAACTGCGAACAAGATTACAAGTGGTATGTAAGTTAGCAATTCGATGTCACCATCATGATTGATAAAAAATAGCACTCAAGAGATCAAAATAGTGCTTCTATGGTGGGAGGTTGGACAGCTCACCATTCTGCCCGGAATTTACGTACGGTGACACACACTCAAAAAGCACAAATTTAGACAGGTTCAAAGAATTAAAGGTTGGTGCCTCACATTATGTAACTTGGGTAGTCTCCACTATAGGGGATCACTGCTCTAATATCGAATTTAAGTCTCCACCTTATTTGCCACTGGCATGGTTAAATCCAACTTTAACTCTCATACAATTAAGAAACCCGATCATGTTCTCTGTCATCTCTAAGTTCAGTCACTATTATGAGATTCTCGATGTAATCTTAGCGACATGTATACTATGTGACTCTAAACTAACTACAAGTTGGAGTTCTCTTATTCACTAGTTACACAAAAGTTGAAAAATTTGAAAAATTACAATGCAAACCACTCCCCCACACTTAAACTTTACATTGTCCTCAATGTAAATTGAATCTTCCAAAGAAAGTCAAGGTGGGAAATCCTAACGGAAAAGTGACAAAAAAAAATCATAAAAAGTAAAAACATGACAAGAAAAGAAAATAAAAGACAAAAGATACAAAACCGATGGGTTGCCTCCCATTTAGCGCTTGGTTTAAAGTCGTAAGCCCGACTATCTCCTTGCTTTCTATGACTCCTCCAGAGGGAGTACTTCCACAAGATTAACTCCTTCCACGACATCCGAAGAGAAGTTCTCATAATATGGTTTCAACCGGTGCCCATTCACTTTAAGTTCATTACCTGTAGCTAAACTACGAATTTCCACTGCACCATGAGAAAACACATTAGTCACAATAAAAGGTCCAATCCAACGTGACCTTAATATACCCGGAAATAATTGCAAACGAGAATTAAACAAAAGCACTTTCTGCCCAATGCAAAATTGTTTCTTTGTAATCATATTATCATGAAATGCTTTCGTCTTTTCCTTGTAAATCCGTGAGCTTTCAAATGCATCATTGCGAATTTCCTCCAACTCTTGAAGTTGTAACTTTCTTTGCCTTCCAGCACCATCCAACTCCATGTTGCATTGCTTAATAGCCCAAAACGCCTTATGCTCAATTTCCACGGGTAAGTGACAAGGTTTACCATACACAAGCCTAAAAGGAGCCATCCCAATAGGTGTTTTATATGCGGTTCTATACGCCCACAAAGCATCATTGAGTCGCGAACTCCAATCTTTCCTTGTTGGATTCACCGTCTTTTCAAGAATGGATTTCACCTCCCGGTTAGACACCTCGGCTTGTCCATTTGTTTGTGGATGGTAGGGTGTTGCAATCCTATGCGACACATTGTACTTCTTTAACAAACTTTGCAAAAACCTGTTTTTGAAGTGTGAACCTCCATCGCTAATTATAGCCCTTGGAATGCCAAACCTTGCAAATATATTAGCTTGCACGAAATCCGAAACAACTTTAGAATCATTAGTTGGGGTGGCCTTAGCTTCCACCCATTTCGAGACATAATCCACATCAAGCAAGATATAATAATTCCCACTAGAATTGACAAAAGGGCCCATAAAATCAATTCCCCATACATCAAAAACCTCAACAAATTGAATAATAGTTTGTGGCATTTGATTTTGAGCACCTAGATTTCCTGTTCTCTGGCACCTATCACATGTGAGACAAAATGCATGTTCATCCTTAAACAAAGTTGGCCAAAAGAAACCACATTCTAGTACCTTGAGAGCGGTTCTCTTACTCCCAAAGTGTCCTCCACAAGCATATGAGTGGCAAAAAGACAAGATAGAATTAAATTCAATTTCGGGAACACACCTACGTATTACTTGGTCACTACAATGTTTCCATAAGTATGAATCATCCCATATGTATTGGTTTCCTAACTTCTTAAGTTTGTCCCTCTCAAAGACGAGACAAGTTCTTTGGGATTTGTTTAGACACTAAGTAATTAACAATATCAGCGTACCATGGTTCTCCAAAGGCAATTGAGAATAGTTGCTCATCCGGGAAACTTTCACGCAACGGGATAGTCTCCTTGTCCACAGCAAGTCGGCTCAAGTGATCCGCAACGATGTTCTCAATCCCTTTCTTGTCTTTGATTTCAATATCAAACTCTTGCAAGAGTAAAATCCATCGTATGAGCCTCGGTTTCGCCTCTTTCTTTGTAAGCAAGTATCTAAGTCTTTGCATGATCGAAAAGACAACAACTTTTGTACCAATTAGATAAGAGTGAAACTTTTCCAAAGAAAAACAATAGCTAATAACTCTTTTTCAGTGGTTGTGTAGTTTTGTTGGGCCTCATTTAACGTTCTAGAAGCATAATAAATGGCATGAGGTATCTTCCCCACTCGTTGCCCAAGCACCGCACCAACCGCATAGTCAATTGCATCACACATGAGCTCAAAAGGCTTGCTCCAATCCGGTGGTTTAATGATAGGGGCTGAAATCAAAAGTTCTTTCAAACTATTGAATGCCACCATACATTTTTCATCAAAGTTAAAAACCACATCTTTTTGCAATAAGTTACAAAGTGGTGATGCTATCTTGGAAAAATCCTTGATGAATCTACGATAAAAACCTGCATGACCAAGAAAATAGCGTATCTCCCTCACCGTAGTGGGAGGGGTTAGAGCACGAATAAGGTCTATCTTAGATTTATCGACTTCCAAGCCTTTAGAATATATTATATGGCCTAAAACTATGCCATGAGTTACCATGAAATGGCACTTCTCCCAATTTAGCACAAGATTTGTTTCAACACATCGTTCAAGGATTAGTGATAAATTATTTAAGCAAAGGTCAAATGAATCACCAAAGACACTAAAGTCATCCATGAACACTTCGATTATGTTTTCAACATATTAGAAAAGATACTTACCATACACCTTTGAAAGGTAGCTGGAGCATTGCACAAGCCAAAAGGCATCCTTCTATAAGCAAAAGTACCGAAAGGACAAGTGAAAGTGGTTTTCTCTTGGTCTTCCGGTGCTATCACAATCTGATTATAACCTGAATAGCCATCAAGAAAGCAATAGTAAGAGTGTCCGGCTAGACGTTCAAGCATTTGATCAATAAAAGGTAAAGGTGTTTATGGGTGAAAACTACTCCTGCAGAATTTGGTAATTTGGGGTGTGGATGAGGAATGAATTTAAACCTTAAACAAATGCACTGCGCGGTGAGTGCTTGTAGATTCGAGAGATCAATCTGTGCAAGTCCGGCCTAAACCAAGAAATGGTCGTTCCAGACTTGTTTCGGTCACAAAGTGAAGGAGATGGGGTTGATCTTAGGGAGGAAGCGAAGAAGGTGTTAAGATTGTGAAGGTGTTGGCTTGCTTATGACTTGTAACGAGAAAGATGAGCGGGCTTGTGATTGATGCAAGCAAGCTCTGGGTGTTGGAATACGTTTTGTATTAACACTTGGTTTTTTGTCTTGTCTGGACTTGTGTTGTTGTTTGAAATAGGGCGGAGAACCTATTTATACAAGTCATTGAGCCTTATTCACGTCTCTCGTGGGAAGTGGAGGAAGTGGAGTGATGGAGTAGTGGAGTTGTGCGTCGGTGCCATACGACCGGTCTTGCCCACTTCTCCTGTTCATCTCTAACCGTCCATGACTTCGACACGTTCTTGTGATGGCGCGCGTTGCACGCCGCACGCCGTAAACCGCCGAGACCAATACCCCAGTATGTATCCCCAGTTTGTGACATGATTGATGTACTGGAATGTGTGGATCATGGATCCACGAAAGATAGCATGTAATCTTGAATTGAATAATTGTGTTATTCGGGAAGTCGATACTTGTGAAGTATCGTGTGTATTTTATGCGAGTCTTGCATTATAGTGTGGTAAAGTGATGGGTAATGATGCCTCATTTTGAACAAATAACTCATGACCGGGGTTGTATAACCAAGCTGGTGAAGTTGGACGGATGAGATGATCTTTGAGACACTCATCTCGCGGCCAGTTAATGAATATTAGGGTTTTTGAAGAGGTGCGCAAGCATCACTCTTGACTTAGTCGAAACCAAGAATGGAAAGGGATTTGGAGAGGACCGTAGGGCATGTTTATAGACAACATGCCGGTGTACATGTCCATGTCTCTTGTCCCATGAAGGTGCGATCTAGGCCACTCAATTTGACCGGCAAAGAGGAGTGGTTGAGATCGATTTTGCAATAGGAAATTGATGCCGCAAAAGGCCGCACATCATGCTTTTTCCGGCGCACGTTCCAAGACGACCTAATTTGGTCGGTCTTGGTCGATGGGTTTGACGGGAAGATGGCAGGCTGGTGATCATGCCTATACCTGAATATCCCATGAAAACGTGATCTAAGCCATTCAAATCATCCGGTGAAGTTGAGCGGTCGAGATCGGTTGTGGTTTGGGAGGCGTGGCCATGCTAGTTTGGACGCACGTTTTGGATTGACCGGGCATGATATGCCTTGGACGAACACATGAGGAGGTAGATGGGCCCACGGTGGTCATCTTTGGTATGACCGGCCCTTGCTTAATCTAATCTGTGACCCTCCATTTGTCTTAGGAGAATATGGACGCGCGTGATGGCCTGAAACCCTAATTTTGGCTTTCAAAGCCGTGCGTCGTCTCTTGTTTGGGTGACGATTTTGTCACGGCCAAACATTGTTGGTCTTGACCGATTGGTCAAGTGTGTAGGCGGTCCCACGGTGATCGTGTTGACATGCTCTGGGCCCTTTGAGTCTACATCTACACCCTCCATCTATACCTGCGAAGATGGATGGTTGAGGCATTTTTGCGACATATGTAATATGCCGCAAATCCTAATTTAGGGTTTTCCGTCCATAATGCTTGGTATGAACGGTTTCTTGGCAAGCTAGGCCAATGACCGACCATGCGGGGTCGGCCGTGGGTATTCCATACCTGCTTGGGGGTGATGGAATTGATCTGGGGTCATCCAATCATGCTTGTGGAGTTGGATGACTGCGATCGGATCATATCCGGACTGATATGGTCAGTCCGGATGCTCAATCGGGCTAGTATAACACACCGAGAGGGGCTCAATCGGGCTAGTATAACACACCGAGAGTCACTGTACGGGTATTTCGTACATGGTTTCATTATAGTGCTTGGAGGTTCGTGTTACTGTAAGAGTAACACTCGGTCGTCATGCCACACGCGATAATGAGTACCGGAAATACAAAGGCGATATGAAATTCACGGGGAAGGGATTGTTGCCACATGCTCCAACCTGGAGGAATTTCATGTATTCACGAGAATGGGATTGTTGCTACATGCTCCATTCTTGATGAATTAAGTGAGGGAGTATCCAACACTTATAAATGGCTTTATCTTTTACAAGATGTCGGCGCATGATTTTTACGGTTTTTAAAAATTTAACCTTAAACGAAAATCCACCATCAACATTAAGTCCCCTGCCTAGCACATAATGGTTACACTATTGTGTGGTAGGCATAAGATGGTGACATACATATGTGAGAAAGACAGGATAAAAGGAGTTTACCCGGAAGAGTGTTGGTCGACCGCTAGTTTCCCACTTATTTGTCATGCTCGTATGGAATCCTTTGGTGGGACCGGTTTCCTTCTTTGGGTGTTTGAATCAAAAGAGGAATCCAAACAAAAGAGGTATCCTTGTTCTATTGGGATTCTTCTAATTTTTGTCTATAAAAGGGACCAAGACCCCTTTCTTTTCCTCACGATTTTTTTTTTGTTTGCTGCTCTCGTCCGCAACCTTGCTGCCGCCCTACCAACCGTCGTTGCCGGAGTTGCTTGTCGTTGCCGGAGCTGCTGCCGTGAGCCACCGTCCGTCCGTCCTCCCAAGGTGAGTTTCGGTTTCGGTCTTTTTTTTTTTTTTTTTTTTTTTTTAGTAAAAACCCTAGCTTGCTAGGTAAACACCTTTTGTAAGATATGCATATGCTTAGTCTTTCCACCATTGCATGCAAAACCTAGCTTTTAGGTTGTATCTTGAAAAGGAAAAACCTTGGCTTGAATCTCGCATACACGATTCCCATGAACAAAGAAAACCGTGTTATGATGCGTGAGAATGAACGTGGGCCCGCCGTGCATGATTGACCGTGGGTCTCGCCCACATACGCTTGACCGAAATTCGTACCGAACTTGAAACTTGTACCGGACTTGAAATCAATACCAGACTGAAACTTGCACCTGACTTGAAATCAATACCAGACTGAAACTTGCACCTGACTTGAAATCAATACCAGACTGAAACTTGCACCTGACTTGAAATCAATACCAGACGGAAGTTGTACCGGACTTGAAACTTGTACGGACTTGATACCAATACTGAGCTGAAATCAATACCAGACTAAAATTTGTACCGGAATTGAATGGTGTTTGGACCGGCCATTGTGTGCTCTGATATGAGTTGCGTCTTGCCGTGTGTGACTACATCTCTTATATGCTTTCATACAAGTTCTAACTCCTGTCTTTTATTTCATTGTGGAAGAAAAGAATCCCTGTTGAGATGTCTTCTGAAGATAATGTTGGTGCCAAGTCAGGAAGTGTTGACGACTTCAAAGATATGCCGAACATTGATGATGAGTTGTTCACCTCGCCTTTTCCAAGTATTAGGAGACATCCTTCTCATAAGATAGTCTCGCTTTCCGATTCAGAAAATATGGAAACTGATTCATTCTCTTCTTCAGCACTTGTGGTGAGATTTTGTCTCCAGAGAAACGAATATCCGCCTTCTCCTATTGACTTCAAGATTTGCCATACTCCAGGGGTTCTTATGAAGGATGGATGAGACGTATGTTGAGTAATAAGGGCATTAAGGATAATTTGGCCGAAGCACAAATTCTCAATGCGGTCATGGCATCTGCTACTCTTGAAATTAAGAAAGACATGGCGGGTTTGATTACCTTCATTTCTCGGTGGCGCATTTCTACTCATACAGCCATATCTAGATGGGGAGAAATGACTATCACCCTGGAGAGTGTAGCTGCATTAATGAACCTGCCTGTTCTTGCCGGGAAGTCTTTCTTACGAGCTCTCGATACGGAGAAAAGTAACTATGGTGCTATACTTCAAAAAGTGGCGGAATTCGACGGTCTGGACAAGGAAGAGAAAAAGATGCGAGATGCTTTTACACTGGTGGGTGTCGGAGTGGTCTCTGCGGACCCAGAGCCGGATCAAGAGTTGGAAAACGAGCTCGGTGTGATTGCGTTCTGTCTTTATGGTTATCCAGGGATATACTCGATGATGGTTCGGAAAGAAGACCATTAGAAGTGACCTTGTTAAGATTGCTATAAAAGGTCGGCGAAGGGTGAAGTTCTTCCTCTGGGCTCATTGTTCCTTGGATCACTGTATTCTCATTTGGATGCTTTAGCAATGGACATGCATGCTTCTAACGGGTACAAGAAGGTGGAGTCGCACATTCACTTCGCTTTTCTTCATGCGCTCTTATGGGAACACTTCAAAAGTTACGCTCCTGCTCCTGGAAATTCGCTCAATAACTTATATGGTGGCTCGAGAATACTCCGTTGGAATAAAAGGCGTCCCAGAGGTGGTGCGAAACTTGTGGACGTATTTGACAATATGTCTTCTGTAGATTTCCGTCCATGGGGGCCGGTCCACCCTTCCATTGTTCAGCCAAAGACCTTTGCTATCGCTTCTGACGGTCCTGATGCTGTGTTGTGTACCGATGTCGAAACTATGAAATCTGGAGAACTTATTTACCTGCTGTTGATGGTGGTTTTTAAACAAGGGGTAAAATCGTAAAACCCCATGACCTAGTGCTACCCGCAACACATTAACTAAGAGCATTTAACTCAAGTGTAAACAATTAATAGGGGTATTTTTTCAAAATACCGCATTAGGGTTTTCAACACGTAACCCTAATTCCAAAACCAAGCCGCATCGCGCACCATGGAAACAATGCCAAACCAAGCCGCATATCGCGCACCATGGCAACAATGCCAAACCAAGCCGCATATCTGCGCACCATGGCAACAATGCCAATCTCAAGCCGCATGCCTTGCGCACCATGGCAACAATGCCAAACCAAGCCGCAACTTGGGCACCATGGCAACAATGCCAAACCAAAAGCCGCACCCCGCGTGCCATGGCAACAATGCCAAACCAAGCGCAAGCGCACCATGGCAACAAGGCCATATCTCCAAGCCGCTATGCCTTTGGCCCACGCCAAATATAGCGCCCTAGGCTTGCAAGACTTGCAACTAGGTCAACATGGCCGTGCCCACGTGCCATTGGCACATGCCAACACGTATCGCAGGCCATATTTCCAAGCCGCTATGCCTTTGGCCCACGCCAAATATAGCGCCCTAGGCTTGAAAGACTTGCAACTAGGTCAACATGGCCGTACGTGCCATTGGCACATGCCAACACGTATCGCAGGCCATATTTCCAAGCCGCTATGCCTTTGGCCCACGCCAAATATAGCGCCCTAGGCTTGCAAGACTTGCAACTAGGTCAACATGGCCGTACGTGCCATTGGCACATGCCAACACGTATCGCAGGCCATATTTCCAAGACGCTATGCCTTTGGCCCACGCCAAATATAGCGCCCTAGGCTTGCAAGACTTGCAACTAGGTCGACATGGCCGTACGTGCCATTGGCACATGCCAACACGTATCGCAGGCCATATTTCCAAGCCGCTATGCCTTTGGCCCACGCCAAATATAGCGCCCTAGGCTTGCAAGACTTGCAACTAGGTCAACATGGCCGCACGTGCCATTGGCACATGCCAACACGTATCGCGAGGCCATATTTCCAAGCCGCTATGCCTTTGGCCCACGCCAAATATAGCGCCCTAGGCTTGCAAGACTTGCAACTAGGTCAAGCATGGCCGTACGTGCCATTGGCACATGCCAACACGTATCGCAGCCATATTTCCAAGCCGCTATGCCTTTGGCCCACGCCAAATATAGCGCCCTAGGCTTGCAAGACTTGCAACTAGGTCAACATGGCCGTACATGCCATTGGCACATGCCAAACACACACCTGGTAGCCTAACTTGCACATGCCAAAAACCGTGCAACCTACCACCAAGGCATTCCGCACATGCCATTGGCACATGCCAAACACACACGCCGGTAGCCTAACTTGCAAACCGTGCAACCTACCAACCTACCACCAAGGCATTCCGCACATGCCATTGGAACATGCCAAACACACACGTTGGTAGCCTAACTTGCAAACCGTGCAACCTACCACCAAGGCATTCCGCACATGCCATCCGCACATGCCATTGGCACATGCCACACGCGCCACTAGCAGCTTTGGCATTGCCACTTACACTCAACGTACAACCTACCACCAAGGCATTCCGCACATGCCATTGGCACATGCCACGCACGCCACTACCTCCGTGCCATTGCCACTTGCGCTCAAGTACAACCCGCAACAAGGGCATCTGGGAAGAACCCAGACGGGAGAAACTATATATATATATATATATATAGGCGTGAAGACTTGAAATAGGGAAGTGAACCAAAAATCACGATGCACACAAGGGTGCCTTTGGCCCACTTCAAATATAGCGCCCTAGGCTTGCAAGACTTGCAACTAGGTCAACATGGCCGTACATGCCATTGGCACATGCTTGTCACCATCTTAAACACACACATTGGTAGCCTAACTTGCAAACCGTGCAACCTACCACCAAGGCATTCCGCACATGCCATTGGCACATGCCAAACACACACGCTGGTAGCCTAACTTGCAAGCCCATTGGCACATTGCCAGCGGCTTTGGCATTGCCACTTACACTCAACGTACAACCTACCACCAAGGCATTCCGCACATGCCATTGGGACATGCCACGCACGCCACTAGCGACTCGGCATTGCCACTTGCGCTCGAAAGTACAACCCGCAACAAGGGCATTCACATGCCAATGGCACATGCCATACGCGCCACTAGCAGCGCCACTTGCACTCAAGGTGCAACCAACGAGATATCAACACAACCGGGGGATGCTTTCCGTGGTTTTGGTTTGGCGGTCACCGCTTGCAGCGTACACTACGCTCACATTAAGAAAGCGTGAAAAGGAATACAGCGGTCAAATAAATGAGGAAATAATGGTGAAAACGTTTTCACCCATTAACACCATGCGGTTACCACCTCCTCCCATTATTTCACCCTTTACTCTCTTCCTTCATGAGGCCAGGGTACGTTTCAATCTCGACTTGTATAAATAGGTCTTACCTATTTCCACCAGACAACAAGTCTCGGTCAGGAGAAAAATACTATACTCTCAGAAAAGGCAACTTTGCAAGCTCTCCAAAAAAGCTTTCATCTTTTGCAAGCTTCATAAGCTTTCACTTTCTGATACAAGTCGAGACACTACTCTCCCGTAACTATTCTCGGTCTCAACACCTTTCTTTGCTTCCTCCCCAAATCAACCCTTCTCCTCCACTTTGTGACCGAAGCAAGTCCGGAACGGCCATTTCTTGGTTTAGGTAGGACTTGTACAGATTGATCTCTCGAATCTATAAAGTGCTCACGTGCAACACATTTGTTTAGGGTTTAAACCAAGTTTCTCACTCACCTACCGAATTTACCGAAATCGTGAAACGATTTTCACCCATAAACACTGCTTGCAAAGTCGCATTCCAGGATATGTCCGTCTCTATTTAACGGAGAATTTTATGTGACTCGTACAATATTGACAGGGCTTCTCGCCAAATGGGATTTGATCAGGGTGTCCCATTTATTCGTTCACCAAGGGTTCCGAAAGAATCTCTCCCGAATATTCTTAACGCTGGCATGTTTGTAGAACAGGTAAGCCTTCCCTTCTGGCCTATTGGGAGAAACCCAGTGGTAACCGATAAGTATAAGGAATTTTGGAGGAGACAACTGTTGGTTTTCCGAAATTTTCGGAGAGTGTTGTGACAGATTCCGTAGTGAGCCATCTTCGACGTCTTGACAAAGCATTTCCGGTTGAAGCCACTTCCGGCCAAACGGACCCGAGCCGAGGGTTGCGGTCCCCAAGTAGGAGAGAGGCCTAAGAGGCAAGCATGCGGTCCAGTAATCCTCAATTCCTCCAATATGCAGGTATTTAAATTTCTTCTCGTCGGTTCTTTCATTTCTCCAGTGTAAATTCTTCTAAAAACGATCCTTGCTTGAAATCAGGGGATTCCGAAAGAGAATGTCTTCACAAGGTCGGCGCGTATTCGAATGAGAAGGTGGCAGTCGATCTTCATCTTTGAGAAGTCCGGAGAAACCGATCTTCATATTGAGAAGTCCTGGAGAAACCGCTCCTTTTTCCGACCATGATGAGAGATGATGCAAGCTCGGTTGAACAAGGCGCTTCCCTTAGTGATCTTGTTGACGGGGTCGTGATGGAAATTAGCACCCGGAGCGAAATAGATTAGGAAGGAATATGAGAGAAGAAGTACTGCTATAGTTGAGGCGGCTCCTCTTGAGATCCATCCCGAACAGGTTCCGATCAATATGGCTATTGTGGTGACTCCTTACGAAAGGCCTCCCGCAACCGACAAGGATCCCGCGGTTGGTGAATTACCGGTGATGCGCCACGGGGCTTTGTTTGATCCTCCTTTTACTATCCCTTATCCCGGCCATGTGTTGGTTGGTGGATTCGACGTGCGGTTCGGTTCAAAGAGTTGTACACAGCGATATAGGAGAAACACGGTCACATTGCTACCACCACGAAACTCGAAGTCGTCTTGCGTTGGTCAACCGCGTCCAAAAGCTTTAGTTTCTATCCAGGGGATGAGCGTCACGACCGGTCGAACGGTTTACGAGGAGATGATTGAAGATTGTAGGTGCCATCGGGACGTGTTTGCGCAGCATGCCTTCAATGCTCCTTGGTTCTTCGAAGGTTTCTCCAAGATTCGGGAGCTCCGAAATTACAGGATGAAGTCCCTTCCGCGATTTGTGTTGCTCGCCGGGAAGAAGAGGTTGAGAAGTTTGTAAGGAGCCGGAGGTGAAGCAGTTTGTGCTTCAAAGGATGAAGGTCTCTCTTGCCCGGAAAAGACGAGTTGTTCTTTGAAGGACTTTCCTTGAAGTATTCGTGCCATATACTTGTCTCTTCTTTTAGATGTTTTTCCTTTTTGAGTGATAGTGAGGATTTTGTTTCGTAATTTGGCTTAGGTTTTGAATAGGTAATTGAACTAGTTTATTTTGAGATAGTTTTGTGAATAACTTTTCGAAAGAGGTTATTTTAAATGGAATTTGCATCTTGGTCATGAATGATTGCACATGTCATATGAAATTGCAGATGTCGTGTAAAAGGGAGGTATGAAGGGAAACAAATATGGCATTTGATCACTAAGCCTCTTTATCCATGTGCGGGGTGCTAAGTCCCCAGTGAATTCTAAAACTATCCCTCTTGTAAAATTGTTGAGTAGAACTTACTTGCTTTCGAAGCCTCACTTGTACCGAACCGGAGTAGCCTTTCTAAGAAAATCTTCCGCACCAATCTCTCAGAGTTATCGCTCTGGACCAAGCTTCTCTGAACAATGCGCTTCAAAGCGTTGCATTCACCGGGTGGGGTGATGGAGGAATCGGTGGAAATGACAGTACCTTGGGTCCATTACTTCTTGATCAGTAGGCGGACGCCATACCGGGGGTAGCTCCACCTCTCCATTTCGTACCCACGCCTCTAGTAGCTCCAGAATCTTCTTCATTGGGAAGGGGAAATGTAAGTACCTTGAGTCTGGCTTTTCCTGTGTTAGTGGGCATTGTGATGTCTCTCCGTGGCTTTGATGTGGAACAGGAGATGAAGTTAGAAGATTTGCGAGTGCCATCATATCTGCGGATCGCTTGCCTAGGTAAAGGGATGTGGAAGGTGTCGTAATGTCACTCTTTGAGTGATCGGATTGAACGTTCCCATCCTCTATATTCAGGTATTTCCTGATTTATTTCTCCCTCCTCAAGCATTTCTTCAGTCGGTTGAAAATTCGACGCGGATTGGACCGTCTTCCGGGCTTCAGCAAGAGTTTTGAGATATAAATCCTCTAGCAGGGCTCCATAGGCTGCAGGCTCCCTTTCTTTATCGCGAGACATTGTAGTACTCCGGACAAGTCTTTTCCTCTGTCTGGACCATGTTGTCCATCTTTCTTGATTCGTTTTCGACTGCGTGCTCTTTTTGCTTCTCCACTTGTAAAGGTGTGACTCCTGACTAAGGATTCAACGTTTCTTGCACTGTGTGAGTTGATGCCTATCGACCCTCCTTGTAATTGTGTCGCTACATCATTCAAAAGGCGAAATGTCTCACTCTGCCT
The DNA here is from genome assembly GCA_023531295.1 of Papaver armeniacum. Lineage (NCBI taxonomy): Eukaryota > Viridiplantae > Streptophyta > Magnoliopsida > Ranunculales > Papaveraceae > Papaver > Papaver armeniacum. Next base: position 29,698 of record JAJJWW010017631.1, read on the forward strand.
TCTGGTGATACCGGCTAGATTTGCCAAGACATCCTCCAACATTCCAGCTATGCTTCCCATGATATCCCGAACCACTGCGGATTCGGGTGAGGATACATCGTGAGACGAAAACCGAAGAACCGAGAATTCGATTTTTGTAACCGAGAGATCAATCTCCCACTTTGTGGTCGCCAATTGTTTATGGGTGAAAACTACTCCTGCAGAATTTGGTAATTTGGGGTGTGGATGAGGAATGAATTTAAACCTTAAACAAATGCACTGCGCGGTGAGTGCTTGTAAATTCGAGAGATCAATCTGTGCAAGTCCGGCCTAAACCAAGAAATGGTCGTTCCAGACTTGTTTCGGTCACAAAGTGAAGGAGATGGGGTTGATCTTAGGGAGGGAAGCGAAGAAGGTGTTAAGATTGTGAAGGTGTTGGCTTGCTTATGACTTGTAACAGAAAGATGAGCAGGCTTGTGATTGATACAAGCAAGCTCTGGGTGTTGGAATACGTTTTGTATTAACACTTGGTTTTCTGTCTTGTCTGGACTTGTGTTGTTGTTTGAAATAGGGCGGAGAACCTATTTATACAAGTCATTGAGCCTTATTCACGTCTCTCGTGGGAAGTGGAGGAAGTGGAGTGATGGAGTAGTGGAGTTGTGCGTCGGTGCCATACGACCGGTCTTGCCCACTTCTCTGTTCATCTCTAACCGTCCATGACTTCACGACACGTTCTTGTGATGGCGCGTTTGCACGCTGTAAACCGCTGAGACCAATACCCCAGTATGTATCCCCGGTTTGTGGCATGATTGATGTCCGGAATGTGTGGATCGTGGATCCACGAAAGATAGCATGTAATGCTTTGAATTGAATAATTGTGTTATTCGGGAAGTCGATACTTGTGAAGTATCGTGTGTATTTTATGCGCAGTCTTGCATTATAGTGTGGTAAAGTGATGGGTAATGACGCCTCACTTGACCAAATAACTCCCGACTGTGGTTGTATAACCAAGTCTGGTGAAGTTGGACGGATGAGATGATCTTTGAGACACTCATCTCGCGGCCGTTAATGAATATTAGGGTTTTTGAAGAGGTGCGCAAGCATCACTCTTGCCTTGGTCGAAACCAAGCATGGAAAGGGATTGGAGAGGACCGAGGGCATGTGTATAAAGACATGCCGGTGTACATGTCCATGTCTCACTGTCCCATGAAGGTGCGATCTAGGCCACTCAATTTGACCGGCAAAAAGGAGTGGTTGAGATCGATTTTGCAATAGGAAATTGATGCCGCAAAAGGCCGCGCATCATGCTTTTTTAAAGCGCGCGTTCCAAGATGACCTAATTTGGTCGGTCTTGGTCGATGGGTTTGACGGGAAGATGGCAGGCTGGTGATCATGCCTATACCGAATATCCCATGAAAACGTGATCTAAGCCATTCAAATCATCCGGTGAAGTTGAGCGGTCGAGATCAGTTTGTGGTTTGGGAGGCGTGGCCATGCTAGTTTGGACGCACGTTTTGGATTGACCAGGCATGATATGCCTTGGCCGAACACATGAGGAGGTAGATGGGCCCACGGTGGTCATGCTTTGGTATGACCGGCCCTTGCTTAATCTAATCTGTGACCCTCCATTTGTGCCGGAGAAGATGGACGCGCGTGATGGCCGAAACCCTAATTTTGGCTTTCAAAGCCGTCGGCGAATCTCTTGTTTGGGTGACGATTTTGTCACGGCCAAACATTGTTGGTCTTGACCGATTGGTCAAGTGTGTGTAGGCGGTCCCACGGTGATCGTGTTGACATGCTCTGGGCCCTTTGAGTCTACATCTACACCCTCCATCTATACCTGCGAAGATGGATGGTTGAGACTGTTTTGCGACATATGTAATATGCCGCAAACCCTAATTTAGGGTTTTCCAGTCCATAATGCTTGGTATGAACGGTTTCTTGGCAAGCTAGGCCAATGACCGACCATGCGGGGTCGGCCGTGGGTATTCCATACCGCTTGGGGGTGATGGAATTGATCGGGGTCATCCAATCATGCTTGTGGAGTTGGATGGCTGCGATCGGATCATATCCGACCGATATGGTCATCCAGGATGCTCAATCGGGCTAGTATAACACACCGAGAGGGGCTCAATCGGGATAGTATAACACACCGAGAGTCACTGACGGGTATTTCGTACATGGTTTCATTATAGTGCTTGGAGGTTCGTGTTACTTTAAGAGTAACACTCGATCGTCATGCCACACCGATAATGAGTACTTTGGAAATACAAGGCCGATATGAAATTCACGGAAGGGATTGTTGCCACATGCTCCAACCTGGAGGAATTTCATGTATTCTGAATGGGATTGTTGCTACATGCTCCATTCTTGATGAATTAAGTGAGGGAGTATCCAACACTTATAAATGGCTTTATCTTTTACAAGATGTCAGCGCATGATTTTTCTGGTTTTTTACAAATTTAACCTTAAACGAAAATCCACCATCAACAAAAGGAAAGTGATCTTTTCTAGTAGTGGCATTCAATTTTCTATAATCAATACAAACCCTCCAACCGGTTTGCACACGAGTTGGGACAAGTTCATTCTTATCATTCTCCACCACCGTCACACCGATTTCTTTGGTACTACTTGTACTGGGCTTACCCACTTGCTATCGGACATGGGGTAGATAACACCCACGTCCAAAAGCTTGAGTATCTCCTTTTTCACAACTTCCATCATGGGAGGATTCAAACGGCGTTGCGCTTCCCTTGTAGGCTTTGTATCATCCTCCACACAAATCTTATGCATACAAACGGCGGGGCTTATACCCTTGATATCGGCGATTGTCCATCCTATGGCCGTCTTGTACTTCCTTAGCACCCTTAGAAGTTTTTGCTCCTGTAATTCATTAAGCTCGTTAGAAACAATCACGGGTAAATCTTCATTGTCACCCAAGTACAAGTACTTTAAGTGACTTGGAAGAGGTTTCAATTCTAAACTTGGAGATTTAACAATAGATGGCACAAGTTTTTCATTATTGCAAGGTAAAGAAGCATATGAAATATTCTTAATTGCTGATTTTTAGGTAATGAGTCAAGAGAACCAATGGTTTCTTTAATCTCATCACTATACTCCAAACCGTTATCAATGGGTGTAGTGAGCACGGTTTCCAAAGTATCAACACCATTCAACTCAAACATTTGTTGCGCCAATGTGTCCATCACATCAATGGAGAAACAAGAGTGGACATCACTAGGATATCTCATCGTCTCGAAAATGTTGAAACGTATTATTTCTCCATCAAACTCCATAGTTAGCGTTCCCTTGTCCATATCAATTATGGTTTTCGCCGTTTTCATGAAGGGACTTCCAAGTAGAAATGGAAGAGACGAGTCCGGTGAACCTTCATCCATCTCTAACACGCAAAAGTCAGCTGGAAATACAAGTTGATTAACCTGCACAAGAACATCCTCAACAATACCCATTAGGTAGACATTAGAACGATCGGCTAATTGCAACACAATTCCAGACTTTTTAAGAGGACCAAGATCAAGTGAATTATACATAGACGCAGGCATAACATTAACGGATGCACCTAAGTCCAACATAGCTTTATTAAATGTGGTGTTACCAATTGTGACGGGAATGTCAAAGCTTCCAGGATCCTTGCACTTAAGTGGGAGTTTATGTTGTAAGATTGCCGAAGCATTCTCCCCCACACTAAGCACTTCATTACCTTTGAGCCTTTGCTTATTGGTACACAAGTCCTTCAACACCTTTGCATACTTTGGAACTTGCTTGATAGCATCTATGAGTGGTATGTTCACATAGATCTTTTTGAGAATGTCTAAAATCTCCTTTTCTAGTTCCGCCTTCTTGGAATTTGCAAATCTGCGAGGGAAAGGTAAAGGAGGAACATAAGTAGAAACCGGAGTTTTAGAGTTAGGAATAGGTACCTCAGAAGTTTGGGGAGAATCCTCGGTTTTCTCCTCCAAAACAGGTTCCTTTGGTGTTTCCACCTTGCCCGAATCAGAAACTTCGGGTTGCACAAGTTGTATACCACTTCTCAACATAATTGCATTGACACCCTCTTTTGGGTTGATAGGTTGAGAAGGGAGTTTCCCACCATTTTGTGCCTTCAATTGATTCAACTCCATAGCCATAGAACCAACTTGAGTTTGCAAATCCTTAACCGTACTCTCCGTTCTTTGCATAAAAGATTTCAACAACTCCTCCATATTGGACCCCATATTTTGAGGTTGTTGTTGTTGTTGAAATTGTTGTCTCGGCTGGAATTGTTGTTGTTGAGGTTGAAATCCACTCGGGTTGTTGAAATTAGGTTGTTGAATCGCTCCTTGCTTATTGGCATAACTAAAATTGGGGTGATCTCTCCATCCCGGATTGTAAGTGTTGGAGTAGGGATCATACCGTCTTTGTTGATTTGGAAAGATCGCATTAGCTTGCTCGTCCTCATAAGCTTGAGAGGAACTTGGTATAACCGCGGCTGCAACTTGTTGAAGCATTGCGTTCATGTTAACCATTTGTTGACGAAGTTCCTCAACCTCGCTCACCTCATTCACCCTTCTTAGAATCACATCCGAACCACGACTCAAGAATTGTTGTGAGTTCGCTGCCATGTTTTCAATCAACTCTCTAGCTTGTGCCACCGTCTTGTTCACTAATGCACCACCACCCGCAGCGTCGAGGAGATTCCTATCACTTGATTGGAGTCCTTCATAGAAGTATTGGATGATCATAGCGTCACTGAATTGGTGGTGAGGACAGCTTGCCACCAATCTCTTGTATCGTTCCCAACATTCATATAAAGATTCTCCCACATTTTGCTTCATCCCACAAATCTCCTTGCGAATTTGAGTAGCCTTTGATGCAGGAAAATATCTCTCTAAAAAGAGTTTCTTCAGCCCATTCCATGTTGTGACACTTCCGGGAGGTAAATAGTACAACCAATCCTTAGCACTATCCATCAAATAGAAACGGAAAACTTTCAACATTGCACCATCCGCCGCAACATCCGCTGGAAGCATGGCCGTGACAATGGTGTGGAAGTCCATAAGATGTTTGTTTGGGTCTTCATTCACCATGCCATGGAATTTTGGTAATTCTCTAAGCAACCCCGGCTTTATCTCAAAAGTAGAGTTCGTTTGAATACACCCCTGTTGTGTATCAAGCCTATGAGAAGCTAACTCCTTGAGTGAACGATTTGCATCACCCATTGCTTCTTCTTCTTCAACTTGTGGTTCGTCTACGAATGGAACCTCTTTTTCTTCTTCTTGTTGTTGGAAAATCTCTTCTCCTACTTCCAACTCGTGCTCGTCCGTTGTGTCTTGACTTGGTTGGAGTATTGTGCCTCGTCGAGTAGCTATCCCGCACCTTGGATAATTCCAATCCTTAGAAGCCAGAGATTAGGTACCTGCAAACAATTCTCGCAAACAAGTGAGAAACAAGACAAGAAACAAGAAGCAAAGATAAAAGCAAAAACAGAAATAAGAAACTAAAAACTTAATAACTAGCCGTATGCCTCCCCAGCAGCGGCGCCAAAATTTGATCGCTGTCGTATGCGTCAAAAATAATTTCACTTTCCTAAAGTATATGATAAGAAAGAGTTCGTATCCACAGAGAGGCGATTGTAGTTATTTCGTAACCAATTTCTTAAAGTAACCGATTGGGGGGATTTCTGAATTTTATGTAAGCAATAAAAGTAAATTAAAAGCAAAGTAAATTGTAGAAAGTTATCAATAGAGAGAGATATTGGTCAAGGAATTCATCTTCAATCTTAAACATGTGCTTGCATATACGATTAGAATTACGATTTAATCTCTTGTATTATCAAAAGCCTAGAGAATCAAGAGAGCAAGATAATCTATTAATTTCCCAAGTTCATCAACACACACATTAGAGATGCGTATGTGAATTCTACCTAAAGAATAACCTAACGCCTTGCGCTAATCAAGTTCAATTCCTAGGAGCATTAAGTTTCAGAAATAGGCTAATCAATGCAATTGTCATGCGTTGCGCATAAAAATTCGGACAATGGTCAAACTCTACATATGATTACGAGAGTGTATCACTACAAACCGTAAACATATCATGCTACTTGTATTCAGGGTTATCGCTCGATGAAAAACCCTAAAATAGCTATGGACTAGGATGCAAGTTCAATTAATTGGCCACTTAACTAATCAAACATCATAATCCTATCACAATACTTCAATCATGTGATCATAAAAACAGTAGAGAATTGAACGATAATCAAGAGAGAAAACTAATACATAAAGCAAACACAAGTTTTAGAAATAGAACTACATCCTTAACCAATAATATAGAATTTAGCTACTCATAGCTATGGAGGTCATCACCAAAAATATAAGTTGAATAAAGAAGAAGATGAACAAAAGCAAACCCTAGTTGCGTAAAACAAAAGCGGCTCTCCAAGTTCCCAAGAATAAGATGTCTTCCAAAAGTTGTAGAATCCTCTTTTTATAGCTTTTCCTTTCTTCCAAAATTAGGTCAAGTCTCAAAGTCCATTAGATAAAAATCCACCAAGCCCATAAGAGAGAGAAATCCATGTAGAAAATAAATCCAAAAATACGTCGACGGAAAACTGGTATTATGGCCGGAAATCGGCCGGAGAAGTGCCCGGAAAACGGTTCCGGTGACCGGCAAAGTCCGCCCAGTCACCGGTCAACGAGTCAACTCGGTCGAATCATTGAGTCAAGGTGAACCAGTGAGTCAGAACCGGGTCACGTACGAGTCAGAGACTTGAGTCAGAAATGAGTTAGATCTCTCTGGCTGATTGAGATGAGTTGCCAGGCATGAACCAATTGCACTGGCCTGAGTTATGCTGCACAATGATTGTGCTTCAAAGTTCCATCCAGCCATGTTGGCTATTCATCTTACACTCTGACCTGCAATCTAAGCTCAAGTTCCTCCATACATTAGATCGCTTTAAACCACCAAAGAATCGCATCTTCTTGAGCCTCTCCTCGTAATCTCGGGCCGAGACACCAACTACACCCGGGCCAGAATCAACAAAGATCGGCAAGCAGACAACATACAACAACTTCAAATCCAAGTGAAATAATCAGTAATCATTGTTAAATCCACCATTCTCCTTCTCTCTATGTATAGCACAAAGACAACACCATCTCAGGTTCTGCAATCTCATTCATTGCAACATCCTTTGCTCACTGCCGCATCCATGTCCTTGCCAATTCAACCACTCTGCAATTCTTACTTAATTCTCAATTTCTCCATTCCAGAACCACCATAAGCATACCCTGTTCATTCATATCCATCTTAGATTCAGCTGCACCTTCTTCCTCCATTGCCAGTAGCTGTAGCTTCATACACAGCACAGGCCATTGACTCACATCTGCCATCACACCTGATTCCTGGTATGCCCTTGCTTTACCATTCAGCTGTTGCCATCACCAGCTCTACTTCATGTCTGCACCACCTAAATCCATTCTCTGCCTCAGTCTTGTGTTCAAACTGCACAAGAACACCAACAGCTCCTGCAATGCATAGCTACCGCCTGCAGCAGCTGAACCTGCAATTCTCTGTTCCAGTATCAGCACCATTCATCCAACACAACACAACCCCCAGATGACTTTATTTCCCATCACAGCACAGCTTCCTAAGCCTCATCATTACAACTGCCACTGCACCTGCAGATTCACAGCCTTTATCCATTTCAATTCAGCTCCATCACCAACTCTGCTGTAAACAACCACCAGTTCCCTGCATTATCTGAAATGCCATTGCAGACCTTGTTCTGCAGCTTCATTCAGACCATCAGCTTTAAGCCTTGCAATCTCCAACTAAACAATGAACCTGAGTTCATCCCTGGCAACTTAGCAACATCAACAACTCCTTCTCAGGTTCATCTCAAATTCCAGTATCACCTATTCCATCTGTAACATCTCTTGTAACTTACTGCAATGCATTAGTTTCACATCACTGCAATTTCACATACCATTCAACCCATATCTCCCAGTTCCAAAAACTCAATCACCACCTAAATCTCTGGCAGCAAACACCCATTGTAAATTTCATCTCTTCTACCTCAAATTCCTTTGAAAACAGATCCATCAACCTCTTGCATCTTCTGGCATCAGAAATTCATCATCTGCAGCTCTAAAATCCCTCAAAACCCTTGAATCATCAACCAACTTCTTCATTTCTCATGAACCCAGAGGATTAATACAAACCCTAACATTCATTGTAAACTCTCTGCAATTCCATGGCATAAAACATCCCCTAAAACATCATCTTCTCATCAACCCAAGTATTCAAAATTTGTTCTTAATCTTCTCTTTGAATTCAAGCATCAAATGATACCCATCTTCATCTGATTTCTTCACAATTTCTTCTCCCCGTGTTCAACCTCTTCAATCTCATTCCTCCCTACACAGTAACCACTTCAATCTCCCCTGAATCTCTCGAACGTTGACAAAAGAAATTAATTGAACTCTCACAGAAACAACGAACTAAAAATTGGGGATGAGAATGATTTCCTTCTTCACGACCAAATTGATAAGGTTGCGTGTACGACCGGTATTTAGGCACCCGGATAATGGATATGGGTCTCCCAGTGGCAGCCCATTAACTCTCCTTTGAACCAAAGCTAGCAGCCCCTTATCGTTGATTCGACTCCGCATAGCACTCGTCGCTGAACACTTTCGCTCTCCTTGCTCCTTTCCGCTCCAATGCACGCTTTCTCCTTCTTTTGCTCATAATGACTCCATTGCACCTAGTAAACTCAAAATCAATCATAAAATACATAATTTACAAGAAAACTCGCAAAGAAAGCATAAACAATAGATAAATACCACGGTGTTTACAACACCTATCACATAACAATTCGGACAATGGTAAAACTCTACATATGATTACGAGAGTGTATCACTACAAACCGTAAACATATCATGCTACTTGTATTCAGGGTTATCGCTCGATGAAAAACCCTAAAATAGTTATGGACTAGGATGCAAGTTCAATTAATTGGCCACTTAACTAACCAAACATCTAAGTCCTATCACAATACATCAATCATGTGATCATTAAAAACATTAGAGATTTAAACGATAATCAAGAGAGAAAACTAATACATAACTCAAGCACAAGTTTTAGAAATAGGACTACATCCTTAACCAATAATGAATAAATTAGATACTTATAGCTATGGAGTTCATCACAAAAATATGAATTGAATAAAGAAGAAGATGAACAAAATCAAATCCTAGTAGCGTAAACAAAAGCGGCTCTCTCCCAAAACTCCAAGAATAAAACGTGTCTTCCAAAATTGTAGAAGTCTTCTTTTTATAGCTCCTCTTGTTCCAAAATTAGGTCTAGTCTTCAAAGTCCATTAGATGAAAATCCACCAAGCCCATAAGTGAGAGAAACCCATATAGAAAATATGTCGACGGAAAACTGGTATTATGGCCGGGAATTGGCCGGGGAAGTGATCGGAAAGTAGCTCAGGTGACCGGAAAAGTCCGCCCGGTCACCGGTCAACGAGTCAACTCGGTCGGGTCAACTGTGTGAACTCGGTCAATGTCTAGTCGGCCGAGTTAACTCAGAGTCAGACCGAGTCAAGGTGTGAGTCAGTCACTGACTTGGATGATTGACTGACTTGTCTTAACATAGGCCATTTGCACAGGCCATATTTGTGTTGCACCAAGATGGTGCATCACTACTTCTCTTCCAGCCATAATGGCCTGCACATTTCTCTTCCACTTCCACAAATCAGCTGCACCATTTGATCTCTCAAACTCAACACTTTCTCTGTCTTGTACTCAGCCCCATCTATCTTGCAGGCCTCAATTGCAGTTACAATCTTCCTAATCCACACAAACCACCTGCAACACAATCCCTCATTGCATCCATTTCCATTTAATTTCCACCACCGTAACCGGCCTTCAACTTCCCACCTGCGGTAACATCGAACCACCAATGCCATAGCTCGCACTAAAGCTAACATGACCTGTAATTCCAGCTCCTACCGTAGTTGCACTTCGTGCCATCATTCATCGCTCCATTCTAACACCAACACAACCACATGAGACCGACATTTCAGTTCAACAATTCAAGATACCAAATCCATTTCCGAGTCTTCACCGCTCAAACTCGGTTCATACACAATCCAGACTTGATGCAACCTCTCCTTGTTTTTTTTCTCAATCCAACGCCATTGTGACCTTGCCAATGGCACTAGCAACACAGCCATCAACCATCTCAACCATTGCAATAGTAGCTAATACTGGCTCATACCACCACCTGTAAAACCTAGGCATGCATCTAAGCAAATCCGAGTCCTCCATGTACTACAAAACCAACATCTCAACTCCATTATCATAACCTGTAATTTCCAGTCCACTCATTGTGACCACACATAGCTAGTCTGCAACCTTCTACGCTCCACAGCTCCAACAGCCTCACCACTGCACTTAAGACCTCCAACATCATCATTTCTTGGCTGTGACTGCACTAGCTATATCAACAGCTCAGTTCCAACTCCAGCCATAACACTTGCAACCATCCATACCTACACATACATCTAAGATTGGCTTTACTGCATTCTGCAACTTACCAGAATAACATCATCACCACCAGTTCTGTCTCAGGACCCGTTACTCAGCTGCATCTGGTACATCTCTACTTCTGTTATCAACAACCACAGCTGCAAGAACCAAATACAGCACCACATTCCCTGTAACCCATTTTCTTCAACTGAATTCTTGCCTTTACTATGTGCAATCAGAATAACTCCTCAAACATCACAAACCCGCCTTCAATTCAGTGCAAACACCAACACACCCATTCGGTTCAACTAACCACTTCAGGCAGCAACACCTTCTCTTGATTCCACCATCTAACCCTAATTCACTACCAGAACCACCAAATTTCATCTCAATCACCCATTTCTGCCATTAATCACCAGACCCATTCTCAATTTTAATTTGCCTTCATCCTTGATTAATTCTTTGTCGATCGATTTAAGGGCTAACTCAAACCCTAACTTTGAATCTTTCTTTATTCTCAAATCACCAGCAAAATCATCTCTTCAATCACTTAGATTACAGAGCACATCTCCTTATAAATAGAATTAGAATTATACCCTTGCTGTTTCTTCTATTCAGATTCATACAAACCAGATCTTCTCCCCGTTGTTCTCAAATTCGACCACCAACAGACTCATCTCTTGCTTCTGAGTTCCCACAATCAGTCTAAACCCACTAAATCTCTTCTCTGGTTCATGAATCCTCTCTTTTTCTCGTGGATTTCCTCCACCAGCAACATCCGCCATCATCATTTATTATTCTCTCGTCTCTGAATACTAGAACAGCCACCGCCATGTCTCACTCAGCTCTGAAATGTAAATATTGTAATTGAGAATGACATTCCCGATCTGGTGTTAGGGGAATGTAATGAGCAAAATTACTTTAGGCAACCAACAATTGGATAAGGGCGACCTAAGGAATCCTTTCAACTGTCAGTTCTAGAGAACTGACAAGCTTCATCGATGCTTTTATTCATAATTCTTTCGTATGACGTTCGAGTAACCTCCTTCTTTCGCCGATAGCTTAGCCTTTCCGTTCTCGTCATGATGAAAATAAATCCAACATTTGAGCAAGTTCCACTTCTTTTCGCTCGAATGACTCCAAAGTACCTAAATAACTCAAAAGTAAACATAAGATACATAATTTACAAGAAAAGTAGCAAAGAAAGCATAAATACTAGTTATAGAATTAGGTGTTTTAGACACCTATCATCTTCCAGAATCAACCTGGTCTCAACACTTTCTTCGCTTCCCTCCCCAAAACCAACCCATTCTCTTCCTCTTTGTGACCGAAGCAAGTCTGGAACGGCCATTTCTTGGTTTAGGCCGGATTTGTACAGATTGATCTCTTGAATCTAAAGTACTCCCGTGCAGTACATTGTTTAGGGTCTAAATTCGTTTCTCACCCACACACCCGAAGTTACCAAAATCGGCAGAAACCATTTTCACCCTCAAACAATTGGCGACCACAGTGGGAGATTGATCTTTCGGTTACAATGTCAAATTTTCAATCCTCGATCTTATACTTCGACGCAGACATCAGGACGGTAGAGGAAAAACAATCCGCTCATGGATCGACTCAGCTACCAGACGACCCTATACGATCCGCTCGGGATCGACGACTCAGTTACCAGACGACCCGATTACCAGTCATGACACCGCAAGGGGCGACTGGGGACTTCCCAGAGGTTAAAATCAAAAGATCCACCCAGGGATCGACGACTCGATTATCAAGTGACTCAGATACGACTGGGGACTTTCCACATCACAGCGGTGCTTCCCACAAAACTCGGACTTACACCCGGAAGATTCATTTTTCGTCAGGAGATCCAGAAAACCGAGTAAGTCTTGCCTAGACAAAATACATGGTCTACTACTTCAAATCTTTACAGAGATAATAAAAATCGATAGCCATATTGTTCCCATGCTTTCCATCATCATGCAATATTCACGGTTTCACAACTTTCCCAGATGATTTGTTATTTACACTTCCAATTCAGACTTTAGCATATAAAAAAAAAAAAAAAAACAATTATTCCAAAATGATCCAAAACTCTTATAAAAATCAATCATCTATCAATCCAAAAACCAGAAAGAAAAAAAAAACCGAACCATGAACCAGGCGCTTTGTTTGCCTTTAAAAAAAAAGAAACAGTCACCTACCCGTACGCGCCTACTTTGCATAATGATGATTACCCGTTACTATTCATGAGGTAGCCGACGTTACTACGGTGGTATTCGAAGAGGAATTGTTTATGATGAAGTATTTCCACAAGTTTATGAAAGGCATACCCATGGCTAGGGTTTACATCCGTTCAGAAGAAAAATATTTCTACAGATTTATGGAAGGCATACCTATGGCTAGGGTTTGCACCAACAAGAAAACAAATTGAAAGAAAAATGCTGGAGTACATAGCCGGAATATGCTTGCCCACTTTATTGCTACCACGTTACCGCTAACACCAGCATTCCGTGATCCACCCTGCAAGCCTTTCAAGTACCGTTTCCACCGTCCCACGGACTGAAGCCACCAGCGCTATCATCACCGCTTGGTAGCCAAAGTTCCAGCGCCAACAGTCCGCGTCCAAGATAATACCAGACGCGCATGCCAGACGTGCTCACAAGACACGCATGCCAGACGCGCTTACTAGACGCGCATGCCAGACACACATGATGCACGCGCATGCCAGCCACAATGCCACACCCTGGTCAGCACCAACAGCTTGCATCCCTCCAGTGCTAGCATCTCTGCTCGATGGCCAACACCAACAACTTGCATCCTTTCCAGCGCTAACAGCTTGCGCCCTTCCAGCGCCATCTTCTCGCTCCACAACCAGCCAAAGCAGCGCCATCCTCACCCTTCGAAGCAGCGCCATGGCTCCAGCACTACATGATCAAAACCGTGCCATCTCTGCATGATACACCCACCAGAACCAGAGCCGCTTCCGCCACCCCAACGTTTCTTCAAGCATGATAGCTCCAACCGTCACTAGAGACGCTGCTACCCCACCATCAGGGCAAGATACTGGAAGAGCCGGAAAAAGCCGTCCTCTTTTTAGCACTGTTGATTTAATGAAAAGACAAAAGACACTTCAGCAGGACGTGCGTTTATAGATCAAGAGGCTCGCGTTGCTCTTGAATGCCCAGTAGAAGGGGTAAGCAATCTAATTTCATCACACGTAAAGATCAGGAACGACTTATCCAAAATCGAAAGCAAAGGAGATCAGCAACCCTCCTGAGTTCAAAGAGACCCTCTTCCCGTCAGGACCCGCACGATGGGGACTTCGCCCACAAAGTCGCGCAATCTATGATGAAAAAGTTATGTGAGATTCTATATTTCTCCAAGGCGTAGCGTCAAGACATATTTTCATCCATCAACCGTACTGCATCAAGAAAGGCAAGTGTTTCCAGCCAAGAAGTCGTTCCAAAACCCCAACCTCTCCTGGAAAAGTACGATTGATAAATAAAAGCGGGGACTCTAACCTCTGTTTATGTGAAGGGTGTTCAATTTCACAGCACGCTGATTGACACAGCCGCTCCACTTCCACGTCCTCCGGCAAATGCTCCGCTTCAACGTTCGCTCCAGTAGCCGCTCCACTTCAGTGTTCTCTCCATATGCTGCTCCAGGATCCGAAACCGAAGCTTCAGCGTTTGGCTATTTAAGTCTCAACGTCCTCTCCAAGATCCAAAGCCGCTTCAACGCCACTCCTTCCTGCAAAGGGTCGTGTCAGCACACTCACCATCTCAAGGATTATGGTCAAAGCTAGACAATCTTCGTAGTCATGGACACCTTTTGATCTATCCCCCCAAAACTCGTGATCATGGGAGGTTTGCTCGCTTGCGCATCCAGCCAATCCTTTTACTCCCATGGATGCCCATGAAATTCCGGCCAACCTACTTTGTTACAACGATAATGTAATCTCGTCTGATTACATCTACTACCAAGAACTGCTACCACTCATTTGTGGACACCGGACAGAGCTTCATCGCAACAGCAATCACTACAAATCCATACTTGGGGACTGAGGATTTACACGGAATCCCTTCACTATCAAAGACTCATCAGAAAACTCCAGAGACGCGGATGAAACATTTTTCTGAAGAAACAGAGGGAGCCACGCGTGGCATCCAGAAAAGTACAATAAGCTTGCATCAAATCCCGTGGACGTGGATTCAAGGCGATGCAATGAAAGTATGATACACATTGGGACTACCAACATGGGACGCTTTCACTCCCCTCAACCAGGTTGTTTCTAATTTCAACATCATCACTGTTGAAGTTTTACGCAAGAATTTCTCAACATGAAGCCCCGTACATATGCACCGAAGACTCCAAAAGCATGTTGCAGAGATAAATTCACATATTCGTCCATGACCATCGGATCAAACGGAAGTATAACTGAGGACTGTTCACCGCGTCCCATTCCATATGATAGTCCAAGATTCAGAAGTTGGTTCGAAGGATGTTTCTTGGAACAAAGTCCTTGAAGACCTGATAACAGCACAACGACGACAAAATGTCTCTCAACTCGTCTATTTCAAATTGTGTCTTCGGAAGATTTGTACCATACAATCATCCACAATATATCATCATCGCGATCAGAAGATCCAGACACTGAACAACCTAAAGTCAAGGATGGCCGATAACGTAACAACAATATCCAAGATTAGCGCTGACATGATCGTCGCCGAGCATGTATTTCATCCATTCATCCCAAGAATGCAGTGGAGTTTTGGTAAATTTTGGAATCCACTGGAGAGACACTGCTGATGCGTGTCGTAGGTGCAATCAAATTAATTCAATATTTCCACTCAATTAAAAATAATATAATGGAAGTCAAGTTCGTTCCCACGAGGAGCAAGAGATCTTAGTTGTAAAAGTTGTCACAAAAAGGGGGGTGTAAAAAGCAAAATAAAAATAAACAAAGCAATTAAAATCGAAAGTTGAAAGATGAAAACAATAAGAGAGAGAAGATCAAGGAATCCTTCTTCGTTACGAAACAATGATTAAAGTTATGTTCTTTTCTACTTGTTATTAGTCACAGATTATCACCAACCGTAGGATAGCAGTCCGCTTAGCTAGCCCCAAAATCCCTAATTTCACCGAGTAACAGTCCGCTTAGTTATCGATTCTATTCAAAAGAACCACCTTGAGGTCCGCTTACAAGATGTAATTCCCTTAATGCATTAAGATCTATGAATTTAGGTTTAGTACTAGTAGTTAAACTCGGTTCGCTTGGTTCACTTTCTAGCGTTGTTTCTACACACAATTGCTCCACGGAATCCCTCCGCAAGGTCTCGTGTTTTCTACTTGTGTAAAGTGTCGAGAACGATTACGTATTCCCTAACTTATACTAGATATAGATCAATTAACAAATTAATTTAGCGTGCACTCCAAACAATCTATCAATCAATCATGAGTGTCTTTAAGATCACTCCTATTAGTAAAAACAATCGATAATCATGTGAAAAACTTCAAGATAGAATTTGAAAACAAAAACTCAAATCATGTTAAGAACTAGGAATTCATCCTCAATCAATAAGAAAATTAGCTACTCATGCTTTTGAAATTCACACAAATAATAATTATTAAAAGAAGAATTTTCAAATTCACACAAGTAATTAAAAAGAAAAATCTTAGAAAAGCAAGCAAAACACAAGTGTTGTGTGTGTAGAGAGGTGTGTAGAAGTTGTAGAAAACTTCTCTATTTATAGGCTTCAATATTCTCCAATTCTTCCAAGGATTAGAATCCTTTTCCTTTTGCAATTCAATTTCCAAATCAAGCTTTTCTCAACTCTTCCACCTTCTCTTTCCAAATTTGAGTCCAATTCTCCATCCAATTCCTAGCCCAAGTCTTCATACCCATGAGAGAAGTCCATAGAAAGTTCTGGAATTTTGCTCGCTGAAAACTGGGATTATGGCGGAATTGGCGAAAACGTCGCCGGAAAGCGTCTCGGGTGACCAGGCAAAGTCAAACCAGGGCCATCGGTCAACTGGGTCGGAACGGCCGGGTCAGCTCGGTCGGGACTCGGTCAATCACCGAAGTCAAAGTCAATGAGTCGAGTGAGTCGATCATCGATCGGTTATGTGAATCGGGGGCTTACCGAGTTGAGTCAAGGTTTAAAACTCACCGACCGGATTCGGCCAAACCATTTTGCGTGCCATTTGCCAGGACAAGCCATACCGATGCACCATCATTGTCACTTCACCGCCGACCATCATGGCCCTGGCCGCCAATTGCATCTTCCCCGTAGTTCATAACCACCAATGC
Organism: Papaver armeniacum; assembly: GCA_023531295.1. Lineage (NCBI taxonomy): Eukaryota > Viridiplantae > Streptophyta > Magnoliopsida > Ranunculales > Papaveraceae > Papaver > Papaver armeniacum. The sequence goes on from JAJJWW010017631.1 coordinate 46,516, forward strand.
TTTTCTCGCTCTTTCTCCATCGCAAGCACTCTATAGCTTGACCATAAGCTCGATTCTAGCTCGCAATAGTCCCCGCAATCTCCGTGCCTCGCCTCTCCTCTAGCAATCCAAAGACTTCAACAAATTTCAACATCTCAACCCCGCCATTGTATTGCTCACCTCAATACTCACTTCTTTGAGCTCAAACTCACCGCTTATCAACACTCACTTCCCACTCTTACATTGCCAAGACTCAACATATCCACTCCCGTACTCACAAGTGCAACACCACATCTTCGCCTAGCTTCATAACCAATTCCACTCCGCTTCCATGTGCAAGCATATCACCGCAATATTGCAGAACTTCCCAAGTGCGGTTCCATCACACATTCCTTAACCTGCAAACTATTCATTCAAGCCATACCAGCATCATAACCTGCAACTCAGAATCACAGATTCATTATCAGCATCACAAGCCCAACACAGCACCACCTGAACAATACTGCCCCTGCATCTACCAGAGCCTGAGCTCAATCAACACCACTGCACTTAAGACCATTGCATCTCAGTTATAGCCACCTTCTCCATCATCTGAAGCACTTAGCAGCATCCTCATTGCCTTCATTGTAGCTATCTCTCGCACTTACACCATCGCCCATCCAGCCAAGATGGCCCTTGTAACCTCGAGACTCCTCAATATCATTTCCTCCACCTCGGCCCGGCTCAATAGCTGCTCCATTTCCATTGCATCATCTGTAGCTGCTTGTAACTTCAATTATCCCCAGCTGCTACTTGCACATCATGGCCATTACCTGAAGCTTCAACTTCAGCACACAATTGCTCCCTTGAATTCAAATCCAGTTCTAACCAACAACTCCACCAGCAAATCCTGTCAATCATTAATCATCTACACCCATTAATCGAATCTGAGCCACATCTAGCCATCGACTCATAATCCTCAATACCAGCAACCACAAACCCATTTACTCCACAATCTCAAATCTGCTGTAAGCTTGAATGTATCACAAACCCAAGTTTCCGCTTCCATGAAACATTCTTCACCAGTTCCATCAATACCTTGTCAACAGCACTGACAAGAACTTTACCAGCACTCAGGCCATATCTTTACCATCAAATCACTCGAATTCAAGAACCCCTGGAATCATCATTAGCAGCTCGTTCTCCGTCTCTCATCGATCTGTAATTCCAGAATCCATTATCACCATCTTTAATTTCTCGATCCAGTTTCTTCCTTGTCTTCTTGATTCAGCTTTCTCACTTTCAGGTGGAACGGAATGGATGAGAATGATTTGAACGAGAGAAAACATCTTTCGATTCAGCAGCAGTCGCTGCTCTTACTCTCAATTTCTGGGGATTTAGCTCTCGGCTATTTAGGGCTGTATCTCGAGTTTCAGCAGCCAAATTTAATTCAGGTGAAAAACTGATTGAACTGAATTTCTCGAATTTAGGTTTTGGGTTATGAAAGCTGGGGCGGATTCGGGTATCGGGTTTTGATCCGGGTATGGGTGTGGATGTGGGTCTATTTGATGTTGGTCCCTTTGATAAGGGCTAACCTGATGGACTGCCCCTTAACCTCATCTGGACTGCATTTAATATTCCTTCCAAAAGAGCTGCCCCTTAACCTGGACTGGGCTCCAAATAGTATTCCCTCCTTGGTGAAATGACAATTTTACCCTTTTAGCTCAAATAAGGTGATTTCTTCTTCTTTTCCTCCGTGCGACTCCAAAGTAGCTACAAAACTCAAAATAAGCGTAAAATACATAATTTACAAGAAAAATAGCAAAGAAAGCATAAACTACTAGATAGTAAATTAGGTGTATTCTACACCTATCAAATTCCCCCACACTTAGACTTTGCTAGTCCTCGAGCAAATCAAACTAAAAACTCACAACTTCAAAGCATTCTAGCGTCACAAGCATCCAAAGAGTTATGAGGACATAGAATTTCTGCATGCTAGTAATAAGAAGTTAGAAATACTAAAGAACATATTCTCATTCTTAAATGTTGAGTGAGAAATAACCACACCATAATGAGAGAATGCGTGTTTGAGAAACGATCAATAAGCATTTCGCCTCGATCGCCTCACCAAATAAGATTTTATGATAATTGCACTCAAAAAGACGGCTTTTTATGGTTCTCACATGTGTGCAGGTAGGAATGAAGAGAGAATTCCCGCAACACGTTGAATGGTGGGAAGGACAACTTCTGAAGTATTTTAAAAAAAACCCACATCTTTTAATATTTTGAAAAACCATTTTTCTGACGATCTCTACGAAAGGAAATCAACCATTTATATTGAGGATGAGATTACTTACTCACCTTCACATCCGATCGCCAATTATGATAACACCACTCTCACGGCATCCAATAGAAACGTCTTCCGTTCCTCGTCTTGCTCTTCATGGTCTTCGTCTTCGGTTTCAACTATTGATGATAAACCCTTGAATTTCATAAATCCTTGACATTTTATAACTCTTTACCTTGAATATCCTTGTCGCTTGAAACTTTCTTATATATTTTCCTTCCCCACGGCTTATTAACAAAACAAATATTTCTCTTGTTTTTCTCTTTTTTTTTTTTTTTTTTTTTTTTTTTTTTTTTTTTTTATATTGAAACAAGAGAAATTAAATACAAAAATAAACCATGGCCGTGGGAGAAGTATTTTACCGCTTGATTCTTCACAACTTGTATCGCCTTGAAATCATAAACTTCAAAAATTCTCACCTTTTAATTTTCTTCGCTTTCATGAATAAGTCTTCATACTTGAATGTATAATTATGCTCATTGTATTGTAAGTCTTCAACATATATGTAAAAATCCGCTCATTTGTATGTTGCTTTACTTGTATTTGAAATTTGCTCTTTTTCTCGTTCCGTTGCTTGTAAACCTTAAACTTTTCCAACTTTCCTTGTAGATTTTGATGTCGCTCCTTGTTGATGATGAGAGTGTTTCTATGGATCCGTTGTTGTCGCGAGAGAAAATGGTGCTAACTGCAAATCGAACTACAAGAAGGAAGCTTTCATCCATGGACGTTACCCTCATGATTGACAAAATTAGCACTCAAGAGATCAAAGAGTAGTGCTTTATTGGTGGGAGGTTGGGTAGCTCACCATTCTACCGGAATTAACTTACGGTGACACACACTCAAAAGAAGCTCTTTAGTAGATGGAAGATTTCTGGTCGGTGCCTCACATGATATGAATACGGGTAGTCTCCACTAATGATTGATCAAAGCAACTCTAATAACGCACTTCTCCTCGCACCAAATTCGCATCACCGGCATGATTAAATCCATTATTTAACACTCAAACAAACAAGAAATCCGAATGTAGTTCTCTAACATTTCCAAGTTCAATTATGTCGGTCAAAAACTCTATGTAAACATACCTAGAAATATGCTAGTGACTCTAAAATCTTTAAAAGTTGGAATTTTTATGTAAAACTTTTTTTTTTTTTTTTTTTCAAAAATTTTTTAATTTTTTTGTAATTTTTGTTTTAAAAACATGCTTAACCACTCCCCCACACTTAACCCTTACATTGTCCTCAATGTAATTGAATCCTCCTAGTAAAGTCAAGGTGGGAAATTTTAACATGATAAGAAACAAGAAAAAGAAATAACAAAAAGCAAAAAGATAAGAAATACAAAACCGATGGGTTGCCTCCCATTAAGCGCTTGTTTTAAAGTCGACGGCCCGACTTAGCTCTTGCGGCACATTACTCCTCCAGAGGGAGTACATCTTGAAGTCTAATTACGTCCACATGCTCCGTTGGAAAGTTTTCATAATATGGCTTTAACCTATGGCCGTTGACTTTCAACTGTTGTCCCGTTTTTTCGCTAACAATATCAACTGCACCATGAGCATAAACATTAGTAACAACATATGGTCCCACCCAACGGGACTTAAGCTTTCCCGGAAATAAACGTAAACGAGTATTAAATAAAAGAACTTTTGCCCCACAACAAAACTTTTCCGCGAAATCATCTTGTCATGAAAAAGCTTAGTCTTTTCCTTGTAAATCCGGCACTCTCGTAAGCATCATTACGTATCTCCTCTAGCTCATGTAGTTGTAACTTCCTTTGTTTCCCGCTTCATCATACTCCATGTTGAATTTCTTTATCGCCCAATAAGCCTTATGTTCAAGTTCAACCCGGAAGATGACAAGCCTTGCCATAAACCAACCTATATGGAGACATACCAATTGGTGTCTTATACGCCGTTCTATACGCCCAAAGTGCATCGTTGAGTTTAAAGCTCCAATCTTTCCTCGTGGTATTCACCGTTTTCTCAAGAATGGACTTAATCTCACGATTCGAAATTTCCGCTTGTCCACTAGTTTGTGGATGATAAGGCGTACCAATTTTGTGTGTTATGTTGTACTTCTTGAGGAGAGCGTGGAAAGCCTTCTTGAAATGTGAGCCTCCATCGCTTATCACCACTCTTGGTGTTCCATGCCTATTGAAAATATTTTCCCTTACAAAATCACAAACAACTTGAGAGTCATTAGTCTTGGTGGCTCTAGCTTCCACCCATTTCGAAACATAATCAACGGCAAGAAGTATATAAAAATTCCCATTCGAATTGACAAAAGGGCCCATAAAATCAATACCCCACACATCAAAAATCTCAACGGTGAGAATTGGTGTGAGTGGCATTTGATTTCGAGCACCTAGATTGCCCGTTCGTTGACATCTATCACACGATTTACAAAAAACATATGAATCTTCAAACAAGGTGGGCCAATAAAATCCGCTATCGAGAACTTTGAGAGCGGTACGTTTAGATCCAAAGTGGCCACCACATGCAAAAGTGTGGCAAAAGGAGAGAATGGATTGAAATTCGGAATTAGGCACGCACCTTCGCATTATTTGATCAACGCCATATTTCCATAAGTATGGTTCATCCCACACATATTGCTTAGCAACCTTCTTAAGTTTCATCTTTTGGAAATTAGACATTGTACTAGGTACTTTCCTTGTCACCAAGTAATTCACTATATCCGCATACCAAGGAGTTGATTCGTCCATGGAGAAAAGTTGTTCGTCCGGAAAACGGTCATGTAATGGAAGTTCCTCTTGAGACATCACAAGTCTACTAAGATGATCCGCAACGGTATTCTCCACACCCCTCTTATCACGAATTTCTATGTCGAACTCTTGTAACAATAGGATCCACCGGATTAATCTTGGCTTAGCTTCTTTCTTCTTTATCAAGTGTCTTAGTGCGGCATGATCGGAATACACAATTACCTTTGTACCCACCAAGTATGATCGAAATTTTTCCAAAGCAAAAACTATAGCCAATAACTCCTTTTCCGTGGTAGAATAATTGATTTGTGCATCATTAAGGGTCCTAGATGCATAATAGATAACATGGGACAACTTGTCCACCCTTTGACCCAAAACGGCTCCAACCGCATAATCACTAGCATCACACATTAATTCAAATGGAAGATTCCAATCCGGTGATTTGATAATCGGCGCACTTGTCAACATATCCTTTAATTTATCAAAAGCATCCTTGCATTCCTTGTTGAAGTCGAAAGGTACCTCCTTTTGTAATAACTTGCACATCGGCATGGAGATTTTGGAGAAATCCTTGATAAACCGCCTATAGAAACCTGCATGGCCAAGAAAAGAACGAATTTCCCTCACCGAAGTGGGATATTGTAAGTTTCTTATTAAATCTATCTTTGACTTGTCCACTTCGAGCCCTTGAGAGGACACAATGTGACCAAGTACTATGCCGTGGTTTACCATAAAGTGACATTTCTCCCAATTAAGGACAAGGTTTGTGTCTATGCATCGTTTAAGAATTAGTTCAAGGTTATTTAAACAACCATCAAAAGAATTGCCATAAACACTAAAGTCATCCATAAATACCTCGATGATGCGCTCCACATAATCCGAGAATATACTCACCATGCATCTTTGAAAAGTAGCCGGCGCATTGCAAAGGCCAAACGGCATCCGTCTATATGCAAACGTTCCAAACGGACAAGTGAAAGTGGTCTTTCTTGGTCCTCCGGTGCAATAACAATTTGATTGTATCCCGAATAACCATCCAAGAAGCAATAATAAGAATGCCCCGCTAACCGCTCCAACATTTGATCAATGAAAGGTAAAGGAAAGTGATCCTTGCGGGTTGCGGAATTAAGCTTTCTATAGTCAATGCACACTCTCCAACCGGTTTGAACTCTTGTAGGAACAAGTTCATCGTCTTGATTACGAACAACCGTGACACCGGACTTCTTTGGTACCACTTGCACCGGACTTACCCACTTGCTATCGGAAATTGGGTAGATTACCCCCACACTTAGCAATTTGAGTATCTCTTTTTTCACAACCTCCATCATGGGAGGATTAAGCCGACGTTGAGCATCACGCACGGCTTCACGTTCTCTTCCATTAGAATCCTATGCATGCACATGGATGGACTAATGCCTTTGATGTCCGCAATTGTCCACCCAATAGCCGTTTTGTGCTCTTTCAAGACTCTAAGCAAACGGTCCTCTTGTACCGGTGTGAGGTTCTTAGAAATAATCACCGGAAGCTCATCTCCATCTCCCAAGAAAGCATACTTCAAATGATCCGGAAGTGGCTTCAATTCTAGTTTGGGCGCCTTCACAATAGATGGTACAAGTACTTCATCATTCACGGGTAAAGAAATATAAGAAACATCACCCATTTTAGCTTCTTGCAATGTCGCCAAAGCACCACATATCTCCACCAATTCCTTGGAGATTTCAACATCCAAGTTAGACAAGCCATGGACATCCAATTCAATGCTCTTTTGCAACACCACATCAAGTTCATCCTCTTGGTTCAATTCCACCATTTGTTGCGCTAATGAATCAACCACATCAATGGAGTAAACGGAATGCACATCACTTGGGTAGCGCATGGCTTCAAATATGTTAAAGTGTATTATCTCCTTGTCGAATTCCATAGTGAGTGTACCCTTATCAACATCAATCTTCGTCTTTGCGGTCTTCATGAATGGCCTCCCAAGAAGTAAAGAAGTAGATGAACGGTTCTCATTATTGTCCATATCCACCACAAAGAAGTCCACCGGAAAAATAAGCTCATTTACTTGCACTAGCACGTCTTCTACAAGCCCCTTTGGATATATGTTAGACTTGTTTGCCAATTGAATAATAACTCTCGTCTCTTTTAAAGGTCCAAGATTCAAGGAGTCATATATTTCGGCCGACATCACACTAATGGAAGCACCCAAATCAAGTAAAGCATGTTCAAACCTTTGTTTACCAATAGTAATTGGCACCGTGAAACCACCGGGATCCGTGCACTTTGTAGGCATCTTCTTCAATAGCATAGCCGACGCACTCTCGCCAACTTTAGTAATTTCATTATCAAGCAACCTATCCTTCTTGATGCATAATTCCTTCATGAACTTGGCATACCTTGGAATTGTCTTAATGGCCTCAATGAATGGTATGTTGATTTCAATCTTCTTGAAGATATCCATGAGCGCCTTGTCTTGAGCTTCTTTCTTGGATTTAGCAAAACGACTAGGAAAAGGAGGTGGAGTAGTGAAAGTAGAAACCGGTTCCTTGGATTGGTCGTTTGGTGTGGAATTCTCCTTTGGTGCGGTTTCCTCCTTGTCATTGACTACCTCTTCACTAACTTCCTCATGATAGCTTGGACCCTCCACTTGCCTTCCACTTCTTAAAGTAACCGCATTGACTTCTCTCTTGGATTCACAAATGGTTGTGAAGGAAGTGTTGTGGATGCTTGAGATTTCAATAAATTCACATCGGTCGCCAATTGTCCCATTTGATTTTGTAAGTCCTTGATAGCCGAATCGGTCTTTTGTTGATTTTGTTGAAACAATGACGTAATACCTTGCATCATGACATTAAGCTTATCATCAATTGAAGATCCTTGTTCTTTCACTTGTGGTTGGAATTGTTGATAACCACCTTGTTGTTGAGGTTGGAATCGTGATTGTTGAAAACCACCTTGTTGTGCATATGGATTAGGAGCCGCCGCTTGCTTGTTTGCATAACTAAAGTTGGGATGATCCTTCCACCGGGGTTATAGGTATTGGAGTATGGATCGTACCTTGGCCTTTGATTTGGATATAAAGCATTCACTTGTTCGGTCTCATCATCCGGAATAATTACCGCGGCCATCCTTTGAATCATAGTCTCCATGTTACTCATCCTTTGATCAAGATGCGATGACGAATCACTAACTTCATGCACTCGCCTAACCGTTGGTTCATCCCTTGTGTAGAATTGTTGCGAGTTTGCCGCCATACTTTCAATCAACTCTCTAGCTTCGGTCAAAGTCTTGTTCATTAGTGCACCACCACCCGCAAGGCCAAGAAGAGACCTATCACTTGAGTGAAGAGCTTCATAGAAGTATTGGAGTATCATAACATCACTAAATTGATGGTGTGGACAGCTTGCCACCAACCTCTTGTAACGCTCCCAACATTCATACAATGATTCTCCCACTTGTTGTTTCAATCCACAAATCTCCTTGCGAATTTGAGTAGCTTTGGATGCGGGAAAATATCTCTCGAGGAAAATTTTCTTCATCCCATTCCATGTTGTGATACTTCCGGAAGGCAAATAATATAACCATTCCTTAGCATTACCCGCCAAAGAAAACGGAAAGCTTTCAACATTGCTCCATCCACATTAGTCTCCGTGGAAGCATAGCCATAACTATGGTGTAAAAATCCATAAGATGTTTGTTTGGGTCCTCATTCACCATGCCATGGAACTTTGGTAACTCTCTAATCAACCCCGGCTTGATTTGAAGGTTGAGTTAGTTTGGATACACCATTGTTGGGTATCAAGCCTGTGAGAAGCTAGGTCCTTTAGTGTACGATCAGCCATTGTTTCTTCCTCTTTGTCCGAATCACTTGATGAAGAAGGAGGAAGTGGAGTGTTAATCGCACGAATGAAATCCTTTAATTGAGTGTCGGATCGAAGACGTATTGGACTCGGTCTACTCCCTTTAAGCATTCACCAAAGGTATAACACCTGAAACAAGATTCTCACAAACTAAGTTAGATACGGTAAAGAATCTAACAAAGCAAAAAGAATAAAAAACAACTAAAAAATCGCCCGTTGCTCCCCGGAAACGGCGCCAAAATTTGATGCGTGTCGTAGGTGCAATCAAATTAATTCAATATTTCCACTCAATTAAAAATAATATAATGGAAGTCAAGTTCGTTCCCACGAGGAGCAAGAGATCTTAGTTGTAAAAGTTGTCACAAAAAGGGGGTGTAAAAAGCAAAATAAAAATAAACAAAGCAATTAAAATCGAAAGTTGAAAGATGAAAACAATAAGAGAGAGAAGATCAAGGAATCCTTCTTCGTTACGAAACAATGATTAAAGTTATGTTCTTTTCTACTTGTTATTAGTCACAGATTATCACCAACCGTAGGATAGCAGGTCCGCTTAGCTAGCCCCAAAATCCCTAATTTCACTGAGTAACAGGTCCGCTTAGTTATCAGATTCTATTCAAAAGAACCACCTTGAGGTCCGCTTACAAGATGTAATTCCCAGAATGCATTAAGATCTATGAATTTAGGTTTAGTACTAGTAGTTAAACTCGGTTCGCTTGGTTCACTTTCTAGCGTTGTTTCTACACACAATTGCTCCACGGAATCCCTCCGCAAGGTCTCGTGTTTTCTACTTGTGTAAAGTGTCGAGAACGATTACGTATTCCCTAACTTATACTAGATATAGATCAATTAACAAATTAATTTAGCGTGCACTCCAAACAATCTATCAATCAATCATGAGTGTCTTTAAGATCACTCCTATTAGTAAAAACAATCGATAATCATGTGAAAAACTTCAAGATAGAATTTGAAAACAAAAACTCAAATCATGTTAAGAACTAGGAATTCATCCTCAATCAATAAGAAAATTAGCTACTCATGCTTTTGAAATTCACACAAATAATAATTATTAAAAGAAGAATTTTCAAATTCACACAAGTAATTAAAAAGAAAAATCTTAGAAAAGCAAGCAAAACACAAGTGTTGTGTGTGTAGAGAGGTGTGTAGAAGTTGTAGAAAACTTCTCTATTTATAGGCTTCAATATTCTCCAATTCTTCCAAGGATTAGAATCCTTTTCCTTTTGCAATTCAATTTCCAAATCAAGCTTTTCTCAACTCTTCCACCTTCTCTTTCCAAATTTGAGTCCAATTCTCCATCCAATTCCTAGCCCAAGTCTTCATACCCATGAGAGAAGTCCATAGAAAGTTCTCGAATTTTGCTCGCTTAGGAAAACTGGGATTATGGCGGAATTGGCCGGAAACGTCGTGGGAAGCGCGTCTCGGTGACCGGCAAAGTCAAACCGGTCAGCGGTCAACTGGTCGGAACGGCCGGGGGCTCGGTCAGGACTCGGTCAATCACCGAGTGTCAATGAGTCGAGTGAGTCAAAGATCCATCGACCGGTTATGTGAATCGGGGGCTTACCGAAGTTGAGTCAAGGTTTAAAACTCACCTGACCGGATCTGGCCAAACCATTTTGCGTGCCATTTGCCAGGACAAGCCATACTGATGCACCATCATTGTCACTTCACTGCCAGCCATCATGGCCCTGGCTGCCAATTGCATCTTCCCTGTAGTTCATAACCACCAATGCTTTTCTGCTCTTTCTCCATCTGCAAGCACTCTATAGCTTCAGCCATAAGCTCAGTTCTAGCCTGCAATAGTCCCCTGCAATCTCCGTGCCTCGCCTCTCGGCTCTCTAGCAATCCAAAGACTTCAACAAATTTCAACATCTCAACCCCGCCATTGTATTGCTCACCCCAATACTCACTTCTTTGAGCTCAAACTCACTGCTTATCAACAGCTCACTTCCCACTCTTACATTGCCAAGACTCAACATATCCACTCCTGCAGCTCACAAGTGCAACACCACATCTTCAGCTAGCTTCATAACCAATTCCACCTGCTTCCATGTGCAAGCATATCACTGCAATATTGCAGAACTTCCCAAGTGCAGTTCCATCACACATTCCTTAACCTGCAAACTATTCATTCAAGCCATACCAGCATCATAACCTGCAACTCAGAATCACAGATTCATTATCAGCATCACAAGCCCAACACAGCACCACCTGAACAATACTGCCCCTGCATCTACCAGAGCCTGAGCTCAATCAACACCACTGCACTTAAGACCATTGCATCTCAGTTATAGCCACCTTCTCCATCATCTGAAGCACTTAGCAGCATCCTCATTGCCTTCATTGTAGCTATCTCTGCACTTACAGCTCACTGCCAGTCCAGCCAAGATGGCCCTTGTAACCTCAGACTCCTCAATATCATTTCCTCCACCTCAGTTCCAGCTCCAATAGCTGCTCCATTTCCATTGCATCATCTGTAGCTGCTTGTAACTTCAATTATCCCCAGCTGCTACTTGCACATCATGGCCATTACCTGAAGCTTCAACTTCAGCACACAATTGCTCCCTTGAATTCAAATCCAGTTCTAACCAACAACTCCACCAGCAAATCCTGTCAATCATTAATCATCTACACCCATTAATCGAATCTGAGCCACATCTAGCCATCGACTCATAATCCTCAATACCAGCAACCACAAACCCATTTACTCCACAATCTCAAATCTCATTGTAAGCTTTGAATGTATCACAAACCCAAGTTTCCGCTTCCATGAAACATTCTTCACCAGGCCCATCAATACCTTGTCAACAAAGATCGACAAGAACTTTACAAAGACTGAGGCCATATCTTTACCATCAAATCACTCGAATTCAAGAACCCCTGGAATCATCATTAGCAAACTCGTTCTCCGTCTCTCATCGATCGTAATTCTTAATCCATTATCACCATCTTTAATTCTCGATCCGAGTTTCTTCCTTGTCTTCTTGATTGACTTTCTCACTTTCAGGTGGAACGGAATGGATGAGAATGATTTGAACGAGAGAAAACATCTTTCGATTCAAAGGCTGATTATCGCTCTTACTCTCAATTTCTCGGGGATTTAGCTCTCGCTATTTAGTATCGTATCTCGAGTTTCGGCAGACCAAATTTAATTGGGTGAAAACCGATTGAACTGAATTTCTCGAATTTAGGTTTTGGGTTATGAAAGTCGGGGCGGATTCGGGTATCGGGTTTTGATCCGGGTATGGGTGTGGCTGTAGGTCTATTTGATGTTGGTCCCTTTGATAAGGGCTAACCCGATGGATAGCCCTTAACCTCATCTGGACTGCATTTAATATTCCTTCCAAAAGAGCTGCCCCTTAACCTGGACTGGGCTCCAAATAGTATTCCCTCCTTGGTGAAATGACAATTTTACCCTTTTAGCTCAAATAAGGTGATTTCTTCTTCTTTTCCTCCGTGCGACTCCAAAGTAGCTACAAAACTCAAAATAAGCGTAAAATACATAATTTACAAGAAAAATAGCAAAGAAAGCATAAACTACTAGATAGTAAATTAGGTGTATTCTACACCTATCAACTGCAGACGAAAGCACGGATCCAAACGAACAACAAAAGAGGGTCGATACCTCTTTTCATGCGGACAGAGAATCTAGAGTTTAAACAGAATGAAGACTCCTTCTTGCTCCATGAACGGGAATAGATGACTGGGCGCGACTATACCACTCGGGCCCGCAACTTCCCTCATGAATTCTTCCTGAGTTTCAATGTCGAGCCGTTTTCACCTCCTAGACAATCTCAAAACATAAATATTCCCGCTAAAGGGGATAGGAAATTCTTTTCCGGTCAGATGGAGGGGCGGACCGTAAAAATCCGAGTTCGTACGAGAATTCTACAACAATAGGAGCGCTAATTAGGGTTTCAGAATGCCAAACCCTAATTTAGACAAAGTTATGCCATCACCACCATTCGATAGCCGAAGTTCCAGCGTCATCACCATTTCCACCATTCCAAGCCGACCAATGCTGACGGCTCCATTCCAAGCCGACCAATGCTGACGGCTCCATTCCAAGCCGACCAATGCTGACGGCTCCATTCCAAGCCGACCAACGCGTGCGGCTCCCATTCCAAGCCGACCAATGATAGGTGTTGTAAAACACCTAATTTTATATCTAGTATTTATGCTTTCTTTGCTATTATCCTTGAGAATTGCATCTCTTATGTTTAGTTTTGAGTTATTAGGTGCAATGGAGTCCTTGAGAGCAAAAGATGGAGAAAACGTCCATTTGGAGCGTAAAGGGAGCACTGAGGTCCATTCACAAAGCGAGCGACACTCGAGCCACCGAGGTTACGCGAGAAGAAGGAGAATGACGACGGTTGAATTAGGCTGTTCGGTTACGTGAAATCGACAAGTCATATGTGATTTTGGTCGACCCTTATCCACTCCACCTGGGTGGATATATCCACTTCCATTATTTCCTACACAACCTAAATTTGAGAGAAGAGTCATTTGTTTATATTTTCTGTCTGAAATTGAGTGAAACCATGGCGGCTCCACTATTCTGAGAGGGAGAAATGGGCTGTTGCGGCTGGCAGAGAAGAGAGGACAGGGAGGAACGAGAACTGTCTAGGATTGACAAACACAGAGAGTGAAGGAGATGGAATCGAGACGCTCATGGAACTGATGATTTGAGAAGATTAGGGATTCGAAAGGGTTCCCCGAAGCTTCAGATCGAGAGAAGTAGAAGAGGGGTTTGATTTGAGCGTCTGCTAGGCTCAAGAACAATGGAGATGGATCTGTTTTGGGAGTTCGAAGTTAAATGATGATGAGTACTTAGCGATGAAGTTGGCTGAATAGGTTTGATGTCAATGGAATGGAAGCTGGGGGTTTCTCGGTGGTTGATTAATCGCAGTTTTGTTTCAATTCGTAGCCATGACTTCGTACAAGGAGGATGGAGGTTAAAGGATCTGAGGCATGAACTGAATTCGGGGTCAATTAGTGAAAGCAACATCAAGATCTGTAGGTACAAGTCGAGAATGGAGAGTATCATGGTGTTTGAGTGAATTGCAGATTATGGTGATTGAATTTGGGTGCAAATTAGATTGAGCTTTGGGTACAAACTATATGGGTTTAACTCCATGATAATTACATTTGAAGGAGAGTTCTGGATACACAGGGGAATGGAAGAATTAAATGAGTTCTTGTTATTTTTGGTCTTGATTAAACGGTGATTGTTGATTTGCAGACACAAATAGAGAAGGAACAGACCAGGGAGTAGGAAAGTTGTGTTGATATGCAGTGGAGCCTGGATTTACAGTGGAAGTAGAGCTGTTATTGCAAGTCTTGGTTGGTACTGCAATGAGCTGAAATGCAGAGATGAGTGGCAGGTTGTTGAGATGTAGATGGCAAGGTTTTGGTGAATCTATGGCAGTTGCAGCTGCAGGTGACTGAATGTGTTGAGGTTGTGGTGGACTGAAATGGGAAAGAATGAGTTTGTCTTGAATTGAAGGTGATGAATTGTTGCTGTTGATTGAGCTTGAGCTGGTGGTTGAGTACTGTTGGTGGTTTGTGTGGGTGTTGAACAGTGATAGGTGTGATAAACACCTAGATTTATATCTATTGTTTATGCTTTCTTTGCGAGTTTTCATGTAAATTATGTATCTTATGTGTGCTTTTGAGTTATTTAGGTACTTTGGAGTCATTATGAGCAAAAGAAGAAGAAATTAGCCATTTGGAGCGAAAAGGAGAACAAAGGTCAATTCACATAGGAGCTATACTTGGAGCGGGCTAAGGTTTGCGAGAAAGAGGTGAAGAACGAACTGTCAGTTCCTCAAAACTGACAGTTGTGTTGAGAAAGGAATTAGGCTGTCGGTTATCTGAAATCGACAAGCCTTGTATGGGTTGGTTGGCCCTTATCCACTCTTCCAGGGTGGTTATATCCACATTCATTCCTACACGACCTAAAATTCAGAGTTTCTCTTATCATATTTTTCACCTGAAATGAATTTGAGAGAGAGGAAAGGGAGGCGCAGGTCTGAGTCGATTTCCATCTGAAATTGAGAAGATGAAGCTGGTTCTGAACCAAAATTGAGGCAGAGACGGAGAATTGAAACTGATGAAAGAGATGGGTCTCTGTGATTGTTCGATTGAGGAGATTCAAGGGTTTTTGAGATTGAAATGGAGAGAACTATGAGACGATTGAGATGTTGATTCGAATTATGGAAGAAATGGAATCTGCCCTAATTTGTGCCGCTATCGAATTAAAGATGTTCTTGAAGATTGGAGTGCTGTGAATCGTGAAATCAAGAGAAGAATTCAAGGAGGTGATGAGGAGAAAATCACAGGGAAGAATTAGGGTTCGATGTATTTGGGTCTCTGGTAGTTTCTAAGTTGAATTTTAAGTTGGCAGAGAGACGATGAACACAGAAGAGTGGTTTATTCGAATTAGGTTTGGGTTGTCTCAAAGAAACAAATCAGGGAAGTTATTGGATTGCTTCCGTTCAAGTTCAGTTGGGTAAAGTGATTAATGGAGGAGATTTTGATATGGATCTCGAAACTGAGATACGGGTTTGTTTTAGAATGAAGTTGACAGCGAAGTAAATGAGTTTTTGTGCGAGTTTGGTTTGGTTGGAACTCGTTTTTCTGTCTAGAGAAGGCAGTGAAGAAAAGAATGAGAACTTGTTGCCATGGTCACAATGGCTGTGTGAGTATGGATTCTGCTAGTGATAAAATGGTTACAGGTTATAATGAAAGGCTGGAGATGCGGCTGCAGTAGTAAATGATATTGTGATCGAGTTTTTGAGGCTTTAAAGCTCAAGCCTTATGAGCCGAGGTTTAATGGAATGGCTGTGAACTCAAGGTAGAAAGATGGAAGTTGTAGGCTGGATGTTGCAGCAGCAAGCAGAACAGATAAAGTGTTGCAGCTGCAGTTCAAGTGGTGGTTTATGGCTCAAGTGGGTGTAGGTTGCAGCTGAGCATTGCGGAGGTTGCTTTGAGATGCTGTTGCGGTTGTTAAAGTAATGTACTGAGGTGTTCTGACAGAGGTGGTTGCGAGGCTGCGAGGCTGTTTGAGGTGATGTTGTATTCCGTGTTTTGAGACAGTGATGATAGTTGTGGCATTGAGGCAGTGAATGAGGCCTGTGTTGGTTGCATTAGCTGTGCTACTGCCAAGATGAAATGGATGTAGAAGCTACATATGATGCATGGAATTGTAGGTACGGTCTTTGGTTGTAGTTTGGTCTTGGTGCTTGGACTTAAAGGTATTGGCATTAGAGTGGCAATGGAGCTCGGTGCGAGAGGAGTGGTTACAACCTTGATTTGGTGGTGAATATAATGGGTTTCTTCTCGGGTTCGATTTGGCGGTGGATGATATTTATGAAATGGGTTCTTTGAATTTGTGTTTGGGTTGAGAGTGGGATTCGGGGTTTGCTTTGAAGTCATTGTTATTATCAAAGATTGCAAGTCCGAATTGGCAAGATGAGATGAATGGAAAGGAGAATGATTTGAGACTGGGATTTCAGTTGTGATATGGAGTTATTGGTGGTACTGCAATGCTGAAATTGTGGTGCCAGAATGGAACTAGTGCTGGTAAAGATGCAGTGGTGGAAGTTGAGCTACAGAGAATGTATTGGTGGAGATTCAAGAGCAGTAGGTTTTGAAAAATTACAGTTTAGTGGTAATGAAACTGGTGCGCGTTGCAGGTGCATGTGATTAAACTGGTGGTTTGAGCTAATTTCCAACTGAAGTTGCAAGCATTGGAGCCGAATTTGCAAGTTATGGAACTGGTGGTTATGACTGGGCAGGTACTAGTGCAGAGAGCCATAACTGAATGAATGCTTTAGATGTATGCCTAGGACGGGGATGAGCTGCTGATGCCTATTGTGATGCTGTTAAGTTGAAGAAGATAAGTGAAAGAGATGAGTTCTGGTACGTGATGGAGGAAGAGTGGTTTTCTTTGTGTATTATGGAACAACGAGGGAAAATTTAAAGTCATAGGTGGTACAATGGAAGTTGCTTGTCACATGGAATATGATGCCATGGAACTTAAATGATAAGGCAGAGCAGATCGAATCGGAATAGCTAAGCATTGTAGGAGTTGTCTTTGAAACGGACAAGCGATGCAGTGCGCATGCATGTGTGGATGGTGATGCTCGCAACAATTTGTAATTGAGAATGGTGTTGGTATTTTGTAGTTGAATATGGTTGTGACGATGACTATGAGACATGAGAGAAGACTCAGCTGAAATGGTTTGATAGTTGGAGGAGCTGAGAGAATTGTGCATCGCAGGGAAGCTGGAATAGAGTGGTGGTTTGGTGAAGCAGCTGCAGGATGGAAGCTACAACACTGAGGCCAAGGAACTGAAGTTGCAGCTGGAATTGCAAGAGCATTACAGGATTGTGCAAGTGATGCAAATTGAGGTTTGGGGATGGTTGAGCTGAGAACAAGATACTGCAAGAAGATGGTGCAACATACAGGGCCATCATGGCTGGAATATACATTCTTTGCAAATGGCCTAGGCCAAGGTGACTCAGACCAGACTCAGCCCTGACTCGAACCTAACTCAGTTGACTACCCGATTTGACTCGGTCCGACCTTGACCGACTTGACCCAGTTGACTGGTGACCGGGTGGACTTTGCCGGTCACCTGAGATATATTTTCCGGCCGATTTCCGGCCTTAATACCGATTTTTCCTATTGACAGTTTTTGGCGCATATTTTCTACATGGGTTTTCCTCACATATGGGCTTGGTGGACATCTTGTTTTTGGACTTTGGGCTTTGAAGACCTAGTTTTGGAAAGATGAAAAGCTATAAAAGGAGAAAGTTTTCTACAACTTTGGGCAATACGTATTATTCTTGGAACTTGGAGAGAGCCGCTTTTGTTTACGCTACTAGGGTTTGCTTTTGTTCATATTTTTCTATTCAATTAATATTTTTATGATGAACTCCATAGCTATGAGTAGCTAAACACATATTATTGGTTATGGGGTATAGTTGATTTCTCAACATGATTATTTGAATCTATGAATTAGTTTTGTCTCAATACTTTATTGTTTATGATTCATTATTAATATTGTCATATGATTTGATTGTTTGTTTGGTTGAGTCCGGAATCAATCCGATTTACATTCATATCTATTGCTAGATTAGGGTTTTCAATACGAAATAGTTGTTTATCCCTGATTTTAAGTAGCATAGTGTGGTTATTACTTGTAGTGATACATCTTTATAATTGCATATGAATCATAACCTTGGTTAAATTGAATTAGTGCTTTTACACGTTTGATTGCCTTGATTAGTCTTATTCCATAGAACTTAGTGCTTTGAGGGAGTTAGACTTAATTGTGCTTTTACACTCTAGGTTGCTTTCTAGGAAGAATTCACATATGCATCTTTTAATGTGGTTGTGATGAAATCAGGGAATTAGCGGGATATACTTGCGATCAAGGTATCCTAGGACTTTTAGTAAATGAGAGATTAAATTATCAATTCTAATCATTGATGAAAATACATGTTTGTGAATGATACTATCCCATGACCAATATCTTCTCCTTATTGATTATTCAAATTATTTTATTGCTTTCAATTACTTTTATTGCTTAGATAAAACAAAAATCCCCCCTTTGGTTACTTTAGAAGCTGAAATTTTATAACAACAATTGCCTCTTTGTGGATACGAACTCTTTCTTATCACGTACTTCATTTATATTTAGTAGAGTGAGAAAGTGAAATTATTTTTGCTCGGCTGACAACCGGTCAAATTTTAGTTTTTAGTTTTTTTTTTTATAATTTCTGCTTTTATCTTTGCTTTTTGTTTCTTGTCTTGTTTCTCACTTGTTTGCGAGAATTGTTTTCAGGTACCTAATCCCTGGCTTCTAAAGATTGGAACTATCCAAGGTGCGGGATAGCTACTCGAAGAGGCACAATACTCCAACCAAGTCAAGACACAACAGAAGATCAAGAGTTAGAAGTGGAACAAGAGTTACAACTAGAAGGAGAACAAGAGGTTCCATTCGTAGACGAACCACAAGTTGAAGAAGAAGAAACAATGGGTGATGCGAATGTTACACTCAAGGACTTGGCTTCTCATAGGCTTGACACACAATAGGGGTGTATTCAAACAAACTCTACTTTTGAGATCAAGTCGGGGTTGCTTAGAGAATTACCAAAGTTCCATGGCATGGTGAATGAAGACCCAAACAAGCATCTTATGTACTTCCACACCATTGTCATGGCCATGCTTCCAGCGGATATTGAGGAGGATGGTGCAATGTTGAAAGTTTTTCGTTTCTCTTTGATGGATAGTGCTAAGGATTGGTTGTACTATTTGCCTTCCGGAAGTGTCACGACATGGAATGGGCTGAAGAAACTCTTTTAAGAGAGATATTTTCTTTCATCAAAGGCTACTCAAATTCGCAAGGAGATTTGTGGGATGAAGCAAAATGTGGGAGAATCCTTATATGAATGTTGGGAACGATACAAGAGATTGGTGGCAAGCTGTCCTCACCACCAATTCAGTGACGCTATGATCATCCAATACTTCTATGAAGGACTCCAATCAAGTGATAGGAATCTTCTTGACGCTGCGGGTGGTGGTGCACTAGTGAGCAAGACGGTGTCACAAGCTAGAGAGTTGATTGAAAACATGGCAGCAAACTCCCAACAATTTTTGAGTCGTGGTTCGGATGTGCTTCTTAGGAAAGTAAATGAAGTGAGCGAGGTTGAGGAACTTCATCAACAAATGGGTAACATGACAACAATGATGCAACAAGTTGCAGCCGCGGTGATACCAAGTTCCTCTCAAGCGTATGAAGATGAGCAAGTTAATGCGGTCTTTCCAAATCAACAAAGAGGGTGTCAATGCTATTACGTTGAGAAGTGGTACACAACTTGTGCAACCCGAAGTTACTGATTCGGGCAAAGAGGAAATTCCAAAGGAACCTGTTTTGGAGGAGAAGAATGAGGATTCTCCCCAAACTTCTGAGGTACCTATTCCTAACTCTAAAACTCCGGTTTCTACTTATGTTCCTCCTTTACCTTTTCCTCGCAAATTTGCAAGTTCTAAGAAGGCGGAACTAGAAAAGGAGATTTTAGACGTTCTTAAAAAGATCCATGTGAACATACCACTCATTGATGCTATTAAGCAAGTTCCAAAGTATGCAAAGGTGTTGAAGGACTTGTGTACCAATAAGCAAAGGCTCAAAGGTAATGAAGTGCTTAGTGTGGGGGAGAATTCTTCGGAAATCTTACAACACAAACTCCCACTTAAGTGCAAGGATACTGGTAGTTTTGACATTCCCATCACAATTGGTAACACTACATTTAACAAAGCTATGTTGGATTTAGGTGCATCCGTTAATGTTATGCCTGCATCAATGTATAATTCACTTGATCTTGGTCCTCTTAAAAAGGCTGAAATTGTATTGCAATTAGCCGATAGCTCTAATGTCTACCCAATGGGTATTGTTGAGGATGTTCTTGTGCAGGTTAATCAACTTGTCTTTCCAGCTGACTTTTGTGTGTTAGAGATGAATGAAGGGTCACCGGACTCGTCTCTTCCATTGCTACTTGGGCGTCCCTTCATGAAAACGGCGAAAACCATTATTGATGTGGACAAGGGAACGCTAACTATGGAGTTTGATGGAGAAACAATACGTTTCAACATTTTCGAGACGATGAGATATCCTAGTGATGTCCACTCTTGTTTCTCCATTGATGTTATGGATACATTGGCACAACAAATGTTTGAATTAAATGGTGATGATGCTTTGGAAACCGTATTAACTACATCCATGGATAATGGTGTAGAGTGTGGTAATGAAGTCAAGGAAGCCCTTGGTGATCTTAATTCACTACAAGGATGCCCGGAAACTCATAATATCTCTTTTATTTCTTTACCATGCAGTGATAAAAAGCTTGTACCTTCAATTATTAAATCTCCAAAGTTAGAATTGAAACCTCTTCCCGATCACCTAAAGTACTTGTACTTGGGTGAAAATGAAGAGTTACCTGTGATTGTTTCTAACAAGCTTAGTGAATTACAGGAGCAAAAAATTCTAAGGGTGCTAAGGAAGTACAAGACGGCCATAGGATGGACAATTGCCGATATCAAGGGTATAAGCCCTGCCATTTGTATGCACAAGATATATTTGGAGGACGATGCAAAGCCTACAAGGGAAGCGTAACGTCGTTTGAATCCCCCATGATGGAAGTTGTGAAAAAGGAGATACTCAAGATTTTGGAAGTGGGTGTTATCTACCCCATATCCGATAGTAAGTGGGTGAGCCCGGTATAAGTAGTACCAAAGAAATCAGGTGTGACGGTGGTGGAGAATGATAAGAACGAACTTGTCCCAACTCGTGTGCAAACCGGTTGGAGGGTTTGTATTGATTATAGAAAATTGAATGCCACCATTAGGAAAGATCATTTTCCATTGCATTTTATTGATCAAATACTTGAACGTTTAGCTGGACACTCTTATTATTGCTTCCTTGATGGCTATTCAGGTTATAATCAGATTTTGATAGCGCCGGAGGATCAAGAGAAAACCACTTTCACTTGTCCTTTCGGTACTTTTGCTAGAAGGATGCCTTTTGGCTTATGCAATGCTCCATCTACCTTTCAAAGGTGTATGGTAAGTATCTTTTCAGAATATGTTGAAAACATAATCGAAGTGTTCATGGACGATTTTAGTGTCTTTGGTGATTCATTTGACCTTTGCTTGAACAACTTGTCTCTAATCCTTGAACGATGTGTTGAAACAAACCTTGTGCTGAAATGGGAGAAGTGCCATTTCATGGTAACTCATGGCATAGTTTTAGGCCATATAATATCTTCTAAAGGCTTGGAAGTTGATAAATCTAAGATAGACCTTATTCGTGCTTTAACCCCTCCCACTACGGTGAGGGAGATACGCTATTTTCTTGGTCATGCAGGTTTCTATCGAAGATTCATCAAGGATTTTTCCAAGATAGCATCACCACTTTAACTTATTGCAAAAAGATGTGGTTTTTAACTTTGATGAAAAGTGTGTGGCGGCATTCAATCGTTTGAAAGAACTTTTGATTTCAGCCCCTATCATTAAACCACCGGATTGGAGCAAGCCTTTTGATCTCATGTGTGATGCAAGTGACTATGTGGTTGGTGCGGTGCTTGGGAACGTGTGGGGAAGATACCTCATGCTATTTATTATGCTTCTAGAACGTTAAATGAGGCCCAACAAAACTACACAACCACTGAAAAAGAGTTGTTAGCCATTGTTTTTGCTTTGGAAAAGTTTCGCTCTTATCTAATTGGTACAAAAGTTGTTGTCTTTTTCGATCATGCAAAGACTTAGGTACTTGCTAATGAAGAAAGAAGTGAAACCGAGGCTCATACGATGGATTTTACTCTTGCAAGAGTTTGATATTGAAATCAAAGACAAGAAAGGAATTAAGAACACCATTGTGGATCACTTGAGCCGTCTTGCTGTGGACAAGGAAGCTATCCCATTGCGTGAAAGTTTCCCGGATGAGCAACTATTCTCAATTGCCTTTGGAGAACCATGGTATGCCGACATTGTGAATTACTTGGTGTCTAAACAAATCCCAAAGAACTTGTCTCGTGCTGAGAGGGAAAAACTTAAGAAATTGGGGAACCAATACATATGGGATGATCCATACTTGTGGAAACATGGTAGTGACCAAGTAATACGAAGGTGCATTCCCGAATCTGAATTTAATTCTATCTTGTCTTTTTGTCACTCCTATGCTTGCGGAGGACATTTTGGGAGTAAGAGAACCGCTCACAAGGTACTTGAAAGCGGTTTCTATTGGCCAACCTTGTTTAAGGATGCACATATATTTTGTATAACTTGTGATAGGTGCCAAAGAACAGGCAATTTAGGTGCCCGAAATCAAATGCCACAAACTTTTATTCAATTTATTGACGTTTTTGATGTATGGGGTATTGATTTTATGGGTCCTTTTGTCAATTCCCATGGAAATTTTTATATCTTACTTGCTGTTGATTATATCTCGAAATGGGTGGAAGCTAAGGCCACCCCAACTAATGATTCTAAAGTGGTTTTAGATTTTGTGCAAGCTAATATTTTTGCAAGGTTTAGAATTCCAAGAGCCATAATTAGCGATGGGGGTTCTCACTTCAAAAACAGGATTTTACAAAGCTTGTTGAAGAAGTACAATGTGTCGCACAAGATTGCAACACCTTATCATCCCCAAACAAATGGACAAGCCGAGGTTTCTAACCGAGAGGTGAAGTTTATACTAGAGAAGAAGGTGAATCCAACAAGGAAAGATTGGAGCATGCGACTTAATGATACTTTGTGAGCGTATAGAACTGCATACAAGACACCTATAGGGATGTCTCCCTTTAGGCTTGTGTATGGTAAACCTTGTCATTTACCCGTTGAAATTGAGCATAAGGCGTTTTGGGCTATTAAGCAATGCAATATGGAGATGGATGGGGATGGAAAGCAAAGGAAGTTACAACTCCAAGAGCTAGAGGAGCTTTGCAATGATGCATTAGAAAGATCACGCATTTATAAGGAAAAGACGAAAGCATTTCATGATAACATGATTTCTAGGAAACAATTTTGCATTGGGCAGAAAGTGCTTTTGTTTAATTCTCGCTTGCAATTATTTAGGGTAAATTAAGGTCACGTTGGATTGGACCTTTTATTGTTACTAATGTGTTTTCTCATGGTGCGGTGGAAATTCGTAGCATAGCTACATGGAAAGAACTTAAAGTTAATGGGCACTTAGGTTGAAACCATATTATGATAATTTCACTTCCGAAGTGGTGGAAGGAATTAACTTTGTGGATGTACTCCCACTGGAGGAGTCATAGAAAGCAAGGAGATTGTCGGGCTGACGACTTTAAACCAAGCGCTAAATGGGAGGCAACCCATCGGATGAGTATTTCTTATCTTGTATTTATTTCTTGTCTTGTTTTTATTTTTCCGATTTCTTGTCACATATCATGTTAGAATTTCCCACCTTGACTTTCTTTGACGATTCAATTTACATTGAGGACAATGTAAAGTTTAAGTGTGGGGGAGTGGTTAAGCATTTGCATTGTAAATTTTCGAAATTTTCAACTTTTGTGTAAATTAGTGAATAAAAAAACTCCAACTTGTAGTTAGTTTAGAGTCACATAGTATAAATGTCGCTAATATTACATCGAGATTCTCATAAGAGTGATTGAACTTAGAGATGACTAAGAACATGATCGGGTTTCTTAATTGTATGAGAGTTAAAGTTGGATTTAACCATGCCAGTGGCAATAAGGTGCAGACTGAATTCGGTATTAGAGTAGTGGTCCCCTATAGTGGAGACTACCCATGTTACATCATGAGAGGCACCGACCTTCAATTCTTTGTACCTGTCTAAATATGTGCTTTTAGAGTGTGTGTCACCGTACGTAAATTCCGGGCAGAATGGTGAGCTGCCCAACCTCCCACCAATAGAAGCACTATTTTGATCTCTTGAGTGCTATTTTTATCAACCATGATGGTTACATCGAATTGCTAACTTACATACCACTTGTAATCTTGTTCGCAGTTAGCACCATCCACTTTATCTCTCTCTACACCAACATGTCCATATAAACACCATCATCATCAACAAGAGGAGCATCACAAATTCGAAGGGAAGTTGAATACGTTCAAGGTTTACAAGCAGCGGTACAGAAATAAGCGGATTTCAGATTCAAGTAAAGCAACAAGACAAGGAGCAAAATTTTTACAAGTTGAAGACTATTGTACAAGAGTGAAAATTATCAAGGATGAGAATTCGAGAAGTTTATGATATCAAGACATACAAGTTGTGAAGAATCAAGTGGTAAAGTACTTACACCATGGCCTTTGCACTTACATTTTTATTTTATTTGTATTTTACTTTCTCTTGTCTCAAAAAAAAAAAAAAAATTGAAAAAAAAAATGAAAAAAAGAAAGAAAAAAAAATAGAGACAAGAGAAAATTTTTTTAGGTTCATTACTAGTTTTATTGTTTTGTTTCGTTTTGTTTTATTTTTCTTGACTCATATTCAAAAAAAAAAAAATGATAAAAAAACAGAAAAAAAAAATATTTTGGGTTTGTATAGTTCGTTTTTAGTTTTGTATTCTTTCAATAAAGCCAATGGAAGAAGGAATATCTACAATGAAGTTTCAAGCAACAAGGAATTAGAGAAAAAGAGTTACATTGTCAAGATTCTACGAAGTTCAAGATTTTATCATCAAGAGTTGAAGACCGAAGACGAAGATGAAGACACCGATTGAAGACCGAAGACGTTTCTATGGATGCTGTGAGAGTGGTGCTAGCTGCATGTCGAACGGATAACGAGGTAAGTAAGCATATTCCCACCTTCGTTAAGTGGTTGATTTCCTTTCTTAGAGATCGTCAGAAAAAAGGGTTTTCAAAATGAATAAAAGATGTGGGTTTCAAAACAATTCAGAGGGTTTTTGCCTTCCTACCATTCGAGGTGTCGCAGGATTCTTTCTTCACTCCTACCTGGACACATGTGTGACCCATAAAAAGCTATTTATTATTGAGAGCAATTTCATAAAACCCTTTCTTGTGAGGCAGAGTCGAGACTTTTGATCACTCCGGACCCGAATTTCTTTCGATAAGGGATGGTTATTTCTCTCTCAACTTTTAAGGATGAGATTGTGTTCATTTATGTGTCTAACTTCTTATGACTAGTGTGCAGAATCTTTATGTCTTCTTAGCGCGTTGGATGCTATCATTTCGGAGAACTAGTAAGTTGGAAAAGTAGGTTTTGTGGGTATATCTCTAGTAAACCCTCACGAGACTATAACTCGTCCACTAGGGACACCTAGGGGTTTAAAGGCTTGTTATACGTGCTAAGTGTGACCGTAGCCTCGACGACAAGGAGTTGTATGTATCTTTTTGAATTGTTTTGTTTGATTTGCTCGAGGACTAGCAAAGTCTAAGTGTGGGGGAATTTGATAGGTGTGATAAACACCTAGATTTATATCTATTTTATATGCTTTCTTTGCGAGTTTTCATGTAAATTATGTATCTTATGTGTGCTTTTGAATTATTTAGGTACTTTGGAGTCATTATGAGCAAAAGAAGAAGAAATTAGCCATTTGGAGCAAAAAGGAGCACAAAGGTCAATTCACATAGGAGCTATACTTGGAGCGGGCTAAGGTTTGCGAGAAAGATGTGAAGAATGAACTGTCAGTTCCTCAAAAATGACAGTTGTATTGAGAAAGTAATTAGGCTGTCGGTTATCTGAAATCGACAAGCCTTGTATGGGTTGGTTGGCCCTTATCCACTCTGCCAGGGTGGTTATATCCACATTCATTCCTACACGACCTAAAATTCAGAGTTTCTCTTATCATATTTTTCACCTGAAATGAATTTGAGAGAGAGGTAAGGGAGGAGCAGGTCTGAGTCGATTTCCATCTGAAATTGAGAAGATGAAGCTGGTTCTGAACCAAAATTGAGGCAGAGACGAAGAATTGAAACTGATGAAAGAGATGGGTCTCTGTGATTGTTCGATTGAGGAGATTCAAGGGTTTTTGAGATTGAAATGGAGAGAACTATGAGACGATTGAGATGTTGATTCGAATTATGGAAGAAATGGAATCTGCCCTAATTTGTGCCGATGTCGAATTAAAGATGTTCTTGAAGATTGGAGTGCTGTGAATCGTGAAATCAAGAGAAGAATTCAAGGAGGTGATGAGGAGAAAATCACAGGGTAGAATTAGGGTTCGATGTATTTGGGTTTCTGGTAGTTTCTGAGTTGAATTTGAAGTTGGCAGAGAGACGATGAAAACAGAAGAGTGGTTTATTCGAATTAGGTTTGGGTTGTCTCAAAGAAACAAATCAGGGAAGTTATTGGATTGCTTCCATTCAAGTTCAGTTGCGTAAAGTGATTAATGGAGGAGATTTTGATATGGATCTCGAAACTGAGATACGGGTTTGTTTTAGAATGAAGTTGACAGCGAAGTAAATGAGTTTTTGTGCGAGTTTGTTTTGGTTTGAACTCGTTTTTCTGTCTAGAGAAGGCAGTGAAGAAAAGAATGAGAACTTGCTGCCATGGTCACAATGGCTGTGTGAGTATGGATTCTGCTAGTGATAAAATGGTTACAGGTTATAATGAAAGGCTGGAGATGCGGCTGCAGTAGTAAATGATGTTGTGATCGAGTTTTTGAGGCTGTAAAGCTCAAGCCTTATGAGCTGAGGTTTAATAGAATGGCTGTGAACTCAAGGAAGAAAGATGGAAGTTGCAGGCTGGATGTTGCAGCAGCAAGCAGAATAGATAAAGTGTTGCAGCTGCAGTTCAAGTGGTGGTTTATGGCCAAGTGGGTGTAGGTTGCAGCTGAGCATTGCGGAGTTGGCTTTGAGATGCTGTTGCGGTTGTTAAAGTAGTGCACTGAGGTGTTCTGACAGAGGTGGTTGCGAGGCTGCGAGGCTGTTTGAGGTGATGTTATATTATGTGTTTTGAGACAGTGATGATAGTTGTGGCATTGAGGCAGTGAATGAGGCCTGTGTTGGTTGCATTAGATGTGCTACTGCCAAGATGAAATGGATGTAGAAGCTACAGATGATGCATGGAATTGTAGGTACAGTGCTGGTTGTAGCTGGTGCTGGTGCTTGGACTTACAGGTATTGGCATTAGAGTGGCAATAGAGCTCAGTGCAGGGGAGTGGTTACAACCTTGATTTGGTGGTGAATATAATGGGTTTCTTCTCGGGTTCGATTTGGCAGTGGATGATATTTATGAAATGGGTTCTTTGAATTTGTGTTTGGGTCGAGAGTGGGATCCAGGGTTTGCTTTGAAGCTGCTGTTATTATCAAATATTGCAAGTCTGAATTGGCAAGATGAGCTGAATGGAAAGGAGAATGATTTGAGACTGGGATTTCAGTTGTGATATGGAGTTATTGGTGGTACTGCAATGCTGAAATGGCGGTGCCAGAATGGAACTAGTGCTGGTAAAGATGCAGTGGTGGAAGTTGAGCTACAGAGAATGCAAGAGCAGTGGGTTTTGCAGCTGCAGTTTAGTGGTAATGAAACTGTGGCAGTTGCAGGTGCATGTGATTAAACTGGTGGTTTGAGCTAATTTCCAACTGAAGTTGCAAGCATTGGAGCCGAATTTGCAAGTTATGGAACTGGTGGTTATGACTGGGCATGTACTAGTGCAGAGAGCCATAGCTAAATGAATGCTTTAGATGTATGCCTAGGACGGGGATGAGCTGCTGATGCCTACTGTGATGTTGTTAAGTTGAAGAAGATAAGTGAAAGAGATGAGTTCTGGTCTGTGATGGAGGAAGAGTGGTTTTGCTGTGTATTATGAAATGGCAGGGAAAATTTAAAGCTGCAGGTGGTACAATGGAAGTTGCTTGTCACAGGGAATATGATGCCATGGAACTTAAATGATAAGGCAGGAGCAGACTGAACTAGAATAGCTAAGCATTGTAGGAGTTGTGCTGAAACGGACAAGCGATGCAGCTGCAGGCATGTGTGGATGGTGATGCTCGCAACAAGTTGTAATTGAGAATGGTGTTGGTATTTTGCAGTTGAATATGACTGTGATGATGACTATGAGACATGAGAGAAGACTTAGCTGAAATGGTTTGATAGTTGGAGGAGCTGAGAGAATTGTGCATCGCAGGGAAGCTGGAATAGAGTGGTGGTTTGGTGAAGCAGCTGCATGATGGAAGCTACAGCACTGAGGCCAAGGAACTGAAGTTGCAGCTAGAATTGCAAGAGCATTACAGGATTGTGCAAGTGATGCAAATGCAGGTTTGGGGATGGTTGAGCTGTGAACAAGATACTGCAAGAAAATGGTGCAACATACAGGGCCATCATGGCTGGAATATACATTATTTGCAAATGGCCTAGGCCAAGGTGACTCAGACCTGACTCATCCCTGACTCGAACCTAACCTCGCTTGACTACCCGATTTGACTCGGGTCCGACCTTGACCGACTTGACCTAGCTTGACTGGTGACCGGGTGGACTTTGCCGGTCACCTGAGATATATTTTCCGGCCGATTTCCGGCCATAATACCAGTTTTCTGGCGATAGTTTTTGGGGCATATTTTCTAC
The DNA here is from genome assembly GCA_023531295.1 of Papaver armeniacum. NCBI lineage: Eukaryota > Viridiplantae > Streptophyta > Magnoliopsida > Ranunculales > Papaveraceae > Papaver > Papaver armeniacum. Next base: position 75,492 of record JAJJWW010017631.1, read on the forward strand.
ATGGGTTTTCCTCACATATGGGCTTGGTGGACATCTTGTTTTTGGACTTTGGGCTTTGAAGACCTAGTTTTGGAAAGATGAAAAGCTACAAAAGGAGAAAGTTTTCTACAACTTTGGGCAACACGTATTATTCTTGGAACTTGGAGAGAGACGCTTTTGTTTACGCTACTAGGGTTTGCTTTTGTTCATCTTCTTCTATTCAATTAATATTTTTATGATGAACTCCATAGCTATGAGTAGCTAAACTCATATTATTGGTTATGGGATAAAGTTGATTTCTCAACATGATTATTTGAATCTATGAATTAGTTTTGTCTCAATACTTTATTGTTTATGATTCATTATTAATATTGTCATATGATTTGATTGTTTGTTTGGATGAGTCCGGAATCAATCCGATTTACATTCATCTCTATTGCTAGATTAGGGTTTTCAATACGAAATAGTTGTTTATCCCTGATTCTAAGTAGCATAGTGTGGTTATTACTTGTAGTGATACATCTTTATAATTGCATATGATTCATAACCTTGGTTAAATTGAATTAGTGCTTTTACACGTTTGATTGCCTTGATTAGTCTTATTCCATAGAACTTAGTGCTTTGAGGGAGTTAAACTTAATTGTGCTTTTACACTTTAGGTTGCTTTCAGGAAGAATTCACATATGCATCTTTTAATGTGGTTGTGATGAAATCGTGGAATTAGCTGGATATACTTGCGATCAAGGTATCCTAGGACTTTTAATAAATGAGATATTAAATTATCAATTCTAATCATTGATGAAAATACATGTTTTTGAATGATATTATCCCATGACCAATATCTTTTCCTTATTGATTATTCAAATTATTTTATTGCTTTTAATTACTTTTATTGCTTAGATAAAACAAAAATCCCCCCCTTGGTTACTTTAGAAACTGAAATTTTATAACAACAATTGCCTCTCTGTGGATACAAACTCTTTCTTATCACGTACTTCATTTATATTTAGTAGAGTGAGAAAGTGAAATTATTTTTGCTCTATTGACAACCTGGTCAAACAGCTACAGATGTTGATGGTTTGACTTGGAAGCAGTGATGCTAGCATGGGGTTGAATTGTTGGCCTGAGGTGGTGTTGTTTGCTATGTTGTAGTTGGAGCAGTGCAGGTGGTTAGAGCTGGTGCTGTTGTTGAATGCCTGAGATGATGATGCTACAAGGAGTGAATCGAATGGATGCAATGGACTGATTGTTGTTATCGCAGGCTATGAAGAATGTTGTAATAGCAGTGGGCTGTGGAATTATGCAGTGGTGGAGCTGTTACTACAAATGGTGTGTGTGTTGAATGGTATTGCAGGGGCAGGAGTTGGTAATGCCTCCCAACTGGAGTAGTTGGTGACGTGATAGTACAACTAAAGATGGTAACTGCAATGGGTTTTGGTTTGTGAATGGAATTGAGTTCAGAGTTGCAGGTGGAGGTTGTGATTGCAGGCTTGTGCAGTTATGCCGTGATAGGTGGCCTGAAGGTTATGAGCTACATGATATGTTGCTGCAATGGAACTGAACTGTGAAATGCTAGTGATGGCAGTCGTTTGAAGCGGAGTTGGCACTGAGGGAAGAGGTGATAATGTTATTGTGCTCAAGGGTTTGAGCTGGAGCTCATGTTACATCTGAACAGAAGTGAAGAATACTGAGTCTGTGTGTATGGTTGTGATGCTTCCAATGGGATGGTGTTGCAGTGGTCTGTCAAATCAAGAAACCTGAAATGATGCAGCTGCAATGGTTGAAGCCTAGATGTTTGTTAGGCTTATCTTGAAGGAATGTATGAACTGCAGGGCTGTTGGAGGTAAAACTGAGCATGAGATAGAGTGATGCAGATGAAATTGTTATGTTGCAGAATGTGTTGTTACTGCAATAAAGTACAGGTTGTTGGTTGTATGCGAGACTGCTAATGGTGGTGCGTAGTTTGAAGGATATTGCAGTTCCTGGGTGCTGTGTGGTTGAACGGAGTTATGTATAGAATTTGAGTGCAAGAAGGAGACAAAAGTGAATATGGCTGTTGCAAGGAGTTATGGTTTGTGCTGGTGAACTGCAAGGAATGGAGTTTGTGCTGTGAAGATGGCTTGGAATTGAGCTGATAAAGCTGCAGAACTTGGTGAGATGGCTTTGGAAAGATGGCTTGATGTGCAGGAAGCAGCCATTAGGGCTGGATGTGTAATGTTACAGCACAAGGATTGTGCATCACAAAATCTGGCCACTGAAAATGGCATAGGCCAAAGTGAATCAGGATCGAGCTGACCTGACTCGTCTGATTAGCCATCTGACTCCCTGACTCGGTCTGACTTCTGAGTTGACCCGAGTTGACTCGACCGAGCTGACTCGTTGACAGGTGACCGGGTGGACTTTGACGGTCACCTGAGCTCTCTTCCGGTCACTTCTCCGGCCAATTTTCGGCCATAATACCAGTTTTCCGGCGACTATTTTTGGGACATATTTTCACATGGGTACTCCTCACATATGGGCTTGGTGGATATCTTGTTATTGGACTTTGGGCTTTGAAGACCTAGTTTTGGAAAGATGAAAAGCTACAAAAGGAAATAATTTTCTACAACTTTGTATCACGTATTATTCTTGGAACTTGGAGAGAGCCGCTTTTGTTTACGCTACTAGGGTTTGCTTTTGTTCATCTTCTTCTATTCAATTAATATTTTTTATGATGAACTCCATAGCTATGAGTAGCTAAACACATATTATTGGTTATGGGATAAAGTTGATTTCTCAACATGTTATTTGAATCTATGAATTAGTTTTGTCTCAATTCTTTATTGTTTATGATTCATGATTAATATTGTCATATGATTTGATTGTTTGTTTGGTTGAGTCCGAAATCAATCCGATTTACATTCATCTCTATTGCTAGATTAGGGTTTTCAATACGAAATAGTTGTTTAACCCCGATTCTAAGTAGCATAGTGTGGTTATTACTTGTAGTGATACATCTTTATAATTGCATATGAATCATAACCTTGGTTAAATTGAATTAGTGCTTTTACACGTTTGATTGCCTTGATTAGTCTTATTCCATAGAACTTAGTGCTTTGAGGGAGTTAAACTTAATTGTGATTTTACACTTTAGGTTGCTTTTAGGAAGAATTCACATATGCATCTTTTAATGTGGTTGTGATGAAATCAGGGAATTAATGGATATTCTTGCGATCAAGGTATCCTAGGACTTTTAGTAAATGAGAGATTAAATTACCAATTCTAGTCATTGATGAAAATACATGTTTGTGAATGATACTATCCCGTGACCAATATCTTCTCCTTATTGATTATTCAAATTATTTTATTACTTTCAATTACTTTTATTACTTAGATAAAACAAAAATCCCCCTTGGTTACTTTAGAAACTGAAATTCTATAACAACAATTGCCTCTCTCGTGGATACAAACTCTTTCTTACCACGACTTCATTTATATTTAGTAGAGTGAGAAAGTGAAATTATTTTTGCTCGGCTGACAAACGGTCAACCAACGCCCGCGGCTCCCATTCCAAGACGACAATTTTCATCTCACCACTCCACGGCTCGCACCACCAAAAGATGATTTATGAAAAGCCGCCAACACGGAAGCACAATCTCTCTTTACCTATCAAAAAGGTTAGCCGGACTTTCCCGACCATCTTTTCATGACTTATTGTTTCGATCTCTGTCATAGCCGTCACCATCTTATGCTTACCTCGCAACGCGGTTCCCGCTCCGAGCTGGTGGGACTTAATGTTGATGGTGGTTTTTAGCTTAGGGTTAAAATCGTAAAACTATGCACTGGCATGACGTCACCATGACCTCTAGCGCATTTATTGACCATTAACACATTTATCGAATCAACCAAAGATGCTTACGTAAGAATTACTGTGGTACCTTTTTCTTTCTATGTATCATGTTCCATGTAACAGTAACCCCTAACATTGATTGACATCACCTGTAAAAAACCATAAAATTCTCATGCTACCGCGCCAAGGCATGCCAGCCATGCCAACAACACCATCGCGCCAAGGCATGCCAGCCGCACCTACGTGCCCAGCAGCACCACCGCGCCAAGGCATGCCAGCCGCACCTCCGTGCCCAGAAGCACCACCGCGCCAAGGCATGCCAGCCATGCCAGCCGCACCTCCGTGCCCAGAAGCACCACCGCGCCAAGGCATGCCAGCCATGCCAGCCGCACCTCCGTGCCCAGAAGCACCACCGCGCCAAGGCATGCCAGCCGCACCTCCGTGCCCAACAACACCACCACGCCAAGGCATGCCATGCCCACGACATGCCAACCTAGCCGCGCCACCATGTTGGCCTTCCCTATGCGGCTACTAAAACGAAGGCGTGCGACAATCAACGGTCCCTTCAATCCTAGGATCAAATCCTAGCCATCCAAGGTTACCATACAACGCATGGTAACCTTTGGCCCGAAATCCTAAGTTTGGCCACGCCCACACCGCGCCAAGGCATGCCATGCCCACGTCATGCCAACCTAGTCGCGCCACCATGCTGGCCTTCCCTATGCGGCTACTAAAACGAAGGCGTGCAACAATCAACGGTTCCCCTTCAATCCCAGGATCAAATCCTAGCCATCCAAGGTTACCAGACAACGCATGATAACCTTTGGGCCGAAACCCTAGTTTGGCCACGCCAAACCGCGCCAAGGCATGGCATGCCATGCCAACCTTGCCGCGCCACCACGCTAACCTTCCCTATGCGGCCACTAAAAGGAAGGCGTGCAAAAATCAACGGCCACCCTTCCACCTTAGATGAAAATCTTAGCCGTCCAAGGTCGCCAGCCAACGCATGGTAACGTTTGGCCCAATGCCAAAACCCTAATTTTGGCCGCGCCTAAACTATGCCTCCTCGGGCCCGCAACATCCCTCCTGAATTCTTCCCGAGTTTTACTGTCGGGCTGTTTTCACCTCCCGAACGAGTTCAAAACCTAAATATCCCCTCGTAAGGAGATAGTAAATTCTTTTCCGGTCGATTTGAAGGGCGGACCGTCAAAATCCGATTCCGTACGAGAATTCTACAGCGATTCTAGTAAACCAATAGACATATATGGGAAACACCGTTCACCTTAGTCAACATCAAAACCATCTACGTTTTTTTTCTCTACATCCATCTTCTTAATCTATCCATGTGATTGGTTGACTCCGGTTATGATGTCCAGAAACTACCTGAGTAGAGCTCTGTCACTTATATATGAATTTTAGTATGCTTGAGTGCAAACTCGTGTACAACAATTGGAATTTCGCATCAGGGTACTTCCTCCTATAGTCAATAAGTATGCCAACCAAGGAGATTCTTTAGTGCCTTCAAAAGTTCTGCGTAGATATCTAGGGTCTGAAGTAAAGGTTTTGTGGGTATATCTCTGGTAAACCCTCCCGAGACTATAACTCGGCCACTAGGGCCACCTAGGGGTTTAAAGGCTTGTTGCATACGCTAAATGCAACCGACGATGCCTGCGATAGTGAGTTAGGATTTTATTTTGTAGATTTGATTTGCTCGGGACTAGCAAATAATAAGTTTGGGGGTATTTGATAGACGCATTTATGTGTCTATTTTCATCTCGATTTTCTATATTGTTAGTATCCATTTTTGTACTTATTTTGGTATTTTATGTTTTTGTAGGTGTTTTTGGAGAAATACACTTGTGCGGAGAAATTGGCTCGAAAAGTGGAACTTGCGCACCCGCAGGACACCTTCTATTCGGACCCCTCAAATGGATAAGGGGTAACCAGTTACTAAGGGGTACCTAAATTGCTATTCGCACCCTATTAGTCGGATAAGGGGCATTTCTTCTTCAACAGTTCAAAACCAGAATTTGGCGGGAAATATAGCTTTCACCTGCGTAAAAGTTTGATGGAATTTTGGAAGTGGGTTAGCGAGATTCAATCACGAATTTCGTTTGCTTAGGCCCTGTTTGGACTAAACAGGGTTGTTAGGTCCATTAGACTCGATCAAATTGGGCTGTATCATTGGGTTTACGTGAATCAGGGGAGGAAAGAGTTTTATTTGCGTATTTACTTGGAAGATATTTGGGAAAGATTTACTCGGCTATTTTCATGGGATCGCACGGTGATTATCATGCTTTATCAAACCGGGGTTGGTAAGGGATTTGTATTCGTAAAAAAAAGAAGCTTTCTCGACAAAACAGGGATAGATTCTCGGGTTTGATAAAACAGGAAAGGAAGATATTGCGGGACTTTATGGTTGTATTTTTGGGAGTTACGTGCATAAGAAAGGAGACATATTCCTCTAGGATTCTTGTCTATCGAGTTTTGGAAGGTTTGAACGTACATATACGTGTAGAGAGGCTTGACAGGGAAAGAAAATCCCGTAACTTTTGGTGGAGGAAACCGAAGAATAATCGAATATAAATTCGGATTATTGGGGTATGCTGGCTATATATAGGATGCTGAGAGGTCAAGGAAGGGTTACGTACACTTAAGGGAGATTTTAGAAGCTTGCAGAGAGACACAGTTGAGCTGCAGAGAACACGGGTGAGAGGAGGAAGAAGAACAGAGAACAACACTCAAGGAAAGTCGCAGAACCCGTGGCCTTTTCTTTCAAAGTTAATACCATTTGTCACACTTTCTGTACCAATTAATTCCAGTTCGCAACAGTTCTGCGTTAGGGTTCTTTGTAACAAATGGTTCAGAATAATCATATCTCATTACAAACAAGTTGTTTTATACCTTTCTTCTTTTTTAATCAACTTTGGAGCAACAAACATGTATTTTGAGCAAGTGGTTAATATGAGGAGCTAAACCCCATTGCTGAGGCGATAGAGGAAGCTATTTTTCCAACAAAAAGTGGTATATTCTATTTTATCTTTTTATTTGCAATTATTATATGATTATTTGCCTTGATCGAAAATTGTTTGAATGATTTTTGTTAAGCAATTGTTATTTCTTTTGATAGAGCATACTTGGACCTAGGTTTTTGATGTTCTATGCTTCGGATTTACACTTTTTATTTAGAGAATCTACTTGTTGCAATAGTTAGAATCAAATTGAACGAGAAAATTGCATGAATATAAATATTGGGATTAAATCACTTTGAACTTGGAAAATAGTGGAATCTTAGCCTCAGTGTTCTTTTAATATTGATATCATCTTTGTCTGAGTTTACTATAATTATTAGTGAGTTTTCTATTTTAGTTTTATTTAAGTCTAAAAAAAAATCCTTCACAAGTTCGAGAAACGAAACACTTTATTTACCACTATCACAACCACATCACGTACCCGTATGCGTACCTTACTGTCTTCGGTATTAAATAAAAGCTTGTTTTGGCCATTACTTCTTCGTCCGAACTCGGAATGACCTTATTATTTATGCATTCTTTTTATCTTTCAATTATCTTCAAGATGGTGATGAGAAATCCTTAATTTGAATGAGTTAAGATCGGTCTTTGGCGCTTCTCTTGATTTTGAGCGTTTTGCTCCTTTTCGTCGCACTTCTTGTACTTCTCTTGGACTTGTGCACTTGGATACTTATCTTCCTAGATCTTTTTAGCACTTTGTAGCTCCTTTTTGGATGATTCACCTATTAGAGGCATATAAGAAAAAAACAATAGTAATAATACGAATACATGCAAGAATAATAGCTAAAACAAGTATGGAATGGACACTAAAATCATTTAATTATGCACTTATCAGCTACAAACTCATCGATTGATTGTGCTAGATAAAGCGCGCAAGGCTTATGAGGAGCATAAGGAAATTCTAGACATGGCTCGAGAAGCCTCTGCTTCCAGTGATGTTATGTACAAGGTTCATTAAGTGTTTGAAGAGGTGCGTAAGGCATATACCGACTCCACTACTCAGTATGGTGAAGTGATTTTAATGATGCAAGACTTGGATCAAGATATTGCTTATTGTCGCTCGCTTATAGATGAACGTTCCTAAGAGGGTTGCTGTCATCATCACTTTTTTTTTTTAATTTAGGGATTCGTAAAGGCTTTCTTTGGTGTTGTGTTGTTTGGTTATATATATAATACTCATCTTTACTTATCAAAGTAAGTAGTTCTTAAGTGTTTATCTCTTGTTTTATGGCTAATCGTGTGAGATTGGTTTTAGAAGTAAAGTACCTAAATCGCCTTTTAGCGGTGATGTGTCTTGCGCGTGATACGTTTGAAATCGAAAATTCTTGATGGAATGAATAGTTAGCAGTTGCGGACCATCTTGTAATGAAGATTCAGAGTGAAGGCGGGTTTCCTGATACGACTCTTCTTGAATATCATGGTTATTGCCGCGAGCAGCGTTTGATTACTCATTTTCGGTGTGTAGAAGCGGATCGTACTGTGAGATCTATTGAAGTAGCTCTTGCTGAAGTTCACGGGGCGCTTTGTGCGCTATCCTGATTTTTTTTAATATATATATAGCCTTGAGATTACCAGAAAAGAATGATTAGAGGTTATGGGAGAATCGATCGGTGCATTATCTTTGTTTCTCGTAAAACGAAAAAATGGAGTTGTTACAAGCTCATCACATCGGGAATGCTCGACTTGTACGTGATTGTGAGGATATATTTGAAGTAAGCCAGACGCAATACTATCATGCAATGGATTTATATGTGGATCGGTTGAACTCTTATAGAGTCGACCCTTCAGTGGAGAATGCCACAACCTCGGATAAGGCATTTGAAACATTTTCTGACGCTCGTGCCTGAATGGAATATCGAGAGAACGATTTAGCTATTGCGCGTGGTAGGCTAAGGCGCACACGCTCAGTATTGACTTCGTTTCTTTAGCGTATTTTATTAGGCTTTTATCCATGTTGCGCTTTGTTTTATCCACTTTATGTATTTACTCCGGGTGTGTACGTATCGACTAGTGAATATATATCAATGATGTTGTCTTGATTGACTTTAGTATTTTCTACGCAATACCGTTGCCCAAAGTTTACCTTTGGGATTTTGCTTTTTCCTTATTTATGCTTAACACTTCATCTATTCTAGCCTCACTTGGGACGATCAATTAAATCACTTCTCGCGTAGTCAGGACCAACATTGTGTCTATAGTTATCCTCAAGGATATCTTAGTGCGATTTATTAGTCATGCACGGAACCTAGACAGACTCGGGGCTATTGGTGCACTTCATTGGTCGTGCACAAAACCTAGCTGCACTGTGGCTATTGGTGCACTTCATTGGTCATGCACGGAACCCAGCCGACACAAGGGCTATTGGTGCACTTCATTGGTCGTGCACGGAACCCAGCGTAATCGGGGCTATTGGTGCACTTCATTAGTCATGCACGAAACCTAGCTGGACTCGGGGCTATTGGTGCACTTCATTGGTCATGCACAGAACCTAGCAGGACTGGGGCTATTGGTGCACCACGGAACCTAGCCAGACACGGGGATATTGGTGCACTTCATTGGTCATGCACGGAACCTAGCCAGGGCTATTTGTAGTGACACATAATTAAGATAAGAGTACTCGTTTTATTAATAATCATCCATCCGGCATACATTTAGTTATTATGCGTAATAAGCTTTTAACCATTTACCGTTAATAGGAGTATTGATCCGTGATCTGTTCATCCGCTTGAGGTAATAATATCCGCTCTCCGCCGCTTCACTAATCATGTACGGGCCTTCCTAGTTTGCAAAAATTTTTCCTGCCTTTTCATTTCATTGGACGTGCGAGGCAATCTTCATGACTACGTAATTGAAGGAGAAAGTTCTTTCTTTTACCTTCTAGTTGTAATATCTCGCAGTCCGCTGCCTATACTTGTCCGCAAAACGTTCGGCTTTGGCTCTTCGTTCCTCTAAAGTATCAAGGTGGGCGAATCGACTAACTTCGTACGGAGTATTGAGGCTAGCCATGGCTACTCGTGATGAAGGAATGACAATTTCTACTGGTAGTATGTCATCCTCACCGTACACCAATGAGTAAGGTGAAGCCCCGTTGAACTTGTTTTGGAGATGCGGTATGCCCAAAGCGAGCAGCCACTGCTCATGCCGCCTTCGTGGTGATCGTGTACCAGTCGGCTTAATATTATCAACAATGTTTTGTTAGTGGCTTCTGTCTGTCTATTTCCCTGAGGGTAATAGACAGTTGAAGTATGAAATTTAATGTCGTACTGATCTAACAATTCTTTGACGGTCTGGTTGGAAAAGGAGGTTCCGTTATCCGAGCTGTTAGAGCACTGCTCGGTCGAACTCGCAAGCGTTGCTATCTCAAGCTTGTCAAGTTTAGTTGCCAAAACTATAAGTCTTGATTTCTAGTCTACTTATAGCTAAGTCTCGGACTAGGACAGAAAGTGTAGTTGAGCTCTAGACTCCATGGCGATTATCATACAAAGACGAAGAACTACTCAAGGAACTGGTAGAACTTCATCGACTAAAAGGTATGTGGATACTTGAACTTATCTATCACTCAAAATTCTATCTACTCTATCTCGTATCTTGAGACAAAAGTCGTATTACTATATAGACTTTGATTATACACATTTGCTATTTCGAGCCGAGTTTATCTCGCTTATCTATTTCTCCAAATATGTGTTGGTAAGCTTTCGCTTTGGCCAAGTTCATCTTTACTAGTGACGAAAGTCATATTAAGTTTCAATTACTTGAAAATTGCTTTGACGAAAAATAGCTTGTGAACAACGACTATATAACGTCCTCTAAGAATGTTTCAATGATTGAAATGAGAGTTTAGAATATATAACCATGGTTGGATATAAACATTGCGTGATAAGTCATACGTGTGTAAGTCCTTATTCCTTGAACCAAAGTATGCGTACTTTCCTGCTTAGGAAAACCGAAATTAAAGTCCGGATACCAGTACGCGCACTGTTGGAAGTTCACATCCCGTGAATTTCTGCTGGAGTTTGTGAACTGAAAACAAACTTATTCCGGTACTTAAGTCCGCGTACATCAAAGATGCGTGCTTAAGTTGGTTATTTTCTAAAAACGATTATTCGTGAACTTAAACTTATATAAACTAAGGAATGCATGTTTGCAAACCGTGGCTATAAATTTCATGACTCGATTCGAGTGAATCAAATAGTTTTTGCTTCGATTGTGTCTTGTATACTTCTATAAGATCTAAGCAATTGAACAACTCTCTAACTAGTTCATTTAAGTCATTTGAACTAGTTATGGTAAAGAAAAATATGGTTGATATGAAATTGCTCATATGGCTAACCATTTGGTTAACTACTGTTGAACCAACTAAGTGTACATGTTTGGGTACGGTTACACAAACCTAAATAAACGTGTATTTCATTTGTGTGTAACAAGCTAAGTTTCGATCTAACAGTTGAAAGATATTAGCTTGAATCTAATCAGGTTTTCATCTAACGGTGAATATTGGATCGCTTTGTTACCAAGGTAACTTAGATTGCAAACTCGATTTGAAAGACTATATAAAGTAGAACTCTAGCAACTGGGAAACCTAATCCCCACACCTTCTGTGTGATACTAGTTGTATTATCTAGAGTCGATTCTCCTTTAACCTTAGGTTTCTATCGAGACCCTGTAGGTTAACGACTTGAAGACTTCATTGGGATTGTGAAGCCATGCCCAACTATTTTCTTTGTGGTTACGTGATCTGATCTTGTTGTTTTTATCGTACTAAGTATAATCGTAAGATTAGCTTGAGATTGATTTCTCCGATAGGCAAGATTAAAAGAAGTCACAAACATCTTCGTCTCATCGTTTGTAATTTCGCAATATCTTCTTTCACTAGTCGATTAAGATTATTGTGAGTTGATTGATAATTCTAGGCTGTTCTTCGGGAATATAAGTACGGGTTATCAATTGGTTCTTGTTCACCTTGATTTATCAAAAGACGAAACAAAAACTCGTAGGTATTTCGTGGAGACAGATTTATCTATTACCGTAGACTTTTTGTGTGATACGATTTGTTTATTAAAGTCTTCGACTTTGGGTCGCTGGGCAACTCTTAGTTGTGGGTGAGATCAACTAAGGGAATCAAGTGCGTAGTATCCCGCCTGGGATCGTAGACGTAAGGAGCGCAACTGTACCTTGGATCAGTGTGAGATTGATTGGAGTTCAACTACAGTCCAGCATGGGTTAGTTTGTAGTAGGATAGTGTATGTAGCGGCTTAATACAGTGTGTGTTCAACCGGACTAGGTCCCGGGGTTTTTCTCGCATTTGCGGTTTCCTCGTTAACAAAACTTAGGTGTCTCGTGTTATATCTTTTCCGCATTATATGTTGTTATATAATTGAAATATCACAGGTTGTGCGTTGAATCGATCAATTGGGAAATCCAACCTTTGGTTCTTGATAGAAATTGATTGATCCTTGAACATTGGTCTTTGGTACCGTTCAAGTGATTTCTCTTGTATTCAATGAGACTCGCAGATTTCTATTTGCTTGAGTAAGTATTGAATCAAGAAAGTGAGATATAACTCTTTGATATACTTTTATTTAGATTGAGTCTGACTGTCTAGTTGATTCTCTTAAAAGTATATTGGAGTTTGTCCATAAAGATTGCTAAGCGAAATAGTGGGTGTGGTTGTTAGACCCCCGCTTTTTCACGAGCGAATGATCATTGGCGCGCTGAACCGACATATGATATGCTCTTTGATAAATGCTGTGATGGTGGCTCCGGAGTAATCGCTAAGTGGAATGGCTTCTACCCATTTTAAGGAGTACTCGGTTGCAGTGATAATATACTTATGTCGTCCGGATGAGGTTGGACTAATATGTCCAATGATATCGAGACCCCAGCTATGGAAAGGCCATGGGGTAACAACATTGTGTAGCAATGTATGCGGAGCGCGGATTAACAACCGTGGCTTTGGCACCGCCGACATCTCTTCACATGCTCTACTGTATCAAATTCTACGTAGGCCAGTAGAATCCTCCCTCATACAATTGTAGAAAAAGCTTCCTCATACCATGATGCTCCACATTATGAGATGTAGTCATTACTATCTCTGCTTCTTCTTGTGATAAACAGCGTAGTATCGTATCCCTGTAACTTTTCCTATAGAGTACTCCTTCATTCATAAAGAATCGATCGTCTTTTCGCTGGATCTTGAGCGCGTCTTGTCAATTTTGCGGCAGACGTTCATGATGAATGAAATCTATGTATGGCTGCCTCCAATCTTCTATTTCTGAACTGCATACCTCCGCTTGTTATGGAGGTGCTTGGAAATCTTCATATTTATCTTGTATTAATGCCGCTTGACTGCCATGTTCGGGCTAGTACACTCTCATCCTCTCGTAGGCGTCGATATAGCGGTATTTCTCTATTTGTCCACGGATTCTCTCGTGAACGCGGCTTTATATTTCTTATGCTTCTATCTTTCCTACGCAGTGTGATAAGGCCCCTCTGGGTGTTCGGTAATATAGTGCTCCTCGTACTATGATGGATTTCTTTAGTAACTTTGTGGGCAACAATTGCTCGTCCGCTTCTCTAGTTAAATCCTCAATATAAGTCGTCCTCCAATCGTCCTTTTGATCAAATGCTGCGTCTTCTTTCCATGTACTCGGTAGCGCTCTTTTCTTCACTACTACTGTCCCCTCATCCGCTTCATTCAATTGCATTTTTGCGGCTAAAGTGGCTAATGCATCAGCATGGCGGTTGGTGGTTCTACCCGTATGATCGATGACGGCACTTCCTCTTCTTGCTATCAACTCTTGGACTTCTGATCGATAAGGAGATAAGTGCGCCTCTTTCACCTGGAAGTCTCCTGATATTTGACTCGTAACCAGCTTTGAGTCTCCTTTTATGTCCATCGCTCCCAGATTAAGTTCTTCTGCCATACGTAGCCCCAGGATTAATGCCTCATATTCCGCTACGTTATTACTACATTCGAAATCCAACTCGAAGGCGAATGATAAAAAAATCTCGTTTAGGTGTTTCGAAAACTATGCTGGCTCCTCCATGGGAACCATATGATAATCCGTCAAAGAACATTGCCCATCGTTCTTCTTCCTCTGCCTCTTCTTCGGGTATTTCTTCACTTATTTCCGTCATGTCTGTTCCTGGAAACGCGGCCAACAAATCTGCAAACGCCTGTCCGCGCCATCCCTTGGACCGCTGGTATTTTAGTTCAAATTCTGATAACTGCAGTAGCCATCGGATGTCCTGCCGGATAAGACAGTTTAGTGCCTAGATAGGCGATTGGATTTAGATTGCCACGTATTAACACGTAAGTGCTACATTTTATGCCCATATTTATATTATCTAGGTCTCGTTACTTTGCTAATAACAACATTTTAGTGCTTTTCTGAGTAAAAGTACAAACAATTCCGGTGACATAAGGATAAATAGCCATGTTACAGGCTTATAAGGCAGTTGGGACGAAAGTTATTAATTCAACCTCTCAAGGCAACAAAATGGAGAAAGAACCCACTATCTTAACCTCTTGCACTTATTAGCCAAAGACCACACTCACGACCAGAAGTTGAGAAGGTGACTGAAGAGATGTGTTGTTGCTAAGCCGGTCAGAGGGTAGAGAATGGTGGTTGTGCTATCCGTGGTGAAGGTCAGAAAAAGAAGTTATTGCCATAGGCAGGCAGAGATGGCAGGGAAGATATGGTTCCAGTTGTGCATGCAATGGTTAGGGTTCGACAGTAGCTAGCGAAGTCAATGAGGAAGGTGATGATGTGATCGATCTTGGGCGTGTGACTTGGACAGAATGGAGGCAAGTCTCTATGGAGTTTTACTGTGGGTGTATAAGCAACAGTTGCGTTCGGGAGTATTCATCAAGTCCGAGACGAGATGGAGATGGTTGATATAACTGAAGGCAGTGGAGTATTCTCTCGTGCCTGCAATGAGGTTTCTGTGCATGGCTGAAGTTGGTTTGAGAAGGAAATGTCGAAGATGAAATTATGGCTCTGATGGAGATGGGATTTGGTGGTATGTAAGTGTTCATAACTGCAGCAACTAATTACAAAGGAAATGATGGTGTTTTGTGTTAGTTCGTATCGCATGTATTGGTGGTAGTTGGTCAAACTGGTTGCTGTTGTTCAATTGAGAAGGTTCGATGGCTGTGTATAGAGGTTAATTGTGTTGTTGAATGGCAGCAGCTCGTCGGAGGTGCTCTTCTCCAATATCTACAATGGGTGCTGGTTTGTCGTGGGATCGTTTCTCTTTGGTGGTTGCTGGTCCGTCTCATGAGAGTGATAATGGGAGTTGTGCTATGTAACACGGATATGAGAATGATGAGGAGTTGGAGCTGCAGATAGTAGCCAGCAGCGATGGAGTTGTTGCTGGATGCCGAGATTTGTTACGGCCACGAGACAATGGAGAGTTGTGGGGTCCAGGATGAGCTGTTGCTGCCGGTGAACAGAGGGAGCAATTAAAGAGACTGAAGACAAGAAAGTGGCGGAGCTCAATCGAATTGATGTCATACTTGGGCTGTATTTTGTGCCGTGGGGAAACTGAAGCTCACAACATTGAGTTCGATGGATATTCTCCAATGGCGAAGAGATGTATGTGTTTGGAGAATGGCAGTGATAGTCGTGATGGCTAGGTGGAGTCTAGGTTCGATAAGTTCAGAGTATAGAGATTTGGTGCTGTAGCGAGATTGATTTGAATCGAGTGGAGATGGTGTTGTTCCGTACTGCTGGGGTGTTAATAGAGATGGATGTTGATGAAGCAACAGAAGATGGTTTATCTGCTCTTGCCGGTAGAGGAGAGTGGCCAGAACGGACGATGTTCATGGTAGCAGTGCCAGTGGTGGTTCCTCGGTAATAAGTTGAAGGAAATGGTATTGGCTAAGCTGTTCGTGTGGGGATCGACTGGCAGCAAAGTGGGGTTTTGCAGTTGGAGTTGACTCGATTTAAGTGAGAAGTAAAGATGTTCATTACTGCATCAACAACAATGGCTGGACTCGCGAAGGTGGGTGACGAAATTAGATGACCAGACTGAATATTGATAGTGGTGATGTTCGGACTGGAGTTAAGTAGGCCGAGACGGAAAGACTGGTGTTGTGCCGTTGTGGTCAGTCTGGTTAGGAGTTGGACGGACGAATACAGGCAGTAGACGGACGTTGGCAATGGCCTGGATTTGGAAATAAACCTGGGTATTGTACTGGGCCTTAGAAAGAGTATGTTTGGTCTCATTTGAAACCCTTGCAACACCAACATATACAGACGAGAAGAACGGAAAGAGGGGTGGAGACCGGCCACAAGAGCCAGCAGCTGCAGAGTGGAGCGAAGAAGAAAGGGAGGCGCGGCTACGGTTTGAAGTTTAAATCGTTTCGATTCCGATTTGATTTGTTTGTGATTCTCTTAATATGTTTATGGCTTTTGAGAAAGCCATGTCTTGCTAGATTATTGTAACTAGGTTTTATGGATTGAAACCACTTGGGGTATTAGGCTACTTTGATTTGGTTATATAGCAATAGACCGTTATGATTTGAATAAATTAATTCTTGAATATTGTTTATTGATTGATTGAAAATTAGTTGTTGCTTCTTCGGTTTTAAAAACCTATGTGCTTAATGAATTAGTTTTACAAATATGTGTGTCTGATTATTTGATGATCCATGCTTTGTTAAAAACTTTGATGGGTTATGCTTAGAAAAGCCATATAGAATTTGTGAACCTATATTTAGTTTCGCATAACTTTCTCGCTGATGCAATTTGATGGTTCATGCTAGGATTTTGTCTTTTGATGTGACATGATCAGGGTATACCAGTGATATTTGCGACTCTAATACATATAATAGGTGATGTCAATAGAACGAACGATAAACACATATTCATAATTATGTTTCATTTCAGTATTTGCAAGGAAATAGTGGTGGATACCAATAAAACCCTGGTTATTGATTCTTCTATTGAATTCATTTTATTAGTTTAATTTTATTATTTCGTGTTTCAATTCTAAAAATACAAAAAAATATTTCCTAGTTATTTTATTTAGAGATATTGATTACAGTATTTCCACCGCTCCCTGTGGGAACGACCCGTACTTGCCTCTGTCTACTAGTTAGACACCGTGCGATTGCGGTTATTACATATAGGGTATTCCCATATCCTATCAGCCACCACTATGGTCTCATGAGCGAGCAAATATGATCACAATTTCTGTGTAGCATAAATAAACGCCAAGCATGCTTGTTCCGCCTTTGAGTATCTAAAGTCTGCATCTCTGAAGCCTCTGCTGATGTAGTGGATCAAACATAATTGATCATTTCCGAGGTCTTGGGCTAGCAATGCTCCGACTGCCATACTAGTAAAAGCTGTGTATACACCTTTGACAGGTGGTCGCAAGACTCGCGCGCTAATCAGACATTCCTTAAGCTTTTGAAAGGCTCGCTCTTGATCATCTCCCCATTCATACAGCTTATTCTTCTTTAATAATGGTGAGAAGGCGGACAATAGCTGTGCCAACCCTGGGATAAATCTCCGGACGTAAGATATTCTTCCTATGAAAGTTTGTAACTCTTTCAATTTTGCGGGCGGCGTCATAGTGATAATCGCTTCTACCTTGCTCGGATCAATTTGTATTCCTTTGTTTGTAACAACGAATCCCAAGAACTTTCCGGAAGTAACACCAAAAGCGCATTTGAGGGGGTTCATTTTTAGGTGATATTTTTTGCACATGTCAAAAACGCGCTTCAAGTGATCCAAGTGATCTTCTCGCGCCTTAGATTTCACCACAATACCATCTATGTATACCTCCGTTATTTGGTGCATCATGTCGTGAAAAATGGCTACCATCGCCCGCTGATAGGTTGCGCCTGCATTCTTCAGTCCGAAAGGCATCACAACATAGTAAAAATTTCCATACGGCGTCTGAAAAGCTGTTTTGTGAGCATCCTCCGCTGCCATTCTTACCTGATTGTATCCGCTGAACCCATCCATAAAAGAGAACATATCATGCCCGCACGTGTTATTTACCATTACATCTATATTTGGCACCGGAATCATCTTTAGGACATGCGCGATTCAAATCTCGATAATCAACACAGCATCGGGCCTTTCCATTCTTCTTAGCAACTGGCACGATATTAGCTAACCAAACAGGATGTTGAATTGGTTTGATGAATTTGGCTTTAAGCAGCTTCTCCACTTCTTCCTTGATGGCAAGTTCTATCTTTTCCGGATCATTGCGGCTTTGCTGCTTAACTAGCTTGTACTCGGGTGAAACACTGGGATTATGCGCGACTAAGCTACTATCCAGGTGTTGATGGTGGTTTTTAGCTTAGGGTTAAAATCGTAAAGCCCTAGCCAGACAGTGACGTCACAGGACTTAAACGCATTTATTGAACCCTTTAATATGTCTGCGAGAAAATTACCAGGGTACCTTTTTTTTCTAATTAATTACTAATTAGGGTTTCGATAGGCCAAAACCCTAATTCCCACACCACATGTTCCAATGGAAAACCGTGTCAGCCACACCTGCCGCGCCAAGGCATGCCAACCATGATAGCCGCACCCCTGTGCCAATGGCAAACCGTGCCAGCCACACATGTCGCGCCAAGGCATGCCAACCATGCTAGCCGCACTTCGTGCCAATGGCAAACCGTGCCAGCCACACTTACCACGCCAAGGCATGCCAACCATGCTAGCCGCACCCTGGTGCCAATGGCAAACCATTCCAGCCACACCTACAACGCCAAGGCATGCCAACCATGCTAGCCGCACCCCTGTGCCAATGGAAAATGTGCCAGCCACACCTACCGCACCAAGGCATGTCGACCAGGCTTGCCGTTCCTACACGCCATGCACAACGCTGGTTGCCAAAACAAAGGCCTGCAACAATCTACGACCATCTTTCCATCTAAGACGCAAATCTTAGCCGTCCAAGGTTACCAGACAACACATGGTCATCTTTAACCCGAAAACCCTTGCTTGGTCACGGTCCTAGCTTGGTCACGCCAAACCCTTGGCCCCACCATGCCAAGCCAAACCGCACCTTGCCTTGGCCCTAGCCATGCTAGCCGCACCATGTGCCAACGACATGCCAAACCCTTGGCCCTAGCCATGCTAGCCGCACCATGTGCCAACGACATGCCAAACCCTTGGCCCCACCATGCCAAGCCAAACCGCACCTTTCCTTGGTCCTAGCCATGCTAGCCGCATCATGTGCCAACGGCATGCCAAACCCTTGGCCCCACCATGCCAAGCCAAACCGCACCTTGCCTTGGCCTTAGCCATGTTGGCCGCACCATGTGCCAACGGCATGCCAAACCCTTGGCCCACCATGCCAAGCCAAACCGCACCTTGCCTTAGCCCTAGCCATGCTAGCCGCACCATGTGCCAACGGCATGCCAAACCCTTGGCCCCATCATGCCAAGCCAAAACCGCACCTTGCTATGGCCCTAGCCATACTAGCCGCACCGTGTGCCAATGGCATGCCAAACCCTTGGCCCCACCATGCCAAGCCAAACCGCACCTTGCCTTGGCCCTAGCCATACTAGCCGCACCATGTGCCAACGGCATGCTAAGCCCTTGGCCCCACCATGCCAAAGGCACCTAGCCATGCCACCATGCTGGCCTTCCCTACGCGGCTACCAAAACGAAGGCGTGCGACAATCAACGGTTGCCCTTCCATCCCATGAGCGAATCCTAGCCATCCAAGGTTACCAGACAACCGCATGGTAACCTTTGGCCCGAAAACCTAAGTTTGGCCACGCTAAACCATGCCACGCCGACGGCATGCCAACCTAGCCGCGCCACCATGCTGGCCTTCCCTACGCGGCTACCAAAACGAAGGCGTGCGACAATCAACGGTCGCCCTTCAATCCCAGGAGCAAATCCTAGCCGTCCGAGGTTACCAGACAATACATGGTAACCTTTGACCCAAAACCCTAGTTTGGCCATGCCAAACCGCGCCAAGGCATGCCAACCTTGCCGCGCCACATGCTGGCCTTCCCTATACGGCCACCAAAACGAAAGCGTGCAACGATCAACGGCTACCTCTCATCTTAAGATGCAAAATCTCGACTGGTCGGAGGTCACCAAGCTAGTGAGTCTCCCAAACACGACTTGCCAGGCAACAACAATATGCTACATGTTTCCCACAAAAACATTCGAGACATCAACACATATCACAAACTGGGGGATCCTCTTTGGGTATTGGTTTGGTGGTTTACAGCGCGCGACGTACACTACGCCCGTCATAAGGAAGTGTCATAAGGATAAGGCGGTTAGTAAATACAGGGAGTTAATGGTGAAACGTTCTTTTTATGGAACATCAATTCCATGGAACATCAATTCCATGCGTTAACGGTTTTATGGAACATTAATTCCATACGTTAACGTTACCACCTCCCCCCATTTATTCACCCATTTTTCCATTCCTTAATGAGACTGAGTACGTTTCACTTCGACTTGTATAAATAGGTCTTACCTATTTCCACCGAACAACAAGTTCGATCAGAGCATACACCACTCGAAAACATTTGCTAGCTTTCCCATCTCGTTAGCTTCCCACTTTCTCGATACAAGTCGTAACACAACTACTCTTCCGTAATCAACTATCTAGGTCTCATCACTTTCCTTGCTTCCTCCCAAAACCAACCCATTCTCCTCCACTTTGTGACCGAAGCAAGTCTGGAACGGCCATTTCTTGGTTTAGGCAGGACTTGTACAGATTGATCTCTCGAATCTAAAGTACTCCTTTGCAGTACATTGTTTAGGGTTTAAATTCGTTTCTCACCCACACACCGAAATTACCGAAATCAGCAGAAACCATCTTCACCCACAAATAATTGGCGACCACAGTGGGAGGTTGATCTTTCGGTTACAATGTCAATCTTCGACTACCGATCTCATGCTTCGACCCAGACATCAAGATGGTAGAAGCAGGCGATCCGCTCAAGGATCGACGACTCAGTTACTAGACGAATCGATTATCAGTCATGACACGACAGGGATGACTTGGGACTTCCCGTAAAATTGAAGCAAACGATCCGCGCCCGAGAATCAACGACTCGGTTATCGCGACTCAAGAATGACCGGGACTTTCTACAATCACGGCGGCGCTTCCCATAAAACTCAAGATTACACCCGGAAGGTTCCCTTTTCATCAGGAGACCTGAGAAACCGAGTAAGTCTTACCTAGACAAGATACGTGGTTTGTTATTTCAAGTTTTCATGTGAATGGAAAACCGATAGTCATGTTATGTTTCATCCCATGTCATATACAACACACGGTTCGGGTTTTTCCTGGGATGCCCGCGCCACTTTCAAATCCATAACCAAGATAATTTCATTTCCTAAACAATTCATTCCAAAAGAAAAATCCAAAACCTTCGAGATAACATTTGTCTATCAACCCAAAAAGTCCAGAAAATCAAAATCATAAACTAGGCGTTTCATTTGCCTTTCAAAAAAAAAACTGAAAGATAAGAAGTTTCAAAGACAAAAATGTATTCAAGGAAAGTTTTCCACAGACTTGCTCCTCTTAGCAAAGTCCTCCCTCGTACTCTGGAGAGCCACCCTTTTCAACTTCAGCTGCCTGCATAATTTTTTGAATTCCGCTTCGTGCTTCTTCACCATGTCTGCGGAAGGACCTTCGACTGTTTGGGCCAGCAGCTTTTCAACCTTGGAGAAACCTTCGACGAACCAAGAAGCATTGAACTCAAACTCTATGCACATATCGCGATGGAACCTCCATCTTGAGATTACATCCCGAGAAACTGTGTGACCAGTCACATTACGCATGTCGTCAATCGAAGACATGGCTTCCTCCACACGCTTGACCAGCGCGTATCGACTAGTTATTTTCTTGGTCGTGGCAATATGACCGTGGCTTTCCCATACCTTGGTGTATAACGCCGCATGTTTATCTAGCACGCTAAATCTCCCAATCAACACGTGATCTGGATAAGGAACCAGGTATGGAGGAACAAAGGTGGCGCTCGCGATCGCATCGCAGAATCGTCAAAGGATTCCTAACAATAATTGCGCCAACATTCACATGAGCAATCTCCATTGTCCGAGTCACAACAACGCTTCCTCCTTGATCGGCCTCCGTTTCAAAGCTACTAAAGCTTGGCCGACACTTACTGGAGACGAAGCCGTGTCTTCACCAGTTTTTGTCTCAAGTTCAGAGCCGGCTTTGCTTCGTGATATCGCGGCTTAGACACTCTTCAAAAAAAAAAAGGAAGAAGAAGAACCCGGAGAAGACTCACCGATTCGCTGCATCGACTAGAGGAAGATTCAAGACTACTATCGAAGAACTACTCTCGCCATCTCTCGACTCGAGCTTTCATCCTTCTTGGGTTCTCCATCGCCGTGGATGGTCTCAAAGACCGCCACCCTCCGTCTCGAAAGGGTCATTTTCGATAACTTGCAAGCTTGGTAAAGGCATTCACGCTGCCGAGACCCTGGACGAGATGCAAAGGCGGATACTCATAAAAGAAAACAAGGATATGCACGATCTAACTAAAGTCAAGTGAAAAATCATACGTACCCGCATATTGGAAGAACTAAAAGTCGGTAGAGCTGCGCAACCGATCGGAAACCGCCCGCACGATTTTTAGACCTTCGCTCCTTTGCTTGGGACTTTGTCGCGTCAGGACCAACGGATTTTCTTTTGGCTAAAGAAGTATCCTCAACAACGGATGCTTTGCTAAAATCGCGGCAGTAAGGCCTACCACGGGTGTTCTCCACTACGAGCTTCACAAATTCCTGGATGACAAGGAATTCACTCTGCCAGAACGTGTTATACTTGGAAGTAGTCGAAGGATTTCGTTCCGAAAGCAAGAAAGGGAGACTTTTGCCCGGCACAAGAACACTATCATCGAGAACGTCCGGAAGTGAGTCCTCTGGAGTTACCAGCTGAAGAACGAGAGGGATCCCTTGGTCGAAACCCATATGCCGAGATGCCCGATCAATATTGTAGGAGACGCTTGATACGATCCTCTAAGAAAGACGGTATATAACCATACGTACAACTTCGCATGAATACAACCTCGCCGACGCCTGAGTTCCCTTCACAAAGCAAAGATATGTTTGGAGAAGAAGCAAAAGTATTAACTCGGACTATGGATGTACACAGGGCCCATGGACGAAAATTAACATCGCACGAATTATCGAGGAAATCAGCCAGTTTTGAGCCAGCTCTTGGACGCCTATTCGACCAGCGAAGTATTCTCGAGCCACCCCAAGGTGCGGGGAGTGAAGCCAACGGTTTAGGAGCGTATTTTTCAAAATGCTCCCATAGCCACGCCTGGAGAAAAGCAACGTGAACATACAAGTCCACTTTCATGTAACCATTTGAAGCGCGCATGTCCATAGCCAAATGATCCAAGTGCGTGTACAGAGAACCGAGAAACAAGCCACCAATGGGGAGAACGAAACCTTTCGCCAATCTTATAGCAAAATTGATGAGTTCCGGCCTTATCTCCTTTTTACCAGAGCCATCATCGAAAACATCCCAGGACAACCAAAGAGCCAAGAATGCCGCGACATGGAGTGTACTATTCTTTTGATCCGGTACCAGCTCATCGGGAAACCATTGAGACATCCACCGATATAAAAACACTTCATCTCGTTCTCTTTCGAACAAACCCTTTCGACTTCGCAACCAGAGGGCGATACGCATTTTTCTTCATCATCCGATGCCTTGATGTTAAGGTTTCTGTCATGGGAAGATTCAGCAGATGGCCACACTTTATAAGGATATAGTCATTTCTCCCCACCCGCATATGGCCGTGTGAGTATCCGGACACCACCTGGAGATGAAAGAAACCAAGCCCGGGATGTCTTTCCTAATTTGAAGTGATGCAGAAGTCGCGACAGCATCAATGATTTGTGCCTTGGTCAAACTTTCTCTTACACAATCTTGACTTATCATAAATTGCATCCATTCATCAAAGGAACGCAATGGACTCACAGAGATTTTGAAATCAATAAGAGAGGCGGAATACTCTTTCCTCTGAAGACAAAACCATATTACATTTCCGGGCGAAACCGACCGATCCCCTCCCTCACTCTCCGGACCGGTCAGAAGAATCGGCGCATGTTTAAGATGACTTCTCCTGGTAGAAACTATCGTGAAGAATTCATCAGCCACGTTTGGCTTGGAATTACCAACATCCTTTGGTACGGCAGAAATTGTTGACATCCTAATGAAAATTCTCTTACGCTGCTTTCGTCCTCCGAGATAACTACAATGGAGCAATACGAGGAGAAATTATTACGAAAAGTGCATGGAAATTATTTTATCAGACGTAGGGGAGCCGTCCCGGACGCAAACCAATTGGTTCAAAAATAATTTTACACATACACGAAGAAATGGGGACTGACAGACTCTGCATCGCCACGTTATGCAGCGGGAAATTCGCGCCCGGCCAAGTAGGCGCGCCTCACCACGGGAACCATGCACACGGCCACACAAAAAAAAAAAAAAAAAAAAAAAAAAAAAAGGGGGGACCATAAAGAAAATATATACACAATGTTCATGAGCTATTTATCATCCTTTTCATTCGATATCCCAGCAGCCACACCACAAAAATTGATGTTGTTTTTAAGTGGTAAGTAAAGTTATCGTTCACTCGGACTTGTGTAGACTCGATTCTAGACTTAAAAATAAAGAAAATATATACACAAAAAAAGTTGTCACAATGTCGAGAGGTACTGAGACTCGGGATTTCACCAAGTTTCACATTCATATGGTTCAAAAATCAATTCTACA
Organism: Papaver armeniacum; assembly: GCA_023531295.1. Taxonomy (NCBI): domain Eukaryota; kingdom Viridiplantae; phylum Streptophyta; class Magnoliopsida; order Ranunculales; family Papaveraceae; genus Papaver; species Papaver armeniacum. The sequence goes on from JAJJWW010017631.1 coordinate 100,095, forward strand.
CAATTATAACTCATATGATAAAGATTATTGACTCTTATTCTTTGCCAAAGTAGATTCCGAAAATAATGACTGTAAATCTAAAGCATGGGACATCAAAACACTTAATCTAAGCATGACCCATCAATTGAAATCACAACCATTCAAGAGAAATCATAAATCAATTAAGTATTAGTGCAAAAAGTCATATAAAGAATTAATAGAATTACCACAATGATGAAAAAAGGGCTTCCTCCGTCGTCCCAGTGTTGGGGTTTAGCTCCTCATATAAGAAACATGCACAAAATAATAATTCATAGCTCAAAAAGGTGTTTTATTGAAGAAATTGTATAACACAAAGATTTGCAACGCTGTAGCTGTGTTACAGAGGTCACTGTTACAAAGTTTTAAGACTGCGGAAGAAAGATAGTTTTCTAGTGTAGCAGAGATGCGACTGTTTCTGTTGGTCCAATGTTCTTCGTCTCTTCTTCTTCAACAACAGCAGGGTACTTTCCTGTAACCCTGATTTCTCCGCCTCTGCAGCCTCCGTACCGACCCCCAACTCCTCGACCCTCCTCCTGAGTCACCGCAACCTCTTTTTATATCCATAGCAACCCAATTTTCGCGATTAAATCTTCCAAAAATAATGCTTTTTCTCCTCGGCCAAGTCACGGTAATTATTCCTTTTCTTTCCCATGTATAGCGTTTCTGGACATTCAAAACTCTCTTATTGATAGAACGATATCTTCAGAGAAGATATTCTGCCTTACTTCCCACGTATCTCCAAATATAGCACTCCAAAAGAACCCGAGAAACTCACCTTCCTGTTTTATCGAAACCTCTTTTTTTTTTTTTTTTTTCAATCCTCAATCATTACCACTCCTGTCTTGTCGCAACAGGGTAGAAACAAACCAATCCCGTGAAAAACTCGACTAAAACTTCTAAAAATTGTGTTTAGAAAATCTCGCAGGTGATAACTTAATTTTCCATGTTTCACTTCAAAACTGATTATCCGGCCCAACCTGATCGGTTCAAACACTCATACCAACCCTGTCTGGCCATAACAAGTCCATCCCATAAGAAATCAGCAATTGAATATCTTTCAAACTCTTCAAAAATTCGATCCGTAATCTGTGTACTTTTTTCCCGCCAAATTTCCAAAATTCAAAAGGTATGGGATGACCTCCCCTTATCCAGACATGGGGTGCGAATAGCAAGTGGTCGCCCCTTAGTAATTGAGGTACCCCTTATCCAAATGAGGGGTCCGAATAGTAAGTTTCTCCCACGAGCACAAAAATCACTTTTCGAGCCAATTTCGCCGCAAAAGCTTATTTCTCTAAAAACACCTACAAAGACATAAAAAGCCAAAATAATTACAAAATGAGCACTAACAAAATAGATAAATGAGATCAAAATAGACACATAAATGCGTCTATCAAATACCCCCAAACTTATTATTTGCTCTTCCTCGAGAAAATCAAATCTAGAAAATAAAATCCTAACTCACTGTCGCAGGCATCGTCGATTGCATTTAGCGTATTCAATAAGCCTTTAAACCCCTAGGTGGCCCTAGTGGCCGAGTCATAGTCTCGGGAGGGCTTACAAGAGATATACCCACAAAACCTTTACACTCCATACCCTAGCTATCTACGCATAACCTTGGAAGGCACTAAAGAATCTCCTTGGTTGGCATACTTATTGACTACAGGAGGAAGTACCCTGATGCGAAATTCCAATTGTTGTACACGAGTTTGCACTCAAGCATACTAAAATTCATATATAAGTGACAGAGCTCTACTCAGATAGTTTCTGGACATCATAACCGGAGTCAACCAATGGATAGATTAAGAAGATGGATGTAGAGAAAAACGTAGATGGTTTTGATGTTGACTAAGGTGAACAATGTTTCTCATATCTGTCTGAAGGCCACTGCCAAAATGAACCTATCCTATTGGACTGAGATACTGGTCTGGACTAATATCAACACACTAGCATATACAAGGGAACCAGTGGTCGATAATCCTAACTCTAGGTCAACACAACTGGCATATACAAGGGTTCCAGTGGTCGACTTTATTGAATTTATTCCGGTTGGTCTGATGGTCTGGTCTCTATTTCTTTTTCTCTTTTTTTTATTATTTTTTTGTTTTTGTTTTTGTTTTTGTTTTTTTTCAACTTTTTTTTTATTTTTAATATCTCAATCACTCTATTTCACCCTAGCAGTGGTAACAACTTGAATCGTGAGCGCCACCTAATCACTTAGAGAAACATATTTTAAAAAAAAAAAAAAAAATAGAAGTGAAAAGGATTCAACGAGATATGGCGAAACTACCATGTTTGTTCTTTAATTCTAACACCTGAGCTCTGTGCTTTTATGAATAGACTCTTTAGATGTTTCCATCTAATCAGATTGGTTCCTCAACTCCTACAACCAAAATGCTTCCATCCACTTAGATTGGTTAGTGCCATCCTTAATAAGCATAAATTTCTAGGCTCTGGAGTTTAATTATTGCAACTAAAAATTTTCTCCCATACCCCAAACTTAAATCTAACATTGTCCTCAATGTTCTAAAGATGAAATTAAAAACATGAACAAGGAGAAACTGTTACCATTTGAAGTAAAAGAGTTAAGGAAAGATATTACCGTGTCGCATGAATATTGGGTTACCTCCCAAGAAGTGCTAAGTTTAAAGTCTTCAGCCAGGTTAAGAAAGGATTAGTCACCTCATAAAATCATAAAGTAATAGCCGAAATATCTGTGGGTCATCAAAACCAAATAGAGCTATCACAAGTAAAAGGAATCTGCAACCTGCCAAGAGAATAAACAAATAAAGCACACCCTTGTCTAGTTTCATGTTTAAGATAACTACATCTAGTTGTGGTTCAGGTTCAGGTTTTATAACTGGGTCCAAATAAAATATTTTCATGGGTTGCATTTCCTCGTAGCTAAGATCCGATTCAGGTATTAGAGTCTGGAAATACTCAAGTAAAAACTTAGAAGCACATAATAATAACCTAAATAACTGCGGATCCTTAAAGTCAATCAGGTTTGACTCACACAATTGACCACGATGAAAGTGGTGGTCAATCTTAAGCAAATGTGTCATTTCTATTCTCCTAAAGTACTTAGGTTTAGTCTCAGAACTTAATAATTGACACATTTCAAATTCAAACGTTCCCACATTTGGAAGAAAAATATTTGGTGGGAAAACAAAGTCAATCTGGGTATCATAGCCTGGATAAACCACATCAACCAGAGTATGGGTTTCTAACAACTGAACTTCCTCCTGGACATCACTAGGTTCAGGAAAAAGTGTATGAAGATAATCTTTTAAAATGGTTGAGGCACATATGTCAAGTCCCAAGTGAGGGACCTTTCTAAGAGTTAAAGCACATGGAGAATGATAATCACCCCCAAACTTAGAGTTTTCAGTGTCTCTAGAAAGACTAGTCACAACTTCCCTAATTTCAAGGTCATCTGATTCCTGAAAATGGTCAATTGATTCTTCTAAGTCAGGTTCATCCTCACTCATCTTTACGAGTTCATTTTCTTTGTCTAAGACTATTGTTTCTAAATCGCTAGACTCAAAATATACCCGTTCCTCTAAACCATTATCGGCTTTGTAACTAGGAAATTCTACATCGTCTAAAACGGAGATACTTCTAGTCAAATCCTCGTCCTTTTGAATAGGTGAATAATTATTAAAATTATTTGGATTTGAACTATAAATAACATGATCATTATAAAGCTCAGTTGGAGTAACAAATTCCTGTTCACTATGCCCACATATTTCAAATTCTTCATCAACACTATCCTCATCATAATCATCATTATAATAGCATGAAAATGGTTGAACCTCATTTAAAGTAGTGTTACCAATTCTATCCTCGTCATCCTGATTATGTGAGTAACTATCCTCATTTTCAAGGGTACTATTGGAAACACTGTATTGGAAATTAAGATTATTTTGAGACAATTTTTCAACAATCCTATTTGTACTCTCAGTATATTGCTTAAGAGTCTCTTCTAGAGACATCTTTGTTAACTGCTCGTCTGAAATAATGTTACATGTTTTCTTCACAAATAAAGTATAACTCTTGAGAGCCTCTTCTAGAGAAATAGAGGGATTGTTTTGCTCGTATGACTGGTGGGTGTGCGGATAGTAATTGGGCTCACTCTGGTATGAACCATAACCTCGAAAAGATTGGCGTTCCCAACCACTATTCACACTGTGGTCATAAAAATAATAATGTCCATTTTGGAAATCAGTCGGATATTCATTGTATTGGCTATTGTAATACCAGTTCGACATTATATTGTGCACGTGCAAATGCAAGGTTGACTAAAATGGGTAAGCTCAGGTTACCTACAGCAAAATATACCCAAAGGTACTAGGCTGATGTAGTTGAAGAAATCCCACACTACACCCCTCACAAGAATTTACACAATCAATTCATTTTAAGATGAACAATCATAATCTTTATTGATTAATCTCACAAATGTTACAAGATGAAAAGGAAATAAACTAAAGAATTAACCACCGCTCTGAACTTTCTCTCTCCTAATGACTTGCCCAACACTCGAAAAAGATCTCCCCTCTTCGTCTCTTTATATAGGGCATTACATAGTGGATGACAACTAAGCTGTCCTTTATTTTCGGATCTGGCTGGCGACATTATCGCAAGTGTACAAATACTAAATCTTGCAACACTCCTAAATCTCGCTAGGTCTTCACATCTTTCTCGTATTCAGGTTGTCGTTATCCGTTGCGTCATTTTTATTATCAATCTGCAATATCTTCGTAGTGCGTTGTTCATGGATTTCACAAGGGTATTGGTGTTGCGATATTCTGATCCTACATCTTGCCTCTTCTCATGTCTTCTCTGCGAAGGAGAGAATGTCATGATAACTAGTCCTTTCAAAATTCCGCAGTTGTTCATTTTATCATATTTTTCTGTATTGATATGATTAACGTACTTTTTGCGGGAATTTATTACACGTATCTCTTCTTCCATCCATTTCTTGACACGTCTTTTTCAACCACTATTTCTCAACCGTTCATGTCTACTCTTCGCATTAAATGTGTTTGCCTTTTCGAGAAACCTTCTCTCTATATATATTTTTCTTACTCTTCTCTTTTTCTTTTTTACTTTCCTTCTTGTTTTCTCTGCAACTTTTCTTCAACATCTCTCTGTAACTTCCGCTTCTTCTACTGTAAATCTTCTTATTTTCACTTCTTTTGATCTTCAGTTTTCTCTTCATTCCCATACTCTAAAAGTGCCTCCAGTTGGTCGTAAATATGAAACTTCTCTGGACAAAGTTCAGAATTTCGAAGAGAAAGGTTTCATATTAACCACCATTCCCAATCAAGAATCTAAATCCATTCTTTCTGCCAAACTGTTTTATGATCATCATTGTGATTATCAGGAAATCATAATTTCGCTAGGTCAGATTCTCGCTGGCCTTCCCATTCCTCTCTATGACCCTGATCTTCCCTTATTTTATGAAATTCTTGCTCATGCGAAATTCTCACTAGCCATCTACCAACTGAGCGGGGATTGTATCCGGTTAATGCTTGAGTTCTCTAACCGTGGTGCTGGTAAAGGGTCTCTTTATCCCATAGAAGTCAGGGATCCTAAATTTGAGGACTTAGAGATATTCGCTGAAAAATATACAATAGAGAGCTTCTTCGAAAACTATGAAGTAATAAACATGAAGAATGATAGAACTCGCTGGGGTGCTCGCTTGAAGAGGAAAGAAAATATTGCAAGCGATAAAATACTTATGCAAGACATCGACTGGAATTCGGGCAAGAACAATATTCCTCGTCACTCTAAAGACGACAGGTGGTGCGTCTATCCGCTAGTTTTGAAAGTACGTTATATTTCAGGTTCAAATGTGCTCCCTGCGAATCTCGCCAATTATCAACCTTGGGTTTTTAACTGGCCTGAGAAATCAAAAGAGGTATACTTCCTAAATTTCGCTCAATTTATAATCTTCACTCCTTTTTATACCTATTAATCTTGCGAAATTTTCAGATTACCAAGTTGAGAAGAAGCTACAAAAGGACTGCTAAGTCAAGTACCCTAGCGGCGCTCCGTTCGATCACGGATGAAGTAAGAAATACTTTTCTTTATTATTTTTAACAATATTGTTGCCTCTGTTTCTTATCTTCATTCGTGTGCGAAGGTTGGTGTTGAAGTTGTTGAAGAAGAAGAAAGTTCTAAGGTTGCGAAGACTAAAGGCAAGGGTAAAGGTCCTCTTCGCAAGGAGAAGTCCACTGCCCCGCCTTCAAAGAAACGAAAGATTCACTCTCCCTCTCCTTCAAATCTTCAATCCAGCGAAAGCTATGATGATGAAGATAATGATGATGTTGATACTTCTCTCGCAAAGGAGAATTTTCGAACTGAATCTTCTATGGCACAATTGTCCATCATCTTCTCTGACTCCATGCAAGGGATTGGAAGTAAGTGCAAAGTTCTCGCGAGTATCTGCGATGCTCCTTTACTAGAGGGTGATGATTCTCTTCATGGGGTCTCCAGATCAGTGACTCCCAGCTTTCTAAATTCGCTTGGTGTCTTGGTATGTCTTTGTCCCCCTATTTTTTCATAATTTTGATTTCAAGTTATATTTTGATAATTTCTTCAATTTCCTTTACAGACCGGGAGATCTTCCTTCGTTGTTTCCTCAGATCTTGAGAAAAGGCGCGGTATTCTTGAAAAGAAGAATCTTCAACTTCACAAGAGAAATGAAGAACTGGAAGCTGAAGCTGCTACTCTTCGCGAGAAGACTAAGCAATTAGAAGCTGATTCTTCCACTCAGAAGAATAAGATATCTAGTCTTCAAAGTGCCAACCAACAACTTTATGGTATGAGACTTTTCTCTTTTCTTTTGTTTTGTTCTCTCATTATCTTCCCTCATCTGACTTACCATTTTCGCAGACGTCTATAACCTTTCTGATGAAGCCATTCTTCTTCACTCATTCCCTGACCCTATGGATAACAATGCTCTTCTTGATCACCTCAACAATTCTTTGAACAGTTTTTCAAATGACAAGATTAAATCTCTTCCTCTAAATGAACTTCAATCCAAATTTCGCCTCTTAGAAATTGATCATAGATCTAGTTTAGGCTTAGCCAACCAATTTAAGCGTCTCTATCTTAATTCTAAAGAAAAAATTAATACTTTAAGAACCAAAATCAGTGATCTCATAGATGATAAAGATCGCATCGCTAGACAAGGTGCTCAAGCATTAGCGAAATTCCAAAAGACTCTTCTTGAAGTTAAAATTGAACGAGATGAATCTAACCGCAAAAATGCTATGCTTAGCGAAAGAGAGAATCAAATTCGCTCCCTTCTTCTCATAAATAATGACGATGAATTTGTTTGGGCTGCGAAAGTTTTAGATGACGCCAGAAATAATTTAGGTATTAATGTTAGTCTTCAAGCTGAGCATACGGCCTTGGTTAGGGATATGATTTCTGACAGAGAAGGTTGTTAATTGTTCTTCTTTATTTAACTGTTTGTCTTTCATGAAATTTTCGTTAAGTTCTTTGATTCATTGTCACATGTTCGCAGGAGTCAAGAGATTTCGTAAAAGAATTGAAGAACTTGAGTCCGAGAAGGAGCAGCTCGCAAAGAACCTTTCTTCTCGGGATGATAAATATTCTAGATTGAAGAGGCAACTACAGATTACTGTTGCGAATTTTAAGAATGATGCTACTCTCTTTCGCAATCAGACTATTAAGATGGTCTACGACGACAAAAATATCCCTCATTCTGCATATCCTTTCCTTCTTGAAGAAATCCCCAAGAATGTACCTTCTCTATATATCTCTGACAGCGATGCTAGTGAAGAAGAGGAATTTGATGGAGATGAAGAAGTAGAAGAATCTGATGAAGATGATGAAGAAGAAGAATCAAACGAGAAATAGTTCTGTTTTCTTCTTTCTCTTTTTGTAATATCTATACATTCATTCTTTTAATCTTCTATTTTTGTAATCTTTTGCTGCGAATTTCTTGGATCTTCAAATACAATCTCTACCTTTGTTGTTCCTTTCTACACATGTTAAAAGAGCAATTCTTTTTTGCAATATAATTAATCAATATATTATTAACCTTTCATTTTATGAGTGCGTAAATCTATCATATGAAGACAAATAACATGTTCTTGTTCATTCCCATACTTGCCTCTGTTATTTGTATTCAAATGAAAGATTAAGCAAGTTACTTTTGAATAAGAACATGTATTCATGCCTTAATCTCGCAGATGTTTCTGCTGAATTTTCGCAATTAGTCATTTCTTGGTTTTTTCCAAGATTTCATTTTTCATTTTTCTCTTGTGTGGTCTTATTTTGCCACATCTTGTTATTGTGACAAAATCGCAGGACGTCTTTACACTTTCATGTAATGACCCATTGATTTTGTCTTATCATTTCTCTAGTATTGTTGCCTCTGCATGATATTATTCATGCGACAATATGACAGGCCTAAATATTCTTGCGAACGTAAAGCCCCAAGACATTGCCGTCTTACGACGAGATCGCAGGACGTCTTTAAATTTGCATGCAATGACCCATTGATCTCGTCTTATCTTCTCTTTTGTATTATTGCCTCTTCAGGATTGTCGCACAAATATGACAAGCCTCGATACTCCCGTGAGTAAAAAGCCTCATGGACACTTATCAGCTCCCTAATGGAGGGTGCCACCCTTATCTTCCCCCTGGTTGCCCCTTAAAGGAGGCGTACTTCTGCTATACAAGGCTAGCTCCTCCCATCCGGTCTTAAAAACAACTAGTTGTTTTCGCAGCCTCTTATCCCTTTTGCCTATAGGGCTTATGGTTACGAGACTGCACCCTAAGTGGAGTTTTCTTCGGGCCGAGTGCAGCATAATCCAAGACTTGCCAAGAATGGCCGAGACACTTCAAATGCCCCAGGCACTCTTGGCTCAACCGTGTACCTCGGCGCCTTGATCAAATGCTGACTCCTTAGAAGAGACCCTCGGTCGTCCAACCTAAGTCATAAGCTTAGATTGAAAATCCAAGGTATCTCTCCTGGATGGGCTTTATTGACCCCAAATCTCCATGACTCAGGTTCCAGGGGCGGTGTAACCTTTTCCCTGAGCCATGCAATAGGTACCCCCTTCTATGACGCACTTTAGGTCTTACATTTGCCTCTTGCGAAATTTTGATTTCGCGAACTAGGGTGTACGCCATAGTAGGTTAGCCTCTGTCTGATTATTTTGTCGATTCTTCTGCATACAAGCTCTTTTGTAATTTCGCAATCTCATCTTTGTAATTCATAAAAGATATTTTCTTCTTCTGCATATCAACTCTTTTACAATTTCTCAATCTCATCTTTGCAACTCTTTTTACAATACAAATTTTTTTTTTTTAAATCAACCATACGTCTTCCCTTATTCTCAGTCATAAAATCAACAAATACATTCACTCTTTAAGTCTCTTACTTCTGCTCCTCTCTACCTCTGCATTTTTGAATTTTTCTGTCATTTTCTTATCTGTTGCGAAGCCTTCGTCACTTCTTATCTTCATCATATATTGGTTTCGCAACGTTTCTTCTTCTCTTTGTTCTATTACATCTACCATCAATCTTTCACCTTTTTGTTTTTCTTTGATGTTGTGTTTCCAATTCTTCTTATTCGCAGCTGTTGATGGTGGTTTTTAAACAAAGGGTAAAATCGTAAAACCCCAAATAACCTAATGTCACCAGTGACACATTTATTAGAACATTTAATGCGTGTAGTCAGTAATTAATAGGGGTATTTTTTCAAATTAGGGTTACAACGAACGAAACCCTAATTCACCTCCGTGTCAATGGCAAATCATGCCAGCCACACCTAGCCCGAGCTAGACGCATCTCTATGCCAATGGCAAACCATGCCAGCCATACCAAACGCGCCGAAGCATGCCAACCATGCTAGCCGCACCTCCGTGCCAATGGCAAATCATGCCAGCCACACCTAGCCCGAGCTAGACGCATCTCTATGCCAATGGCAAACCATGCCAGCCATACCAAACGCAGCCGAAGCACGCCAACCATGCTAGCCGCACCTCCGTGCCAATGGCAAATCATGCCGACCACACCTATCCCGAGCTAGACGCATCTCTATGCCAATGGAAAACCATGCCAGCCATACCAAATGCGCCGAAGCATGCCAACCATGCTAGCCGCACCTCCGTGCCAATGGCAAATCATGCCAGCCACACCTAGCCCAAGCTAGCCGTATCTCTATGCCAATGGCAAATCATGCCAGCCATACCAAACGCACCGAAGCATGCCAACCATGCTAGCCGCACCTCCGTGCCAATGGCAAATCATGCCAGCCACACCTAGCCCGAGATAGACGCATCTCTATGCCAATGGCAAACCATGCCAGCCATACCAAACGCTGGGCCAGAAGCATGCCAACCATGCTAGCCGCACCTCCGTGCCAATGGCAAATCATGCCAGCCACACCTAGCCCAAGCTAGCCGCATCTCTATGCCAATGGCAAATCATGCCAGCCATACCAAACGCGCCGAAGCATGCCAACCATGCTAGCCGCACCTCCGTGCCAATGGTAAATCATGCCAGCCACACTTAACCCGAGCTAGCCGCGCCATGCCAAACACACTCTGCCTTGGCCCTAGCTACACTGGTCACGCCACGCCAAGCCAAACACCCTTACCTTGGCCCTAGCCGCGCCATGCCAAAGTAGCGCCCGCACCTCGGCTTGCAAACCATGCAACCTAGGCCAAATTGGCCACGCATGCCATTGGCACATGCCAACACGATCGCTGGTAGCTTTTCCTACCAAGGCGCGACCCAAATTGGCCACGCATGCCATTGGCACATGCCAACACGCTCGCTGGTAGCTTTTCCTACCAAGGCGCGACCCAAATTGGCCACGCATGCCATTGGGACATGCCAACACGCTCACTGGTAGCTTTTCCTACCAAGGCGCGACCCAAATTGGCCACGCATGCCATTGGCACATGCCAACACGCTCGCTGGTAGCTTTTCCTACCAAGGCGCGACCCAAATTGGCCACGCATGCCATTGGCACATGCCAACACGCTCGTTGGTAGCTTTTCCTACCAAGGCGCGACCCTAATTGGCCACGCATGCCATTGGCACATGCCAACACGCTCGCTGGTAGCTTTTCCTACCAAGGCGCGACCCAAATTGGCCACGCATGCCATTGGCACATGCCAACACGCTCGCTGGTAGCTTTTCCTACCAAGGCGCGACCCAGATTGGCCACGCATGCCATTGGCACATGCCAACACGCTCGCTGGTAGCTTTTTCTACCAAGGCGCGACCCAAATTGGCCACGCATGCCATTGGCACATGCCAACACGCTCGCTGGTAGCTTTTTTCTACCAAGGCGCGACCCAAATTGGCCACGCATGCCATTGGCACATGCCAACATGCTCGCTGGTAGCTTTTTCTACCAAGGCGCGACCCAAATTGGCCACGCATGCCATTGGCACATGCCAACATGCGTCACTGGTAGCCTTTCTTACCAAACCGTGGCCCTAATGGCCATGCATGCCATTGACACATGCCAACACGCTCGCTGGTAGCTTTTCTCACCAGGGCATGGCCCTAATGGCCAAGCATGCCGTCGGCACATGCCAACATGCGTCACTGGTAGCTTTTCTTATCCGCCGTGACCCTATTGGCCACGCATGCCATTGGCACATGCCAACACGCTCGCTGGTAGCTTCCATTACCTAGCCGTGGCCCTAATACACGCTGGTAGCCATTTACACTCAACGTACAACCTACCACCAAGGCATTCCACACATGCCATTGGCACATTCCACACACGCCACTAGCAGCTCTGGCATTGCCACTTGCGCTCGAGGTGCAACTCGCAACAAAGGCATTCCGCACATGCCATTGGCACATGCCACACGCGTCTCTAGCAGCGCCACTTGCACTCAAGATGCAACCAACACTCGAGACATCAACACAAACTGGGGGATGCTTTCTAGGGTTTTGGTTTGGCGGTCACAGCATGCAGCGTACACTACGCTCACATTAAGAAAGCGTGAATAGGAATAAAGCGGTCAAATAAAAGAGGAAATAATGGTGAAAACGTTTTCACCCATTAACACCATGCGGTTACCACCTCCTCCCATTATTTCACCCTTTACTCTCTTCCTTCATGAGGCCAGTGGTACGTTTCAATCTCGACTTGTATAAATAGGTCTTACCTATTTCCACCGAGACAACAAGTCTGGTCAGGAGAAAAATACTACACTCTCAGAAAAGGCAACTTTGCAAGCTCTCCAAAAAGATTTCATCTCTTGCAAGCTTACGAAGCTTCCACTTTCTGATACAAGTCGAGACACTACTCTCCCAGAATTATTCTGGTCTCAACACCTTTCTTTGCTTCCCTCCCCAAATCAACCCTTCTCCTCCACTTTGTGACCGAAGCAAGTCCGGAACGGCCATTTCTTGGTTTAGGCCGGACTTGTACAGATTGATCTCTCGAATCTATAAAGTGCTCATGTGCAAAGCACATTTGTTTAGGGTTTGAACCAGTTTCTCACTCACCTACCGAATTTACCGAAATCGCAGTAAACGATTTTTACCCATAAACAATTGGCGACCACATGGCAAGGGAGGATTGATCTATCGGCTACAATGTCAGACTGTCGATCTCGTTCTTCGACCTAGATGTCAAGATGGTAGGGGAAGGCGACTCAATCCGACGCAACTACCAGACGACCCGGTTACCAGTTGTAAAAACTACATGAGAAAACTGGGGACTCGCCGAAGATGCTACCAGCGATTGGGGACTTGCTGGCGATGCTACCAGCAAAACCGCCTTTTTACATAGAGAGGGGCATGTTCGCAAAAACCTATGAAGTGAGTAAATTCAGACTGCGCAAGATATACGATTTGTTTTTAGGTTCTTAGTAAAACCATTATACTACTGAGTATTGTGCCTATTGCTAGCGCACACTTTCATAAAAGCAATATTCCTTTCCCAAAACATAATCAGAGTCATATTATCAAAACCATTCATCCCAGAAATAATCCAACATCCTCAAAAGCTACCAAATTTGTCTACCAAAAACGGTCAAACCTTGAACCAGGACATCCAAAGATGTCTTTCAAAAAAAAAGAACCTAAATGAAAGTTTAACAGAGAAACATTCAAGGAAAATCATCCAACAGAGGTATGTTCTTCTTGGATAAAGTCAACTTTGCATCTTCAAGAGCCGCTCTCTTCATAGTCAACATCTTGGAAAGCTTTTCGAGTTCTACCTCCGTCGTGCAATCTCCTCGGCAGAAAGGCTTTGTTGTCGCATCTTTCAACTTTTGGATCTCAAAGAAGGCCTTCGACAAACCACGAAGTGTTGAACTCCTTTCTACGCACACGTCGCGATGGTGCTCTCAATCGGCAATAACGTCTTCAGAAACGGTGTGACCAGTCACCCCACGCATATCCTCGATGGAAGATAAAGCCTCTTCCACACGCTTAACCAGCGCAAATCGACTAGTGACTTTCTTGGTTGTGGCCATATGTCCGTACTTCTCCCAGATTCTGGTGTACAATGCCTCATGCTTAGCCTAAGCATGAAGCCGCCAACCAACACATGACCTGGATAAGGAACCAAGTACGGGGGATCAAAATGGCTCCTGCACTGGCCTCACAACTCGCAGAGGGTCTTCTTCCATGTCTACGGCAGCAACCATCGAGAATCATCCACCGTTTGAGCCACATCGTGCCCGGAAATTGGCTAACTCCCATCTCCAAGTCACGGCGGTGGCCACCAAAGGCAAGTTCTCGTGTGGCTCTACCCTTAATCGTCCTCCGAACCGGATTCCTCCTGCGAACTTGAGTCGACATTTTTCAAAAGAAGAAATCGAAGAAGAAAAAAGAAGCGCGAACTCACCGAACCACTTCCCGAAAAAGAACCAAGCCGCCAGAGGAATCACTCTCACTTGTCGAACTTTCTTCTTTTCTCGACTCATCACCGCTATGAGAAGGCAGTCTCTTGCTGAATTCTTTGAAGAAATTGCCGTCTCCGGCAACGCAAGGGCAAGCGAAAGCATTAACACTACCGAAGCCCTGGAAGAAACAAGACACATGTTTTCAAGCAGAATTTCACGTGTTTTGAGACAAACCAATGAAGAAGCGACACATACGGTTATTGGAAGAATGAAAAACATGAGAGCTGCGGGAGGATCTTTTGAAACCGTCTCTGGAACCCGCCAAAGACGATTCTTCGTTCTCCGTTCCTTGGCCTGGGGACTTTCCGAGTTGCTAGGCAACTTTCGCTTGAGATCTCTCAACATTGGATACTTCTTCAAAACTGCTGGGGAAGGTTTACAACGAACGTTCTCCACCACGTTATTCACAAAATCTTGGATCATAATAAACTCGTCGCACCAGAAACTCATTATAATCAAGGTCGTCGGGTTACTCTTCCCGTTTGAAAGAAGGGAAGGCGGATACTCGGATCAAGGGCATGGCATTAAGGGCGGCACGCAATGAATCCTTAGGGATCACCTACTGGTAAGCAAGAGGCACCCCTTAATCGAAACCCATGTGACGAAAAGACGGTCAATATTGTAAGCACTATCCGGAAAGACCCCATGAAGAAAGACGGCATATAACCTGGGACGTGCAACTTTGAATAAACAAGTTTTCACCAACGCTCAAATCGCCATCGAAGACAAATACATGAGCGGAGCGAGAAGCAAAGGTGTCAATTTGAGTCACCGACCTATGGACCGGCTCCCATGGGCGAAAACCGATTTCATACGACTTATCAAGAAGACTAACCAAGCTCACGCCAACTCTTGGACGCTTTGTTCACCCATCGAAGAATTCGAGAGCCGCCCCAACTCGCGGGAATCGAAGGCATCGGTTTCGGAGCATACTTATCAAAGTTCTCCCATAGCCAGACTTGCAGAAAAGCAACGTGCACATATGAATTCACTTTCATGAAACCATTCGAAACTCGCATGTTCGCAACTAGGTGATCCGGATGCACATACGTGGAACCGAGGAATAGCTTGCCAATGGGAAGAACTTCACCTTTTGCCAACTTCACAAAGAATCACTAGCAACTCTGGTCTTATCTCCTTCTTACCGTAACCATCATCAAAAATGTCTCTAGACAACCAGAGAGACAAAAATGATGCAACGTGAAGATCACTGCTTTTCTGTTCAGGTTCCAACTCGTCCGGAAACCATTGAGATATCCACCAGATGTAAAGGCACCTTTCATCCTCTTTCCGGACATAATCCTTCGACTTCGCAGTGGAGTCTTTCCGAGCGAAATCTTCCAACTTAGCGGCAAGGTCATCCCGCATCTTCCCCTCACTTTCAGATAATTGGATTTTAAGATTCCCAGTTACCGGAAGATTCAAAGCAAGAGAGCCACACTCTCCAAGGAGAAAGTTATCTCACCCCATCTACATATGATCGTATGGGTGTCCGAACACCATCCTGGAGATGAAAGCAACCAAGCCCGAGATATCCTTCCTAACTGGAGATTTATTGAAGCTCTGACAGCATCAATAATCTGCGCTCGAGTCAAATTGGTATTTATATGCTCCTTACTCACCATGAACTCAACCCATCTATCCAAAGAACGCAATGGGCTTTGGCACATCCTGAAATCAATGTTGGAAGAGGAATATACCCCTTTATGAAGACAGAATCGTATGGTGTTCTCTCGGGCGAACCGAACGCGTCTTCTTTTCATCTTCACCACCGGTTAACAAAATTGGCACGAAACCTGGGTGATTTTTCCGAGCAGAGGCAAGTTTTTGGAGAAGAATTCATCATCCGTGTTCGGTTTGGAACTATGGACATCCTTTGATGAGGCGGAATTACATTCGGGTAACATCTTGTCGGATTTCTTCATAACAACTTAGTAATAAGATATCTCGCACATGGAGAAAAAACAAAATTATTTCCCGACACATAACCGCGCCCAACAAAGGAAAACCCGAAATACAAAAAAAAAAAAAAAAAAAAAAGAGGAAGAGGGCGTATTCTTTTATCGGCTCGAAACTACACACGCAAAGTATTTTCTTCGGGGTTCAAAATTACATATGTATTTTTATACGGGCTCAAGTGTCAAATGCAGTATCATTCTTCGGGTTCGAATTATATATGGAGCATTCTCTACGGGTTCAAAAATACACACGCAAGATTTTCTTCAGTTTCAAATTATATACGCAGATTTTATACGGGCTCAAGTGCGTCTGCATAAAGTATCATTCTTCGGGTTCAAAATTATATATGGAACATTTTTCTACGGGTTCAAAATCGCACGCAAAGATTTTTTCGGACCGAAAATTCATATATGCGATATTTCCTACGGGTTCGAAGTCATATGAAGCATATATACAATATTCTTCTTCAGGATTCACACAGTATTCTCTACGGGTTCAGAACTGCACACGCAGTATTTTCTTCAGGGTTCAAAATTATACACAGTATTTCATACGGGCTCAAGTGCGCTTGCAGTATCCTTCTTCGGGTTCAAAATTGTATATGGAGCACTTTCCTACGGGTTCGAATAATATATGCAGTATTTCCCTTGGTTGCATACATACAATATTTTCTACAAGAGACACGCTAAGAAATTATATGCGCAATATCATTGCAAGGATTATAAAGAAAACGCCTACTCTTAGGGTTTGCACCTACATGAAAAGGGAAACAAGAGAAGTACTGGAAGACATACCTGGAATCCGGTTTTTCTTTGTGACTCTGCCGCTAGTAAGAAAGAATGAAAGGAATAAGGTGCAAGATGAGAGAAAGGGATTTTATATATATATGGGCGTGAAGATTCTGAAATAGGGAAGGATTTCCCTTTACCAAAAATCGTGCGGACTCACAAGAACGCCCAACTTCCCAATGCCGCCCAAGTTGCGCCGGTCCCACCAGCTAACACGCTCAGTTTCCCAACTCGCAACCACTTCCCAAATGCCGCCCAAGTTGCACCGGCCCCACCAATCACGCCAACTTCCCAATGACCACTCAAGTCCCGCCAGCAAGCACGCACAGCTTCCCCACCTTGCGCCGGTACCACCAGCTAGCACGCTCAATTTCCTAAACACGCGTCAACTTCTCAATGCCGCCCAGCTGCCCGTCTCTCACAACGATAACTTCCCAATTGCGCCAGCCTCCCGATTTGTGCAAAATTGCCAGAGGCAAGGATTCCAAATCCTATTGATAAAAGGTCGGACAAACCTCCTCAATTCTCTTTACGATTTGTTCACGATAGTTTGTCACCATCTTATGCTTACCTCGCAACAAAGCTCCTGTTCCGAGCTAAGCAGGGGACTTAATGTTGATGGTGGAATTTTAAACAAAGGGTAAAATCGTAAAACCCCAAATAACCTAATGTCACCAGTGACACATTTATTAGAACATTTAATGCGTGTAGTCAGTAATTAATAGGGGGTATTTTTTCAAATTAGGGTTACAACGAACAAAACCCTAATTCACCTCCGTGTCAATGGCAAATCATGCCAGCCACACCTAGCCCGAGCTAGACGCATCTCTATGCCAATGGCAAACCATGCCAGCCATACCAAACGCGCCGAAGCATGCCAACCATGCTAGCCGCACCTCCGTGCCAATGACAAATCATGCCAGCCACACCTAGCCCGAGCTAGACGCATCTCTATGCCAATGTCAAACCATGCCAGCCATACCAAACGCGCCGAAGCATGCCAACCATGCTAGCCGCACCTCCGTGCCAATGACAAATCATGCCAGCCACACCTATCCCGAGCTAGACGCATCTCTATGCCAATGGCAAACCATGCCAGCCATACCAAATGCGCCGAAGCATGCCAACCATGCTAACCGCACCTCCGTGCCAATGGCAAATCATGCCAGCCACACCTAGCCCAAGCTAGCCGCATCTCTATGCTAATGGCAAATCATGCAAGCCATACCAAACGCACCGAAGCATGCCAACCATGCTAGCCGCACCTCCGCGCCAATGGCAAATCATGTCAGCCACACCTAGCCCGAGCTAGACGCATCTCTATGCCAATGGAAAACCTTGCCAGCCATACCAAACGCGCCGAAGCATGCCAACCATGCTAGCCGCACCTCCGTGCCAATGGCAAATCATGCCAGCCACACCTAGACCAAGCTAGCCGCATCTCTATGCCAATGGCAAATCATGCCAGCCATACCAAACGCGCCGTCAGCATGCCAACCATGCTAGCCGCACCTCCGTGCCAATGGTAAATCATGCAACCACACTTAACCCGAGCTAGCCGCGCCATGCCAAACACACTCGCCTTGGCCCTAGCGGGTCACGCCCACCGGGTCACGCCACGCCAAGCCAAACACCCTTACCTTGGCCCCAGCCGCGCCATGCCAAAGTAGCGCCCGCATGCCTTGGCTTGCAAACCATGCAACCTAGGCCAAATTGGCCACGCATTCCATTGGCACATGCCAACACGCTCGCCGGTAGCTTTTTCCTACCAAGGCGCGACCCAAATTGGCCACGCATGCCATTGGCACATGCCAACACGCCGCCGGTAGCTTTTCCTACCAAGGCGCGACCCAAATTGGCCACGCATGCCATTGGCACATGCCAACACGCTCCGGGTAGCTTTTCCTACCAAGGCGCGACCCAAATTGGCCACGCATGCCATTGGCACATGCCAACACGCTCGGTAGCTTTTCCTACCAATTCTTACGCATGCCATTGGCACATGCCAACACCACTCGCTGGTAGCTTTTCCTACCAAGGCCGCGGACCCACATGCCATTGGCACATGCCAACACGCTCGCTGGTTGCTTTTTCTACCAAGGTGCGACCCAAATTGGCTACGCATGCCATTGGCACATGCCAACACGCTCGCTGGTAGCTTTTTTCTACCAAGGCGCGACCCAAATTGGCCACGCATGCCATCGGCACATGCCAACATGCTCGCTGGTAGCTTTTTCTACCAAGGCGCGACCCAAATTGGCCACGCATGCCATTGGCACATGCCAACATGCGTCACTGGTAGCCTTTCTTACCAAACCGTGGCCCTAATGGCCGAGCATGCCATTGGCACATGCCAACACCCTCGCTGGTAGCTTTTCTCACCAGGGCATGGCCCTAATGACCAAGCATGCCGTCGGCACATGCCAACATGCGTCCACTGGTAGCTTTTCTTACCTGGCCGTGACCCTATTGGCCACGCATGCCATTGGCACATGCCAACACGCTCATTTGGTAGCTTCCATTCCCTAGCCGTGGCCCTAATACACGTTGGTAGCCATTTACACTCAACCACAACCTACCACCAAGGCATTCCACACATGCCATTGGCACATGCCACACACGCCACTAGCAGCTCTGGCATTGCCACTTGCGCTCGAGGTGCAACTCGCAACAAAGGCATTCCGCACATGCCATTGGCACATGCCACACGCGTCTCTAGCAGCGCCACTTGCACTCAAGATGCAACCAACACTCGAGACATCAACACTGGCGGGGATGCTTTCTAGGGTTTTGGTTTGGCGGTCACAAAGATGCGGCGTACACTACGCTCACATTAAGAAAGCGTGAATAGGAATAAAGCGGTCAAATAAAAGAGGAAATAATGGTGAAAACGTTTTCACCCATTAACACCATGCGGTTACCACCTCCTCCCATTATTTTACCCTTTACTCTCTTCCTTCATGAGGCCAGGGTACGTTTCAATCTCGACTTGTATAAATAGGTCTTACCTATTTCCACTGGACAACAAGTCTCGGTCGGGAGAAAATACTACACTCTTAAAAGGCAACTTTGCAAGCTCTCCAAAAATCTTTCATCTCTTGCAAGCTTACGAAGCTTCCACTTTCTCGATACAAGTCGAGACACTACTCTCCCGCATTATTCTGGTCTCAACACCTTTCTTTGCTTCCCTCCCCAAATCAACCCTTCTCCTCCACTTTGTGACCGAAGCAAGTCCGGAACGGCCATTTCTTGGTTTAGGCCGGACTTGTGCATGCATTGATCTCTCGAATCTATAAAGTGCTCACGTGCAGCACATTTGTTTAGGGTTTGAACCAGTTTCTCACTCACCTACCGAATTTACCGAAATCGGCAGAAACGATTTTTACCCATAAACAGCAGCTCTTTCTTCGCAAGATTCTATATCAATTTCATAACACTTCTTTCCTTCAATCCAATCTCCTTTTATGATGCCAATACCAGTGGGATGAGGGAACTTGATACATTGATAGAAAGTCGATGCCACACCTAAAATCTCATGTAACCAAGGTCGTCCAATCAATGCGTTGTATGGTGATTCCACATCAACTACACAGAATAAAATTTCAGAGGACAATCCTTTCATTGGAATTCGCATATGAACTTCTCATTTAGGCTTATTTGCAGTACCGTTAAAACCATAGATTTTGTAAGTTGAAGGTATTAGATCTTCATATTTCCCTCCCATAGTTTTATAAGTATGATAAAAGGAATATTCACGGAACTTCCAAAGATCGATCAAAAGTCGTTGATTGCCCATGAATTCTCAGCTTCATCATCTTCATCCTCGTTAGGTTTTGGGTTAATCTCCAATCTTACCACTAATGGGTTGTCGTGCATTTCTCCACCCTCGGTACTTCTTCTATGGTAAAAAAGATAGTCTGCTTTTGCCGTTCTTCCAGTGGCGATGTCTTCGCAATGTTCATTACTTCTCTATTATCGGCATCTCTTGCGAAAACCCTACTGAGAGTGTTATCATGAAAATCTTCAATTGTCTTGTACGAATGTACGATAGAGTTACAAATCAGATTATTTGCCTTTGCTCCAACTTCTATTACAAATGTCTCTCCTCCTTTTGTTGTATTTACTCTGCGAATTTCTGGCGGTGGTGGTAATGGTTGAGACTGAGATTGGTTTTTTAGAAAATGATTTAGTTTCCCTTGGTCTATCATTCTGAGGATGATTCTTTTTATATTTCTGCAATCATTTGTTGAGTGTCCATGAAAATGGTGATAAGAACAAAATTCATGACTTCTGTCGCTCGGAGGTGGTTCACTTCCCATGTTCTATGGCGCGAGTATGTTTTCCATCAAAATTATAGCTTCCCATATTTTTTCCACACTAGCATTCAGTGGCGGCATCTTGATTTCTTCTCATATTATCCCGTGATTTCACTGTCCTCTATGATAGTTTTGCCTCTGACCTCCATAAGTTTCTTGTGGCTGATCAAGTCTTTGAATTTTGTTATTTACACCACGGCTATAGAAGTTTCTTTCTCTCTCGAATTCTTCTTGATCATGACTTCCCATAGCTACTAGTTTCTGCTGGATATCTCCCATTATCCTTTCTTGTTGTCCTTGCGATGTGCTCGCCACTGTACTTATCAACTTAGGTAACAGGCTTGCGTTCGCTGCTTTTGAACTTGTGTTCGCAACTGGGTATGATTCCATCTCATTTTGCTTTTCCTCAAGAGCAATATACTCCTCCTTAAGTTCTCGCAACTCCGTCATTGTGATTGTATTCTTGATTCTGAAAATTTGAATGTATAACAGATTGGTTGCGAACATAGCGTTAATGAATGACAAAATGAGATATCTTTCGTCCACACGACTAGCCATATCACTACACATTGTCTTCCACCTCACGGTTAGATGCTCCAAGCTTTCGCCAACCCTTTGCTTTAACCCAAATACATCTTCAATGCCAGGTCGCGAGGAATTGTTACTTATATACGCCCCTAAAAATATAGCATGCAAATGGTTGAAAGATGTTATAGTATTCTTTGGTAAACCTTCAAACCATTTTAAGGCCTCTCCTGTTAAACTTGATGCAAAATATTTGCACAATATAGCATCATGGTTCTCCCATTGTAGCATACATCTCATATAAGCTTTGATGTGTTGTACTGCACAAGTTGTTCCATCAAAAATGCTGGTTGCGCAGGTAAATTGCACTTTGGGGGTATTCCTCCTAATTGTACTTCTTGTGTGAATGGAGTTTTCGCAGCTTCTTCTATAGCTTCATCCAATTGTCTCCTACCTCCTTCTTTTTTATTATTTAACATTCCTCTCATTTCCGCTAGCTCTCTCAAGATTTGTTCATTTACATTAGAATTTGGATCCATTGGTCTTTTTAGCTCCGCCTCTCTTCTTCTGCGTTCATATCTGTTTTGACTTTCTTGTTCATCATTTTCTTCTTGTAGTTGCAGGAAATCCTGCACTACACCCCTCACTAAAATCCACACAACTAAGCCATTGAAGATGAACAACTATGATTTTTATTGATTAATTCCTTGAATATTTACAAGATAAAATGGAAAAGAGCTAAAGAAATTACAATCAATACAAACTTTCTCTCTCTTAATGACTTGCCTAACACTCGGAAAAATATCCCCTCAACAGTCCTGCTCGACTCCTTATATAGGGTATTACACAATGGATGACAGCTAAGCTGTCCTTTATTTTTCGGGAATGACTTGCGAATTATCGCAAGCGTTCAAATATATAATCTCGCAAGTTTCCTAAATCTCGCTAAGTCTTCACATCTTTCTCGTGTTTTGGATGCCGTCATTCATTGCGTCATTTATATTACTCATTTGTGACACTTTCGCAATATCGTCGTTTATTGATCTCGCGAGGTATTGTTGCTGCGATATTCTGATCCTACATCTTGCCTCTTCTCATGTCTTCTCTGCGAAGAAGAGAATTTCATGAGAATTAGTATTTTTGAAACGCCTCAACAGTTCGTCTTTATCTGTTATGATCCCGTACTTTTACACATAATTTATTACACATGTTTCTTCTTCCGCTCTTTTCTTGACACGTCTCTTTCAACCGTTTATTTTTGACCATTCACGTCTCTTCTCGCATTAAATGCATTTATATTCTCGAGAACTCCTCTCTATATATAGTTTTCTCTCCTTCCTCTTCTTCTTTTTTACTTTCTCTCTGTAATTTTTCTTCCATTCTCCTCCTCCGCAATTTACGTCTCTGCTACTGTAAATTTTTATTTTCCTCTTTATCTTGATCTTCAACTCTACATTCATTCCCATATTTTAAGAATGGCTCCACCTGGTCGTAGATATGAAGTCCTTTTGGGTGAAACTCAAGAGAATTTAAAAGAGAAAGGTTTCACCTTATCCACCATTCCCCATAAAGAAGCATAACTGTTCTTTTCCGCAAAACTATTTTTCGATCATCATTGTGATGATCATCGGATCATAATCTCGCTAGGTCAAATCCTCGCAGGTCTTCCCATTCCTCTCTATAATCCTGAATTGCCCTTGTTCTATGAAATTCTTGCTCATGAGAAGTTCTCATGAGCTGTCTATCAATTAAGTGGAGATTGTATCCGCTAATGCTTGAATTCGCCAATCGTGGGCGCGGCAAGGGATCTCTTTACCCCGCCACGGTCAAAGATCCTAAATTCGCGGACTTAGAAATAGTTACTGAAAAGTATTCAGTAGAAAACTTCTTTGAAAATTATGAAGTGATAAATATGAAGAATGATAGGTCTCGCTGGGGTGCTCGGTTGAAAAGAAAGGAGAATATTCCCAGCGACAAGCTACTTATGCAGGATATTGACTGGCACTCAGGCAAGAACAATGTTTCTCGCTACTCCAAAGATGACAAGTGGTGTGTATTTCCACTACTTTTGAATGGACCTTACATTTCAGGTTCAAATATTCTCCCTGCGTATCTCGCCAATTATCAGCCTTGGGTATTTAATTGGCCCGGGAAAGCAAAAGAGGTATATTTCCTAATTTTCATTCGCTTTGCGATGTTTCCTTCCTTTTATATCTACTAAACTTGCTCAATTTTCAGATCACTAAATTGGAAAGGTTATGAAAGAAATCCAAAGCCAGGTACTTTGGCGATACTTCGCTCAATCACGGATGAAGTAAGAAATATTTTTTGTCTTGTTATCCACAATATTGTTGCCTCTGTTTCTTATCTTCATTCGTGTATGTAGGTTGGTGTTGAAATTGCCGGAGAGGAAGAAGCTTCAAAAACTGCGAGGAACAAAAGAAAGGGTAAAGGCCCTCTTTGCAAGAAAAAAATCTGCTGCTCCGCCTTCTAAAAAACAAAAAACCTATTCTTCTTCTCGCTCAAGTCCTCAATCTAGTGAGAGTTCTGATGAAGAAGACGATGATGTAGACATTTCTACCGCGAAGGAGGATCATCCAACTGAATCTCCTATGACGTTATTGTCTAATATCTTTTCGGACTCCATGCGGGGACTTGGAGATGACCATCTCTCGGTATATCGAAGCTCTCGTAAGTATATGTGATGCTTCTTTCTTTGGAGGGTAATGAGTCTCTTCAGGGGGATCTCAAGATCATTGACTCCCAGCTTCTTGAATGCACTCGGTGCCTTGGTATGTCTATGTTTTCTCTATTCCTTCATAATTTTAATTTTAAATCATATATTAATAGTTTCTTTATCTTTCTTTATAGTCTCGGAAGAGCTTCCTTTGTGTTGCCTCGGATCTTGAGAAGAGGCGCAACAACTTTGAAAAGAAAAATCTTCATCTTCACAAAAAGAACGAAGAACTAGAAGTTGAAGTTGCGACATCTCGCAAGAAGAGTGAAAATGAGATTGCTTTGCCTTTCGCGAAAGAATTCAACAATTGGAAGTCAATCTTCTACCGGGAAGAATAAAATATCTACCCTTCAAAGTGCTAATCAAGAACTTTATGGCATAAAACTCTTCTCTTTTCCTCATTTTTCTTTGTTATTTATTTTTCTTTGCCACGACTTATCATTTTCGACAGACATTTATAATCTTTCTGACGAAGCCATCCTTCTCCATTCATTTCCTGAGCCTATGGATAATGATGCTCTTCTCGCTCATCTCAACGAATCTTTAAGTAGTTCGTCAAACAAAATTAACTCTCTTTCATTAAATGGACTTCAAACCAAATTTCATCTCTTAGAAATTGAGCATAGATCTAGTTTAGGTTTATCAAACCGATTTAAACGTTTATATCTTAGCTCCCACGAAAAAAATAACATTCTAAGGAAGAAAATTAGTAGCCTTATAGATGACAAGGATCGCATTGCTAATCAAGGTGCACAGGCATTAGCGAAATTCCAAAAAACTCTTCTTGAAGTTCAAATTGAACGAGATGAATCTTTTCGCCAAAATGCCATACTTAATGAGCGAGAAAATCAAATTCGTTCGCTTCTTGTCATAAATAGTGAAGATGAATTCGCTTTGGGCTGAAAGTTCTAGATAATGCCGTAAATAACTTAGGTGTTAACGTCACCTTCATCCGAGCATACCGCCTTTAGTTTAATTTCAGAGAAGGTTGTTAACTTTCTTCTTTACTTTACCACTTCTTTTTGTGAAACTGCAATTAAGTTACTGACTCATTATCATACGTTCGCAGAAGCTGAGAAGAGGTATCAAACAAGGATTGAAGAACTTGAATCCGAAAAAGAACAACTTGCAAAGGATCTCTCTCTTCGCAACGACAAGTATTCCAAGTTGAAGAAGCAACTACAAACTACTGTAGCGAATTTCAATAATGATGTTGTTCGTTTTCGCAATCAAACTATTAAGACAGTTTGTGATGACCACAGCATTCCTCTTTCTTCATATCCTTGTGATGAGTGCCAAATAGTGCATATTTATACACCTTTTATTGGCATTTTACTCATCTTTGCGCTTAGAAATCGATATTATCCCAGCATTCTCGTGTTTTCCTTGTTTTCAAGAATAAATATTTGTATTAATTAATTTTGTGTTTTTAGGTAATAAATAAAGCTCCTGAGAATCTCGAGGAGCCCAAAGAGCGAAGAATTGAAGTCGAGCATCTATGGAGCAGATAGCCAAAGCTCCGCGCGCGAATCGATTGCAACCCAACAAGGAAGACATGGGCTAAAGCTACCCGCGACCGGATCCGAGTCCGTACACTCCAAGCCGTCGAGATTTCGATCTTCTACATCCAACAGTCGCTGCCCTCACTATACATCATTTCTTGATGCTCCGTGCAACACGAGATCACTCCAAAAACCGGCTACCAACCTCGACCGTTCAGATCTCTTCAGCTCCATCCGACGCTCGCTAGGCCATTCCCATCATCCATTCCTACACCCGCTCAACACCGAATCAACCCATACCCCTATACCCCCACTCGACTCTACCATTTCCCCTTCCATCTTCTCTTTCCTCTCTCGACCACCCCCCTCTGCAAAACCCATGTCTTCACCTTCCTTCTTCCCACGCCTGATGCAGAGACATCATCACCTCCATCTCCTTCTGTCGCAATCAGCCCCTACTCCATCACCACTCTCTCTCTGATTTATCTATTTCATAGCTTCTATTCAACCTAGAAGCTAGGTTAAAGATAAATAGAGTTTAGGGTTTTCACCAAACCACCCCGTTGCATGTTCGATTCAGAAGTCAGAGATGATTGAGTAGAGCCATCACGCGAGTCAGAGAAGTGGGTGAGAGTTTATTTCATTTTTAATTGATGTTTTATCAAGAACTAGGGTTTGGGGTTTGTGTATGTATAAATAGAAGTGAACTGAGTTTGTTAGGGTTTACGCCTGGATTAGCCGGAGTGTCAATTTAGGTTTATTTTCTGTTGTAATCATGTTTTAATTTTGTTGTTAGGGTTTCAGTGAAACCCTAATTCCATACTGTGTTTCAAGCTCTGTTGATTTATCCTTGCATGCTTAATTTATAATTATGCTTTCAATTTTAGCACCCAATGCATTTCTTTCACAATGCATGCCAGGTATGCATTGTAGTCAGGGTATAAATGCATTGTGTGTCTTTGCACTTAATCTTTAGACACAAAAACTAATTCTCTTGACTAATTGTGCTTCATTAGACAATTAGTACTCTAGGTTAGTATCCTCAGCTGATAATTGAAGTATTATAAGGTGAAACATCCTAGTTAAGTGGTGGAATTGACACCCTACCCTTAACTGCCATAGGAACAAGGAGTTCAATTTAGTTGAGCACACAGTAGGAGTGAGTGGTGGAACTGAGACCTTAGCATCCCCTGTCACTTTATCATACCTTAGTTTAGGTCTATCTCATCATATCTAAGCCGTTTCGGCAAAACCATCTGCTGTCACTTGTCACACTAGAAATTCAGTTAAGTAGCAAGCCTTAGATCACATAAGGGCACCACAAGTCTCTCGTGGTTCGACCCGTACGTGCCGGTGCTACATCACGACACCGTGCACTTGCGGTATCACCGTAGGCCTTCATTATATACATTTGCATCTGTAACCATAAGATATTTTGAATAGCTGTGAATGATCAATCTGTGCATGTTGTGAATTTTTTATATAAATTGCTGATTTCTGTGTATTCCTGCGTAGTTGCTCTCTAACAAATGAGGTCAACTGACCTAGTTGACATTATTTGTGATAGCATCATTTGCTACAATTTGTGTGTGATCTTGTATTTTGTGATTGAGTGTTGAGTAGCAGAAGTAGAAGTAGCTGTTAGGTTGTTTTTCAAAGTCACAACCCTGCACAATGCTGCACCTTTGAGTGGGCACATCCAACAACCTGTGCACATCACAAAAATTTTGCTTCACCTGTGTCTTTGTGTATTTTTTTCGAGTTTGATCTCCCCGTGCATACTCGAGCCGTGGCCGTGCTCAATTGCAACCAGGCAATCCCAGCACCGTGCACGCCCAAGTGCCTCGAGTTTGCCAAAACTCTGCACCAACAGACACCTGCAACCGCCAACCCGCACTAATTGTCAATCGAAATTTTTCAGCTTAAACCAATCTTTGGCCCGCTAAGCTAAAACCCATTTTTGGGCTTGCATTCCACTAAACCCTCAGCCCACAAATCTGGGCTGTACCCTGCCAACCACTGGGCTATCTCACTTCACTGCTGGGCTGTATCCACCAATCTGGGCTCTATACACAGCTGAAGCCCACAACCCAAACTGAACCCAAATCAACTGGCCGTGCAAACAATCAAACCCACACCTTTTGGGCCGGAACCAACCTACTCATTTGGGCCTACCAAGTTTTTGGCGCCGTTCTTCGGGACTTGGCGTGTGCCTTGTTTCGATCTTTGCCTTGCTTCACTGACAGTGGCATCCCTCGTATATACTTGCATCATTGTCTTTCAATATTCCCCGTATATATGTGTCTTATTTCCATGATATTTCATATGTAACTTAGCATTGTGACTTTATTAGCCGCATTGTAATTCCGCCTGTACATTTCCACCCCGCATCATTGCCTCATGATTTGTTCTTTGTTAGCCTAGTTCTTCCTTAGTTAGTTTGCATCATCTTGTAGCCTAATTTGTGCATACGTAAGATAAGCATATAACACTCTAGCTGTAGTTTAGTTTAGTTTAACTCGGTGATTGTAACTCAAACAAAGATTTTGTTTTTCTCGCACCTTTTACATCTCTGCCTTAGTAGCAGAATTTGTATCACTCCATTCTCACCTGCTTTATCCATAGCTGTAAATACTAGTCTCTCTCACCTGTCATTTGCATCTGTCATTTGCATAGTAGTCTAACTTCATCTCTGTCATTTGCATCTTTGCATCTCAAAGGCATATCATTTGCATATCTGGGAACCGAATTCTTTGTTGAGCTGCAGTGCATTCTACACTGTCGGGCTTGATGCTTGGCTGTTGCCCATTTCGAGCAACCAAGACTCGAACTCGTTGAACTTGCTTTGTGCTTGTTGTGCTTCCGAGCAAGCCCAAGGAGTGGGAGAAAAAGCGCAAGGGGCCCGAGTCACAAAACTCGAGCACAATTGGGTAAGTGACTCCATACATAGCCTTGTGAACTAGGTTAAACTAGCATATCGAGCTTAAACTCCAGCCCTCGAAGCTTGGAGTTGAGCTGGGTCACAACTTGAAGCCCAAGTTAGCTGCACCGCAACCCGATAACCTAGCTTTCTTCTAGTCTCATAAGTGTTGAGCTGCCTCATAAAATTGCGCCGTGAGTGTGTGCTGTGTGTTGCAAGGCTACAATTTGTGTTGCCAAGCTTGTAACTCACCTGACCCTTGCTCATGCTAGCCCCTGACCTCACTCACCTGTTGCATTAGACCCCTTGCCAAGCAGCCCCTGTAGCTGTGAGGTTGGGCTTTGATAACACAGTTAGCTGCAACACAAGTGAGGTCAACTGAGATAGTTGATGCTCAGGTGTTATAAAGTGAGCTGTGTGAAACCACCTTGTCTTGACCTTGTATGGCTTGAGAACTATGTGCATCTGTGCTTAGCTGTATGTATTTGAGTTTTTGTTTTTAGCCTGAGCATATTCTGGTGCATCTGTGCTTACTTGCAAGCCCCTGAAGCTGCAGGCTTAAGCCATTGAGCAATTTATGCATGCTTGACTCAGCATCTAAGCAATTGTTAACTATTTTGTCATCTGTATTGCACTTGACTGAGCCCAGTATTGCTTTACCTTGCAAGCCCCTGAAGCTGCAAGCCGTGTACTTGACCTGAGAATACCCTGAGCATGTTGTAACAAGTACCCTGTGATAGTGCATCTGTTGTGACTTGTGCATAAGCCCCGAGTTTTGAGCTCAACTCGCAAAGATCAGAAACTCCATTTGCCCTGTGCGACTAAACTGAGTTTGTGCTGCTGAGCACTACTAAACTGAGCAGTGCTGTTCTTTTGTGAGCTGGTGACTCCCTGTGTTGATTTCTATAAGCACCTTGAGCTGTGTCATTGTGTGTGAACTTGTTGTTTTCTTGTGCTGTGCAAAATTTTACAGCAAATTACCTGTGCTGTGTCAACTCCGGGCTCGCACATGTCGTGTACCAATCTCGCCAAACAATTTCAAGAATTGCTTGTGTGCTAAGTCCTGAGAAATCAAGAGTCATTGAGTGTGAGTTTTGATTATCTTGTGCTGTTTTTCACCTGAGCTGCTGGCTCTGATCAAACTTAACTGAGCTCCCTTTAGGCTATAAACCCTGCACAAGCAACCTGGGCTGTGCACACAACTGAGCTGAGCCTTTTGAACCCAACTGTGAAACTGGGCTGAGCAAGTTTCACAAAATCTGAGCCCACAGTACTTCTGAGTTGAGCCTTGGCACATAACCTGGGATACACATCTGGGCCAAACCATCTAGCTAAACCCACATCTGTTGGGCTGAACATCTGTTGGGCTGTACACACAGCCCACATAACCAACTTTCAGCTCACCAAACCGAGCCCACTTCAACCTAAACTGGGCTGTACCTAACTGAACCCAACCTGGGCTAACCCACCATCAAAACCAAACTGAGCCTCTCTGCTGGGCTCTGTTCACTGCTGGGCTGCACAACAAAACTCAGCCCAATTCAACTGACTCTAGGCTATACTCAACTCATCTGCTGGGCTGTGTATTAACCTGGGCTGCTCACAATCAATCCACCTCTGGGCTTAACAATTTCAAATAGCAACTGGGCTGAACATTCCCAAATAAACCAAAACCCAACAAAACCAAACTTTCCCACATAAACCAAAGTTTACAAAAACAAAAATGAACCCATTTAAACCAAACAAACCCACATAAACCAAACTAAATTTTGAGTTCAATTTGAGTACTAAATCATGTCAGGATTTTGGTCTGCATCTGGGGATGGAACAAATAAATCCCTTAGAGAGCTTGCTTACGGGCACCTTTCACAGGATGAACACCCCACATACCATAGTGACTTTAGGGAATTATATGGGCCTTCTCGTGGCCCCGATCTCACATACCCTAATCATTATGATCACATACATCATCCACCACAGGTTGAAAATGAACAAATTTCTCATACCCAGTCATCACTTTTAGATCATTATGAAATGCATGCTTGCACCTTATGTGGTGGCTTAGACCACCCCTTTGAGTCTTGTTATATCTTGCATGATTTTAGACAGTCTAGGGAAAACCATGATAATCCAATGAACGAAGTGTCTAGAAGTGACTATTGGGACCATAATCAACCCGCACACATGCATCATTCACCACAATGGGGAGATGAACAATTTTATACTCCCCCAACTCCTAGTTTGCAATCAACAATGGATACACTCATGGAGCTAAATGCTAAGCTTGAAATGAATGCAATGCATGACCATCCATATAGCAACATGTCTGAATTTCCCTTCTCTAGTGAACCTCATGCACAACCATACATTGAATATCCATATGAGGAAGGCATACCCACTAGTGAAGACTCTCCTTCAATGGCACAACTCAAGATGATTCTTCAAAGGAACCTGATTGAGTTACAAAATGATAGGATTGAAAATAGTGTTTCTAGTCTTACTCATGCAACTAACATTGAATATGAACCTAATCTAGAGGTAGATGAGTACACTAAAAATACTACAATTTTGAATGGAGAGATGGATTTTTGCTATGATGATGATGATGATGATGAATATGAAGAGCATGTGTATTTTGAAAATGTAATAGAATTTTTAGGTTCGGAGACATTAAGTGTCTCTCCCGTGAACCCTATGAATGATGCTTCTTCTGATATTCATGCATGTGATATTGATGTGGAACCTGTGCCATTGTCCTGTGAAAATGAACATGATTTACCCTCTTTTGACTTTAGGAAAGTGTGTGATGGTGCCAATGATTTTATAAATGAAAACAACTTAGATGCACCTAACCTCTCTCCTGAGTCACAAATTGAAACTCTTCCACCAAACCTAGGTGTAGTTTGTCAAAAAATTGCAAAACCAACTTTTAAGAAAATGCCTAACTTAGGCCTAGAGCTTTGTGCTTCCCAAGTCCTCTTGGACTATTTTGCATCAAAGTATAACACTCTTAAGGAGCCACGGTTGGAATGTGTATGTCTCGTCAGTAATTAGCAAAACTCATTTTGAGTTAGACCTTTTGCATGATGTACCTTTAAAATTGCAAGATTTTGTTCTCACAAACACCCCCGTTCACAAGTTTAGGTTTGGGAAACTCCTTCACATCTACAGTCTTACTTGCGCTCTCATATTATATTTGTGTAAGGTCGTTAATGTGTGTACATATCGTCTATTGGGTTGATCCTCAACTCTTTAGATTGTTAGTTTATGGTGAATTTTTGTATATAATCCAAAGTAGGACTTGTTAAATTTTTCTTTTCTTGATTCGGTTGAGTCTTCTTGCACATATATTATGCTAATCCGATATAATCACCACCGAGAATGTTGGATTTTGCCTTGACGAATGAAGCTCAACCTCGCTCTTGCCGACATCCAGGTAATCTCTTCCCTTTTATCTTTTCAAGCATTGTTCTCTCGGTATGTGATCTGTTTAAATTTTTTTTTATATGTAGACACATTGAGGACAATGTTTGATTTAGGTTTGGGGGTGCATTTGCATTTTAGAGTTTTTAGTCTTTTTAATCTTTTACTTTCATAAAAAAAAAAAAAAAAAAAAAAAAAAAAAAAAAAAAATTCAAAAATTTCAAAACTCTTTTTGTAAAAACCTCCAACTTTAGAGATTTTAGAGTCACTAGCATGCTTTTAGCTATGTTTACATAGAGAATCGACCGAAATAAATGTAAATTGGAAGTAGGAGAACACAATCGGGTTCCTTAGTTGATTAGAGCGTTAAAGTTGGATTTAACCATACCCGGAGGGCGAATTAGGTGCTGTTAGATATTCGGTAGTAGAATTGTGATCACCCATAGTGGAGACTACCCATTTTACATCAAGCGAGGTACCGACCTTCACTCTTTGTGACTTTCTAGAAAAGCTTTTAGAGTGTGTGTCACCGTACGTCAATTCCGGTAGGAATGGTGAGCTACCCAACTTCGCACCACTTTCAAAGACTACTTTTGATCTCTTGAGTGCTAATTCCGTCAATCATGAGGGTGACGTCTAAAGATGAAAACTCCTTCTAAATATCGATTTGCGTTAGCATCTCTCTCTCTCTCAATCAAGCAAGACCCATAGAAACACATCATCGTCAAAGAACCTAGAGAGTAATCGAGAATATTGAAAGAAAAATTGATATAGTCCAAGGTTTTGTGCAACAAAGAAAAGAAAATAAGATGAGAATTAATGAAGTTTGTGAAAAAATTGAGTTTATCGTTTTATTGTAAAAAAAAAAAAAAAAAAAAAAAAAAAAAAAAATATATATAAATATATATATATATTATATTGTAGTTTATTTTCTGTGTCTAGTTACCACAAGTTAAAAAAAAAAAAAAAAAAAAAAAAAAAAAAAAAATTATTATTATTAAGTTTTTGTGAAGTTGTAACTTCGTCATCAATAGTTGAAGATCAAGACCGAAGACCGAAGATTGAAGACGTTTCTATGGTTTCTTATGAGAGAGTGATATTAATTGCCGATCGGGTGAGAAGAGAGTGAGTACTCCCACCCTTGCTAATGGTTGATTTCCTTTCTTAGAGATCATCAGAAAAAGATTCTTTTTGTCCACACCTCGTGGAGTCTCAGATTTTTATTTCGGAAGGTTATCCTTCTTACCTACAACGTGTGCGTGATTTCTCTCTTTATTCCCGCCGCACACATGAGAGACTAAAAAGCGATCTTTTTGAGTGCAATTATCATAAAACCCTAATGGTGAGGCGAGAAGTTGAGACTTATGATCACAATCGAATCCGAATTCTTTCATATGGTATGGTTACTTCTCGCTCAAAGACTTAAGGATGAGAATGCGTTCTTCGATAGTTCTAACTTGTTACTAGCATGCGAAACTCTATGTCCTCATAGCTTCTTGGAGGCTTGAGACTCTTTTACACTCGAAGTTGGAGAAGGTTTTGTGGGTACACCTCTTGTAAACCCTCACGAGACTACAACTCGTCCACTAGGGACACCTAGGGGTTTAAAGGCTTAGTGCATACGCTAAATGCATTCGAGAGACTGCGACAGGGGTATAGTTAGGATTTCTTATTTTTGTTTCACTTGAGGACAAGTAAAATTCAGGTTTGGGGGTATTTGATGAGTGCCAAATAGTGCATATTTATACACCTTTTTATTGGCATTTTACTCATCTTTTGCGCTTAGAAATCGGATATTATCCTGCATTCTGTGTTTTCCTTGTTTTCAAGAATAAATATTTGTATTAATTAATTTTGTGTTTTTAGGTAATAAATAAAGCTCGGAGAATCGAGGAGCCCAAAGAGCGAAGAATTGAAGTCGAGCATCTATGGAGCAGATAGCCAAAGCCTGCGCGGAAAATCGGTTGCAACCCAACAAGGAAGACATGGGCTAAAGCTACCCGCGACCCGGATCCGAGTCCGTACACTCCAAGCCGTCGAGATTTCGATCTTCTACATCCAACGGTCGCTGCCCTCACTATACATCATTTCTTGATGCTCCGTGCAACACGAGATCACTCCAAAAACCGGCTACCAACCTCGACCGTTCAGATCTCTTCAGCTCCATCCGACGCTCGCTAGGCCATTCCCATCATCCATTCCTACACCCGCTCAACACCGAATCAACCCATACCCCTATACCCCCACTCGACTCTACCATTTCCCCTTCCATCTTCTCTTTCCTCTCTCGACCACCCCCTCTCGCAAAACCCATGTCTTCACCTTCCTTCTTCCCACGCCCGATGCGAGAGACATCATCACCTCCATCTCCTTCGTCATGATCAGCCCCTACTCCATCACCACTCTCTCTCCGATTTATCTATTTCATAGCTTCTATTCAACCTAGAAGCTAGGTTAAAGATAAATAGAGTTTAGGTTTTCACCAAACCACCCCGTTGCATGTTCGATTGAAGTCGAGATGATTGAGTAGAGCCATCACGCGAGTCGAGAGAAGTGGGTGAGAGTTTATTTCATTTTTAATTGATGTTTTATCAAGAACTAGGGTTTGGGGTTTGTGTATGTATAAATAGAAGTGAACTGAGTTTGTTAGGGGTTACGCCTGGATTAGCCGGAGTGTCAATTTAGGTTTATTTTCTGTTGTAATCATGTTTTAATTTTGTTGTTAGGGTTTCAGTGAAACCCTAATTCCATACTGTGTTTCAAGCTCTGTTGATTTATCCTTGCATGCTTAATTTATAATTATGCTTTCAATTTTAGCACCCAATGCATTTCTTTCACAATGCATGCCAGGTATGCATTGTAGTCAGGGTATAAATGCATTGTGTGTGCTGCAGCTTAATCTTTAGACACAAAAACTAATTCTCTTGACTAATTGTGCTTCATTAGACAATTAGTACTCTAGGTTAGTATCCTCAGCTGATAATTGAAGTATTATAAGGTGAAACATCCTAGTTAAGTGGTGGAATTGACACCCTACCCTTAACTGCCATAGGAACAAGGAGTTCAATTTAGTTGAGCACACAAAGAGGAGTGAGTGGTGGAACTGAGACCTTAGCATCCCCTGTCACTTTATCATACCTTAGTTTAGGTCTATCTCATCATATCTAAGCCGTTTCGGCAAAACCATCTGCTGTCACTTGTCACACTAGAAATTCAGTTAAGTAGCAAGCCTTAGATCACATAAGGGCACCACAAGTCTCTGTGGTTCGACCCGTACGTGCCCAGTGCTACATCACGACACCGTGCACTTGCGGTATCACCGTAGGCCTTCATTATATACATCTTTTCGGGCCTACCACCTTGTCTTCTTGATGAGGTTCCTGAAAATATGCCTTCCTTGGATATCTCTGATAGTGATGCTAGCGAAGAAGAGGAGTCCGACAAAGAGTCTGATGAAAAAGAAGAATGAACTGAGAGATTGCTCCATTTTCCTCTTTCTCTTCTTGTAATACTTGTACATTTATCCTTTTAGCCCTCCATTTTTGTAATCTCTCTTCAGTAAATTTCTTGGATCTTTAAATAAAGATTCTACCTTATTCCTTCTTTCTCTTGTTATTTATATTTGAATGGGAGATTAAGTATAATTTTGCAGATATTTTCTCGATGAATTCTGTCATTGCGACAAGATCGCATGACGTCTTTTGATTTATGTAACGACCCATTGATCTTGCCTTATCATTACTTGTGTGGTCTTATTTTGCCTTCCTAGTTAAAGGTCTTATTTTTCCACCCCTCAGTTTTTGCGACAAAATCGCAGGACGTCTTTACACTTTCATGTAACGACCCATTGATCTTGTCTTATCATTTCTTTAGTATTTTTGCCTCTGCAGGATATTTTTCTTGTGACAATATGACAGGCCTAAATATTCTTGCGAACGTAAAACCCCATGACATTGCCGTCTTTGCGACGAAATCGCAGGACGTCTTTACATTTTCATGTAAAAACCCATTGATCTCGTCTTACCCTCGCGTTAGTATTATTGCCTCTTCAGGATCATCGCACAAATATGACAAGCCTAAATTTTCTTGCGAAAATAGAGCCTCATGACATTTGCGTCTTAAGACACTTATCAGCTCCCTAATGGAGGGTGCTGCCATTATCATCTCCCTGGTTGCCCCTTCAAGGAGGCGTACATCGGCCATACAAGACTAGCTCCTCCCATCCGGTCTTAACAACAATCAGTTGTTTTCGAAGCCTCTTATCCCTTATACATATAGGGTTTATGGTTACGAGACTGCACCCTAAGTGGAGTTTTCTTCGGGCCGAGTGCAGCATGTGCCAAGACTTTCCAAGAATGGCCGAGACACTTCAAATGACCAGGCACTCTTGGCTCAACCGTGTACCTCGGCGCCTTGGTCATACACTGACTCCTTGGAAGAGACCCTCGGTCGTCCAACCAGGGTATAACCTTATATAGTTGGAAATCCAAGGTATCTCTCCCGGATGGGCTTTATTGACCCCAAATTTCCATGACTCGGGTTCCAGGGGCGGTGTAACCTTTTCCCTAAGTCATGTCAAGAGATACCCCCTTATATGACGCACTTTAGGTCTTACATTTGCCTCTTACGAAATATCATTCGCGAACTAGGGTGTACGCCATAAAGGTTCGTCCCATTCGTATATATCATTGATTTTTGATCATTTCTTCTCATTATATTTGCGAAATTATCACATAATCTTGCTTTGTTTGCTGTGATCTTCGTTGTAATTATTTAACCAGATTTTCATATATTCTGTCTCGCGAGACTTTCGCGTACTCCTTCTTCAATCGTCATATTCTTTGTACTTTCGACATGTCCTTTTCCTTCAAAACAATTTTTTTTTTTTTTTTTACACAAATCTAAAGTCAATTATTCATTTCTTACACTTCTTACTTCTGTTGCTCTCTGCTTCTTCATTTAAACTTCCTGATATTTCCTTCCCTTTGCAAAACCACGCAATTTCCCACTGTCTTCAAGCATTGGTTTCGCAATGTATCTTCAGCTCTCACTTCTATTGCGTCCACCATCAGTCTGTCCCTTCTTTGTGCTTCTTTAATGTTCTGTTTCCAATTCTTCTTTTGAGCAGCCCTTTCCTCGCAAGATTCCACGTCAACTTCATAGCACTTTTGTCCCTCAGCCCAATCTCCTTTTATAACTCCAACACCACTGGGATGAGGAAATTTGATGCACTGGTGGTAAGTCGATGCTACACCCAAGATCTCATGTAACCAAGGTCGCCCAATTAATGCATTATAGGGGGATTCCACATCGACTATGCAAAACAAGATTTCAGTTGATAATCCTTTCAGTGGTATTCGCATACGAGTTTCTCCTTTAGGTTTATTGGCGGTACCATTAAAACCATAAATCTTATAGGTTGAAGGTATCAAATCTTCGTATTTCCCTCCCATAGTCTTATAAGTGTGGTAAAAAGGATGTTTCTGAGCTTCCAGTATCAATTAAGATTCTATTTATTGCCCATGAATTTTCTGCCTCATCATCTTCATCACCAACAGGTTTTTGGTTAATCTCTTCTGTGAATTTCTGGAGGTGTTGGTAATGGTTGAGTCTTCTCTTCACAATTTAAAAAATGATTTAGCTTCCTTTGGTCTATCATTCTGAGGATGATTCTTTTTACATTCCTACAATCATTCGTTAGGTGTCCATGAAAATGGTGATAGGAACAGAATTCATGACTTGTCACACGGAGGCGGTTCATTCCCCATGTTCCATGGTGCATGTATGTTTTCCATCAGGATTATAGCTTCCCATATTTTCTCCACGCTAGCGTTTAGTGGAGGCATCTTGATTTCTTCCCATACTACCCTATGACCTCGCTGCCCTCTATGATAATTATGCCTCTGACCTCCATAGGTTTCTTGCGGCTGATCAAGTCTTTGAATTTTATTATTTCCGCCACGGTTGTAGAAATTTATTTCTCTTTCAAATTCTTCCTGATCGCGACTTCCCATAGCTACCAACTTTTGCTGACCATCATCCGGTATCATCATTCCTTGTTGACCTTGCGAGGTACTCGCCACAGTGTTTATCAATTTGGGTAACAAACTTGCATTCGCAGCTCCTGAACTTGTATTCGCGACGGGGTATGATTCCATCTCATTTTGTTTTTCTTCTAGAGCAATATACTCCTCCTGAAGCTCTCTCAACTCAGTCATTGTGATTGTATTCTTAACTCTAAAAATTTGAATATATAACAGATTTGTCGCGAACATAGCATTAATGAATGATAAGATGAGATATCTTTCCTCCACATGACCAGCCATTTCGCTACAGATTGTCTTCCATCTCACAGTTAGATGCTTCAAACTTTCACCAACCCTTTGTTTTAACCCAAATACATCTTCAATACCAGGTCACGAGGAATTATTACTTATATATGCCCCTAAAAATATAGCCTGCAAGTGATTGAAAGATGTTATTGTATTCTTCGGTAGTCCTTCAAACCATTTCAAAGCTTCTCCTGTCAAACTTGATGCAAAATATTTGCACAATATACATGATTCTCCCATTGTAACATACATCTCATATAAGCTTTGATATGTTGTATCGCACAAGTTGTTCCATCGAAAATGCTGGTTAATGTAGGTAAGTTGCACTTCGGTGGTATTCCTCCTAATTGTATCTCTTGTGTGAATGGAGTTTTCGCAGCTTCTTCTATGGCTTCATCCAATTGTCTCTTTCCTCCTCCCCTTTTACTGTTCATCATTCCTCTCATTTCAGCCAATTCTCTCAAAATTTGTTCATTTACATCAGAATTTGAATCCATTGGTCTTTTTAGTTCCGCTTCTCTTCTCCTGCGTTCATGTCTACTTTGAATTTCTTGTTCATCATTCTCTTCTCGTCTTTCTCTGCGATCTTCTCCTTCATTTCTTTCACGAATTCGCACACCGTTATATCTATCAATTTCTCTTCTTTGTTGCCTATCGGTTATCCTTTGTACTCTTTCATATTCTTCATTGATATTACCATTGTTGCGATTTTGTTCTCGCCTTCTTTCTCGATTATCATGATTATTCTGGCGAATTGCCTCTTCTAACTCCTGTTCTTCCATTTCTGCTCTCAATCTTTCTCTTTCGCAAGCTAGACGTGCTTGTTCAACATAATGTCTTTCAATTTCATCTTCAATCTCTTTTTGCTTCCTCCGTGCTTCTCTCCCATGCAATATTTTTCTTCCTTCTTCTTGATTTTATTCATCAACTGGATTATTCTGTCCCTGACGCTGCCTATTTCCTTGATTTCCATCATTCTGCCCATTTTGAAGAGTCTCGGGACGTGGGATATAACGATCTTCCATCATTTCTCTTCTCTCGCAATGTTCTGTGCCTGGATTTTGCGCTTCTTCTTGATTTTCTTCATCAGCATTTTCTGTAGGTAAAATTTTCCTTCTTTCCTCTCTAACTGATCTTGAGCTTGACCTTGTAGTGCTTCTCGACCTTCTGTTTTGTAATCTAATGCTTTCCATCCTCAACTCATGATTCTGTCTTGTCAAATTTGCACGTTTCTCTGCATCTAATCGTCTTTCTTCATGTATTGTTTGTCTCAATGCCTCTAATGCTGCGATCTCTTCATTTCCATGAATTATTTCTCCAATCCCTTCTCGGTCTCTCTCCTCTTGTCCATTGTTTACCAATTGTTGTTCTTCTCCCCTTTCGTCCACAGAGTCTGATCTCCAAGTATGCACGCTTACTCTATCATAATCCACAGTTCTATTTGCTACTGGTTGAATTGGTGATTGCACTTGATTTTCTTCATTATTTCTTATGTTCATTCTTGAGGATTCTCCCATTTCATTTCTCCCTTCTCCAGCAAGTCTCATACTCCTTCTAATAGTTGTTGGTTGCTCGGATGCATTTCTTCTTCTAGCCATTTCTTGATTTTGGTAAACTGTTGAAAATTATACGAAATTCCTTCCCTACTACTCCAAATTCTTTCAAATCACGATGTCAATCCTTACTCTGTCCCTGTTTTTAGCGCCAATATGTAGTTGCAGGAAATCCTACACTATACCCCTCACTAAAATCCACACAACTAAGCCATTGAAGATGAACAACTATGATTTTTATTGATTAATTCCTTGAATCTTTACAAGATAAAATGGAAAAGAGCTAAAGAAATTACAATCAATACAAAATTTATCTCTCTTAATGACTTGCCTAACACTCGTAAAAAGATCCCCCTCAACAGTCCTGCTCGACTCCTTATATAGGGTATTACACAATGGATAACAGCTAAGCTGTCCTTTATTTTCGGGAATGACTTGCGAATTATCGCAAGCGTTCAAATATATAATCTCGCAAGTTTCCTAAATCTCGCTAAGTCTTCACATCTTTCTCTTGTTTTGGCTGCCGTCATTCATTGCGTCATTTATATTACTCATTTGCGAAACTTTCGCAATATCGTCGTTTATTGATCTCGCGAGGTATTGTTGTTGCGATATTCTGATCCTACACTTCTCGTCTTTCTCTGCGATCTTCTCTTTCATTTCTTTCATGAATTCGCACGCCATTATATCTCTCATTTTCTCTTCTTTGCCGCTTTTCAATTCTCCTT
The DNA here is from genome assembly GCA_023531295.1 of Papaver armeniacum. Classification (NCBI taxonomy): domain Eukaryota; kingdom Viridiplantae; phylum Streptophyta; class Magnoliopsida; order Ranunculales; family Papaveraceae; genus Papaver; species Papaver armeniacum. Next base: position 140,825 of record JAJJWW010017631.1, read on the forward strand.
TGTACTCTATCATATTCTTCATTGATATTACCATTATTGCGATTTTTCTCACGCCTCCTTTCTCGATTATCATGATTGTTCTGGCGAATTGCCTCTTGTAGCTCTTGTTCCTCCACTTCTGCTCTCAGTATTTCCCTCTCGCGAGCTAGATGTGCTTGTTCAGTATATTGTCTTTCAATTTCGTCTTCAATTACTTGTTCATTTCTTTGTACTTCTCTCCCATGTAATATTCTCCTTCCTTCTTCCTGATTTTCTTCGCCATCTTGATTATTTCGCCCCTGACGGTGTCTACTTCCCCGATTTCTATCGTTTTGCCCATTTCGAAGAGTTTCAGCACGTTGGATATAACGATCTTCCATTATTTCTCTTCTTTCGCGACATTCTTCGCCTGGATTTTGTACTTCCTCTCGAATTTCTTCATTAGCATTTTCTACAGGAAAATTTCGTCTTATTTCTTCTCTAACTGATCTTGAACTTGACTTTGTAGTGCTTCTTGACCTTCTATTTTGTAATCTCATGTTTTCCATCCTCAACTCGTGATTTTGCCTTGTCAAATTTGCACGTTCTTCTGCTTCTAATCGCCTTTCTTCATGTATTGTTTGCCTCAATGCCTCTAACGCTGCAATCTCTTCATTTCCATGAATTATTCCTCCAATTACTTCTTGGTCTCTCTCCTCTTGTCCATTGCCTCCTAATTGCTGCTCTTCTCCCATCTCATCTACAGAATTTGATCGCCAAGTATGTACACTCACTCTGTCATAATCCACAGTTCTATTTTGTATTGGTGTACGTTGAATTGGCGGTTGAACTTGATTTTCTCCATTGTTCCTTGTGTTCATTCTTGAAGATTCCTCTATTTCGTCTCTCCCTTCTCCAGCAAGTCTCCTACTCCTTCTAACAGTTGTTGGTTGTTTTGATGCATGTCTTCTTCTAGCCATTTTTCAATCTTGATGAGTTGTTGAAAGTTATATGAAATTCTTTATCTACTATTCCAAATTCTTTCCAATCACAATATCAATCTTCAATCCCTGTTTCTAGCGCCATATGTAGTTGCAGGAAATCCCACACTACACCCCTCACAAGAATTCACATAATCAATTCATTTTAAGATGAACAATCATAATCTTTATTGATTAATCTCACAAATGTTACAAGATGAAAAGGAAATAAACTAAAGAATTAACCACCGCTCTGAACTTTCTCTCTCCTAATGACTTGCCCAACACTCGAAAAAGATCTCCCCTCTCTTAAGCCTGTTCGGCTCTTTATATAGGGCATTACATAGTTGATGACAGCTTAGCTGTCCTTTATTTTCGTATCTGGCTGGCGACATTATCGCAAGTGTACAAATACTAAATCTCGCAACACTCCTAAATCTCGCTAGGTCTTCACATCTTTCTCATGTTCAGGTTGTCGTCATCCGTTGCGTCATTTTTATTATCAATCTGCGATATCTTCGTAGTGCGTTGTTCATGGATTTCGCAAGGGTATTGGTGTTGCGATATTCTGATCCTACAGCTGAGGTTTTTGTACTTTCAGCTGGTAACTCCCATAAGGCCCAAGGCACGGGTTCAGCTTACTAATCCACGAGTTTTCCTAAATTCGGTAGCTTGACGATGCAATTGGTGTGTGCACGTATTTTTTTTATTTTTTTTAATAAATAAAATACTAAAAATAAACAAACAATATATACAAGTCCAAAAGAAATAGAGAAAAACTAACAAAAATAATATCTCCGGTTTTCTCCTTTTTTGGCAAGTTCGACTTTCCACTTTTAACTTCGAGTCAATCCTGCAAAACAAAAACAAAAATACCAAAGATGTAAAAAAGAACAAAATACATATAAAATAGGAAAATAAATATACAAAACCTAAAACCTAAACCTAAATACAAGTCTGCCTCGGCGGCGCCAAAAATTGATGTTGTTTTTAAGTGGTAAGTAAAGTTGTCGTTCACTCGGACTTGTGTAGACTCGATTCTAAACTTAAAAATAAAGAAAATATATACACAAAAAATGTTGTCCCAATGTCGAGAGGTACTGAGACTCGGGATTTCACCAATTTTCACATTCATATGGTTCAAAAATCAATTCTACACAATTATAACTCATATGATAAAGATTATTGACTCTTATTCTTTGCCAAAGTAGATTCTGAAAGTAATGACTGTAAATCTAAAGCATGGGACATAAAAACACTTAAGCTAAGCATGACTCATCAATTGAAATCACAACCATTCAAGAGAAATCATAAATCAATTCAGTATTAGTGCAAAAAGTCATATAAAGAATTAATAGAATTACCACAATGATGAAAAAAGGGCTTCCTCCGTCGTCCCAGTGTTGGGGTTTAGCTCCTCATATCAGAAACACGCACAAAATAATAATTCATAGCTCAAAAAGGTGTTTTATTGAAGAAATTGTATAACACAGAGATTTGCAACGCTGTAGCTATGTTACAGAGGTCACTGTTACAAAGTTTTAAGACTGCGGAAGAACGATAGTTTTCTAGTGTAGTAGAGATGCGACTGTCTCTGTTGGTCCAATGTTCTTCGTATCTTCTTCTTCAACAGCAGCAGGGTACTTTCATGTAACCCTGATTTCTCCGCCTCTGCAGCCTCTGTACCGACCCCCAACTCCTCGACCCTCCTCCTGAGTCACCGCAACCTCTTTTTATATCCATAGCAACCCAATTTTCGCGATTAAATCTTCCAAAAATAATGCTTTTTCTCCTCGGCCAAGTCACGGTAATTATTCCTTTTCTTTCCCATGTATAGCGTTTCTGGCCATTCAAAACTCTCTTATTGATAGAACGATATCTTCAGAGAAGATATTCTGCCTTACTTCCCACGTATCTCCAAATATAGCACTCCAAAAGAACCCGAGAAACTCACCTTCCTGTTTTATCGAAACCTCTTTTTTTTTCTTCCAATCCTCAATCATTACCACTCCTGTCTTGTCGCAACAGGGTAGAAACAAACCAATCCCGTGACAAACTCGACTAAAACTTCTAAAAATTGTGTTTAAAAAATCTCGCAGGTGATAACTTAATTTTCCCTGTTTCACTTCAAAATTGATTATCCGGCCCAACCTGATCGGTCCAAACACTCATACCAACCATGTCTGGCCATAACAAGTCCAGCCCATAAGAAATCAGCAATTGAATATCTTTCAAACTCTTCAAAAATTCGATACGTAATCTGTGTACTTTTTTCCCGCCAAATTTCCAAAATTCAAAAGGTAGGGGATGACCTCCCCTTATCCAGACCCGAGGTGCGAATAGTAAGTGGTCGCCCCTTAGTAATTGAGGTACCCTTTATCCAAATGAGGGGTCCGAATAGAAAGTTTCTCCCACGAGCACAAAAACCACTTTTCGAGCCAATTTCGCCGCAAAAGCTTATTTCTCTAAAAACACCTACAAAGACATAAAAATTCAAAATAAGTACAAAATGAGCACTAACAAAATAGATAAATGAGATCAAAATAGACACATAAATGCGTCTATCATAGGCGCGCCTCACCATTGAAAGATAGATTTTCGCAAGAAGGGAGTAACAGTGCTCGTGCACACCTACTTCGCACGGTAATTGAGGCGGTCAACATTGCTACGGTATTCACGCCTAAATACTACTATGAGCTCGTGCAAAACATACCTACGGCCCGAATTCACGCCAGCACAGAAGGCCAACACTTTCTACAAGGTCATGAAAAAGGTACGCCCACAACTAGGGTTCGCACCAACACAAGAAAGCAAAAGGAAGCAAGTTAAAGAGGAAGCGCCGAAAGACATACCTAGTCCGCTCGTCCGCTTCACCGTTACCACACAATAAGAGCAAAAAATATATGATGGAGGCGTGAAGTAAAGGGAGAGGCCGGCCTCCCTTTTATAGACGTGATGCTTAGGAATTTGAATAAGGAAAGGACTTCCTATTCGAGTCAAGTAAGGAAAAGAGGCAACTGGGCCCGTGAAAATAAATCACCAAGCCGTCCGCGCCATGCCTTGGCCCCACCACGCCAAGCCGTCCGTGCCATGCCTTGGCCCTACCACGCCAAGCCGTCCGCACACGCCTCGCCTTACCAAACCACGCCTCACCTTGGCCCACCGCGCCAAGCAGTCCATGTACGCCTTGCCTCACCGAACCACGCCTTACCGTGACCGCACCAGCACCAACTCGCCGAGCCAGCGTTATGACGTTTTCCTAACCCAGCCAAGATGATGAGTGACCATACTAAACCGACAATTCTCATCTCACCACTTCACGGTCTACACCGCAAATAGAAACTATACAAGGCCGCCAACACGGGAAACACAAACTCTCTTCACCTCTCGAAAAAGGTTAGTCGGACCTTCCTGACCATCTTATCATGGCTTGTTGTTTCGATTTCCTGTCATATCCTGTCACCATCTTATGCTTACCTCGCAACGAAGCTCACGTTCTAAGCTAAGCAGGGGACTTAATGTTGATGGTGGTTTGTAGCTTAGGGTTAAAATCGTAAAACCCTAGCCAGACAGTGACGTCACATGACTTAAACGCATTTATTGAACCCTTTAATATGTCAGCGAGAAAATTACTATGGTACCATTTTTTTTTAATTAATTAATAATTAGGGTTTCGATAGGCCAAAACCCTAATTCCCATGCCACATGTGCCAATGGAAAACCGTGCTAGCCACACATGCCGCGCCAAGGCATTCCAACCATGCTAGCCGCACCCCTGTGCCAATGGCAAACAGTGCCAGCCACACCTGTCGCGCCAAGGCATGCCAACCATGCTAGCCGCACCCCTGTGCCAATGGCAAACCGTTCCAGCCACACTTACCGCGCCAAGGCATGCCAACCATGCTAGCCGCACCCCAGTGCCAATGGAAAACCGTGCCAGCCACACCTACCGCGCCAAGGCATGCCAACCATGCTAGCCGCACCCCTGTGCCAATGGCAAAATGTGCCAGCCACACCTACCGCGCCAAGGCATGCAGACCAGGCTTGCCGTTCCTACACTCCATGCACAACGATGGTTGCCAAAACAAAGGCCTGCAACAATCTACGGCCATCTTTCCATCTAAGATGCAAATCTTAGCCGTCCAAGGTTACCAGACAACGCATGGTAATCTTTAACCCGAAAACCCTAGCTTGGTCACGGTCCTAGCTTGGTCACGCCAAACCCTTGGCCCCACCATGCCAAGCCAAACCGCACCTTGCCTTGGCCCTAGCCATGATAGCCGCACCATATGCCAACGGCATGCCAAACCCTTGGCCCCACAATGCCAAGCCAAACCGCACCTTGCCTCGGCCCTAGCCATGCTAGCCGCACCATGTGCCAACGGCATGACAAACCCTTGGGCACACCATGCCAAGCCAAACCACACCTTGCCTTGGCCCTAGCCATGCTAGCCGCACCATGTGCCAACGGCATGCCAAACCCTTGGCCCCACCATGCCAAGCCAAACCGCACCTTGCCTTGGCCCTAGCCATGCTAGCTGTACCATGTGCCAACGGCATGCCAAACCCTTGGCCCCACCATGCCAAGCCAAACCACACCTTGCCTTGGCCCTAGCCATGCTAGCCGCACCATGTGCCAATGGCATGCCAAACCCTTGGCCCCACCATGCCAATCCAAACCGCACCTTGTCTTGGCCCTAGCTATGATGGCCGCACCATGTGCCAATGGCATGCCAAACCCTTGGCCCCACCATGCCAAGCCAAACCGCACCTTGTCTTGGCCCTATCCATGCTAGCCGCACCATGTGCCAACGGCATGCCAAACCCTTGTCCCCACCATGCCAAGCCAAAACCACACCTTGCCTTGGTCCTAGGCATACTAGCCGCACCGTGTGCCAACGGCATGCCAAACCCTTGGCCCCACCATGCCAAGCCAAACCGCACCTTTCCTTGGCCCTAGCCATACTAGCCGCACCATGTGCCAACGGCATGCTAAGCCCTTGGCCCCACCATGCCAAACGCACCCAGCCACGCCACCATGCTGGCCTTCCCTACGCGGCTACCAAAACAAAGGCGTGCGACAATCAACGGTTGCCCTTCAATCCCAGGAGCAAATCCTAGCCATCCAAGGTTACCAGACAAACGCATGGTAACCTTTGGCCCAAAAACCTAAGTTTGGCCACGCCAAACCATGCCACGCCGACAACATGCCAACCTAGCCGCGCCACCATGCTGACCTTCCCTACACGGCTACCAAAACGAAGGTGTGCGACAATCAACGGTCGCCCTTCAATCCCAGGAGCAAATCCTAACCGTCCGAGGTTACCAGACAACACATGGTAACCTTTGACCCAAAACCCTAGTTTGGCTAAGCCAAACTGCACCAAGGCATGCCATGCCAAGGCATGCCAACCTTGCCGCGCCACATGATGGCCTTCCCTATACGGCCACCAAAACGAAAGCGTGCAATGATCAACGGCTACCTCTCATCTTAAGATGCAAAATCTCGACCTTCGGAGGTCACCAAGCTAGCGAGTCTCCCAAACACGACTTGCCAGGCAACAATAATATGATACATGTTTCCTACAAAAATATTCGAGACATCAACACATATCACAAACTGGGGGATCCTCTTTGGGTATTGGTTTGGCGGTTTACAGCGCGCGGCGTACACTACGCCCGTCATAAGGAAGTGTCAGAAGGATGAGGCGGTTAGTAAATACAGGGAGTTTATGGTGAAACGTTCTTTTTATGGAACATTAATTCCACGCATTAACGGTTTTATGGAACATCAATTCCATGCGTTAACGGTTTTATGGAATATCAATTCCATGCGTTAACGTTACCACCTCCCCCCATTTATTTACCCATTTTTCCATTCCTTAATGAGACCAGAGTACGTTTCACTTCGACTTGTATAAATAGGTCTTACCTATTTCCACGTAACAACAAGTTGATCGGGGAGCATACACCACTCGTAAAACGTTTGCTAGCTTGCCCATCTGTTAGCTTCCCACTTTCTGATACAAGTCGTAACACAACTACTCTTCCAGAATCAACTATTCTGGTCTCATAACTTTCCTTGCTTCCCTCCCCAAAACCAACCCATTCTCCTCCACTTTGTGACCGACGCAAGTCTGGAACGACCATTTCTTGGTTTAGGCCGGACTTGTACATATTGATCTCTCGAATCTAAAGTACTCCCTTGCAGTACATTGTTTAGGGTTTAAATTCGTTTCTCACCCACACACCGAAATTACCGAAATCAGCAGAAACCATTTTCACCCACAAGCACCAGGCCAGGCATGTCATCATACGTAAACGCGAAAACATCTTGGTATTCTCGGAGCAACTTGATCATCCGCGCCTTTTGTTCTCCTTGCAAATGTTTGTTGACACGTACGCAACGGGGGTTGTTCTCCGAACCGAGGTTTATTTCTTCTAACCCATCAAGTGTTGGATCGACTTTTATCTTTTCTTCGGGCAAGCTTTCTATCATTTATGCCTTTGAGGCAAGAACTTCCATCTCTTCTTGTGAATCTTCCACTATTGGGGTTGTCTCTACCATTTACTCATCTACTGATGACATAGCACAATCGTGTTGGCGCTGAGAGACTTCCCAGGCTGATTGCTATAAGCGGTAGACATGTCCACCTTCCGGCCGTGAGAAGCGTTTGAACTGAATGTTCTTTGTTTCGGTTACTGCTCTCTTACTCCCCATGACATATCCCATCCGTGACGGGCTGAACACTAACTTAGATTTTCCCTTTGGTTGCTCTTCTAGCTGGAATTCTTCCCATTTTGGAAGTGGTGTTAGATGCTCTGGCTATTGTTCCTGGTTTAAGACAGGTTATGTGTAGAAGACTGCATCCGCCATGTAGGCTTCTTCGGGTCCGAATGGGTTGCTCGTAGCTGGAATCCAGAACTACTTTCCTCTAATATTAGTCTTAACACACTGATGATATGTTGATGCTACTACCTTGTGATTCAAGAGCCATCCTCGCCCGAGCAGCACGTGAAATGTGGTATCATCCTCAAGCACGTTGAAGGGAGTGAGCATTCTGATAGGTCCGATCTTCATCATCAAATGTACTATCCCGATTGCAGTTTGAGTCTGTCCTCCAAATCCTCTCACGGTTGTCGCGTTGTAGATGGTGGATTTTCGACAAAGGCTAAAATCGTAAACCCATAATTATAAGTATTCCTGATCCAACAATCAGACGAATATTGAGGCTCATGTCTCTTATCGAAAGCATGAAAGCTCATGCCACAAGAATCTCTAACTGAGAATACTGTCTCTCAGAGTATATATGGATATGTAGTCTCTCAGCTGAGGCAGCGGCATATCTCATGAATACTTAGCAATTTGAGTAACTACTTCTACATATAATCGAAAGATTAGACGGCTCCTAGACATCTTGCCTGCTAGTATAGAGCAATAACGTCTTCAGGATGTAACAATGTTTTCCCTGACTATATGAAAGAAATATGACGCTTCAACAAGCTCATAACACTAGATTCCTGAATAATTAATGCTCCTAGACGATCGTACTAGTATAGAGCCATTAATTAATTATTCTCAAAATCAATAGATTCATTAATCAATCCTCGGAAAATATTCAATATTTTCATAATATTTCAATTACTTCAATTTATGGTTCTTCCCAAAGAGAATTCCATGGGTTAGTTATAAATATTCAATACGGGCATCCGAGCTACCTTTGAGTAAGCCCCGATCAAAACGATGCAAGTGTATTTAACAATAATGCACTAACGAGCACCTCGAACACACGAATGAGTATTTCGAATACGACGAGACGATGAACCTATGCAAAATAGGAAGAAAATAATAAATAATAAAATATTAATCAAGGCGCTAGGGGATGGGCTCACTGGTGGCCATCATTCCGCGACCAGTCCCATGCCCAAATTCTATATTTTATCATATTTTTATTATTTTCCTTGATCTCATGAAAATCCTTTCATTCGAACAAATATCCTTTGTTTTAAGGAAACTCCTCAGTTTCATGGTGTTTCCTTCAAATCATGAAATAATATAAAATTGGGAAAGGTGTCACGGGACTGCTAGCTGGTCGGCTATGCCCTAGTCATGGCCAGTCCCACACCTCATGAATCCTCAATATTTTATTATTATTTCCCTAATGTCATGAAAACTCCTTAATCTCATGATATTTCCTTGATCCCATGAAAAATAATATAAAATTAGGGAAACCCGTGGGACCGGGCCATAGCCGGCCGGTCATGCCCTAGCTGGCCCCACACGTCTTATTTTATTATTATTATATTTTTCATGTTTCCTTAATCCCATGAAATTCCTTGATTTCATGATGTTTCCTTCAAATTATGAAAATTCCTTCAAATCATGAAATAATGCATAAAATTAGGGAAAACTCACGGGACCGGGCCCAAGCTGGTCCCACACGTCCCTTATTTTTTTATTATTATTTTTTATGTTTTCCTCATCTCATGGAAACTCCTTGATTTCAACAAAACTCCTTGGTTTTATGATATTTCCCTAAAGTCATGAAAACATAATAAAATTAGGAAAAATACCATGGGACCGCCCCTTGGCCATGCCTTGGCCATAGCCATAGGTCCCACACTTTATGATTCCTTCATTATTTTATTATTTTTCCTTCATCTCATGAAGTTTTCACGGTTTCAGCAAAAATCCCTGATTTCTTCATATTTTCTCAAAATGTTGCTCAAACGCACACCAGAAAATATCAAAATTCTCATAACTGAGATACGAAGACTTTGGTAACGTGAACATGTTACCTTTACCGACCAGGGTTGGCTCTTTGGCTTGCAAGAGGCCGGTCCCATGTATTTTGACAATTTTGACCTAATTTACGCAATTGCACGTATTAGGTCCAAAACTTTTCCAAACAACTTGGAACTTCATAAGACGATCAATATTCGATCCCGTGACTACCCAGGGCTGGTTTCATGACCCCTTGGTCGGTCCCTCACATCTTCATATAATTAGGTTTTATTACCTAAGGTTCAGACGAGCATTATTTTAATAAATAATTAAACCAGCATTTAATCATCCTTTCATCAAATCAACTGGTCTTCAGGAGACCTTGATATTTGCTCACGAGAGAATCTGGGCGCTACATGGTTGATCCAAAATCCCATGTAGCCGGTCCCTCCTTCGCTCCGTGGTTAATTTTCAATAAACCATCAGTTAATCATTCAAATTAGGGTTTTGAGTCCAAGGTTCATAATTCCATATTCAAACGCTAATAATTTTTACGTTGATCCCATGATCAACATTTTATTTATCATACTCGGTTCAAATTGCCAGTATCTCATTTGGTCATGCTACCAATAATTCATCGAATGAGCAACATTTGCTCAAACCAAGGAATACTGGTTCAACTATCAGTATTCAACAATTCATCGAATGAGCAATATTCGCTCATGTTAGCTTATTCACGCATCATACCTCTGTCTCAGCATACACGTTCAATTCACGAACCTCATAACATTTTCAAAACATGTTCGACTCAACAAAACAAGGACTCATTGTCCCATGAAGTCATGAAGTCAAAGAATCGACTAACTAAATACACATCTCGCCTCGCATTGAGACTCCACAATCACACGAGACATCAATCGTGTTACATGGGGGATATTAACTAGGGTTTTGGTATGGCGGTCTAAGACACGTGTGTTCATACACACGATGAGAATGTGAGCAAGTCGTGCAATCAGTTGAAGGAGTTAACAAGGTAGTGGATGGAAAATCAACCAAGTCTCCGCACGTTGAGCAACTGGTTTTAACACGATTTCCACTTCCCCATTATTTGATTCCATAAACTGTCACACTTCATGAGATCATGGTGTTTTCAATTCCATCAATATAAATAAATCTCTGAATCATGATTGAAACAAGGATAATCTCACGTCAAACAGATAACACGATATTAACAATCCAACTCTCAATGAGAGCAAATTCAATCATTCGAACTTATCTTATTTTCGTAATACACAAAGACACCTACAATCTTCGATCACCATTGATCTCACACATTTCTCGACTTCCCTCTTACAGACCGACCCATCCTCTTTTGTGACCGAATTTACTCGGAACGGCCATTGTCTTGGTTTAGCCGAGTACTACAGATTGATCTCTCGAATTCAAAGCACTCCCTTCTTCTTGCAGTGCATCTGTGTGAGGTTAAGTATTTCGCTCGGTTCAAGGAGTCTCCTCCGCGCGATCATCTCCTCAATTCCGTAAAAACCAGCGAATCGTTTTTCCCCATCCACAGATTGGCGACCACAGTGGGAGATTAATCTCGGTTGCAATCTCACGATTTCACAAGATGGCTGGTCTTAGGTCTGGGTTAGTTACAGGTTCTACTGCAAACGACGCTAGCACTAGAAACAACAACAACAACAACAACAATGAGGATATTCCGGAAACAATTCCAGCCTCTAATACCAGCGGTGGTAATATTACTCCTCCTCACACTAACACGGAAGGTCATCCTCTATCCATCCGACACCCTGAAGAAGTCAGAGGAAACCCACCACCTACCATTGCTGATCTCATCAAAGTGAAAGAGACTCTTGCCAAGAATCGATCGACATGGCTGCTACATGAATGAGCCGTGTAATTATCTCAAAAATCTTACTTGACAAGATGTCGAGAAGACTCAAGGAAAGGGAAAAGAAAAAGAGACATCTCCAGATGATGATCCTGAAGTAGTTTCAATTCATACAGTGGATGACAACAAAGTCCACAAAGCTGCAGACGATCCATCAACAAAGGAATCATCAAATTTCATTACTCGGGAAGATTTGGAACGCATCTTGGAGAACCGTGGAAAAGACAAGACATCACATGTCCATCGTCACCAGCCTCCGTACCCTGTTGCTACGCAAAGGATTCCTCTTCCAAAAGGTTATACCTATCCAACCTTCACTTTGTATGACGGAACAGGCCATGCTCGGGAACATGTTTCTCGATTCCTGGAAGCCTTGGGTGAACATGAACATAACCATGTTGTTCGCCTTAAAGAATTTTCAAAATCCTTGAATGGCAGGGCATACACCTGGTACAACAACATCGCACCAGGAACTATCAACAATTGGGGAGAAATGATTAACTCCTTCTAGAGAAAGTACTTCTTTGTGTCAGAGCAAATTACTCTCTCTGATCTTGGAAGAATATTTCAGAGGAACAATGAACATCCCAATGACTACGTGAAAAGATTCATAGACCAGGCCCTGGACTGTCATGATCCAAACGTCACGGAGCAGCAACTGGTATACTTGTGTAACAACGACATGATCCCGGTCTACAGAGATTTATTGGAAAATCTCCGTTTCCAGACCTTCTCAGAGCTTCATGAAGCGGCGAAGAGATCGGCAACTACTGCGCCCGCTTTACTGGAAAGAAAAAAGCTATAAAGAACCACGAGACACTCGAAGTATAAGATGTCTGATCAAGAAGCAGTAAAACCTCCAGCCTTCCACAAACACTGTTGCAGAAGGGAGCAAACGGAAAGCCAAATAGCCACGCAAGCATACCTCAGCTCCTTCAAAAGCACAAAGCGAGGATAATCAAGATGCACAAGCCTCTGACCAACGCACAAGAGTTCTTGATCAAGAAGCACCTGACTTTCCTTTTTCCATTGAAGAGGTGATCGAAATCCTGGATGTCTGGGTCCAAGATGGTGCAATCAAGTTGCCATATGTCAAGAAAGAACCATGGAAAGTCCTCGTTACTGCCGCTTCCATAGGTTCGTCAATCATCCCACAAGCGACTGCGCAATTTTGAAGCACATTTTCAAAGAGAAGGTTGATCGACAATAGCTTCAACTGGGGACTGAAGGAGTACACAAGAATCCTCTCCCAGTCAGAACCTTTACACTCTCTGAACAACCTATCAAAAAGGCGGTTCAATCCTTGGTCGAACGTGAATTGTTCTATCTGTCGAAGGCACAAAGGAGAGACATGTTCACAACACTGAACCACATCGTGTAAACAAGTCCATTCTGGAAATAATTATTGAGCCTCCAGCCACAAACCAAGAGATGTACGACCAGGGACTTCTTACCACAGTCAAAAGAAACGAATTTGGAAGAACGTTGATCGATGCTGGCACCGCCATCAACAACATTCCACTGAAAACCATCGGATCCACATGCATCACTCGACAAGAAGCTACTCATGCTCCCATATCAATCAGAGACCTTGAAGGAGCGCTCGGAAATACTTATGGCTACATCACTCTCAAAGTGAATATAAGTTCAACCTGGACAGAAACCAAGTTTCACATAATCAGGAAGATCCAGGATATGACATGTCCTTCAGACGAGCATGGATCCACGCTGAAAAGATGGGTACTTACAAAGCGTCTTTTGTTACACATCTCTCCAACGAAGAAAGTTCTGATCCAGAAGATTTAACGGACATTCCATCATCAGAGTACTTTGAGGAATTTCAAACTTTAACGAGGTTGAAGCAAGAACCTGCAAAAGATGCATAGACATTCATCAAGAGGTTCCGCACTCAGGCAAGTCTCGTTCCATGTCTATGTCATTTATTTCCCCACATGTTATACTAGCATGGGGCTTAATTATGCTAGCAACTCTACAAGACGTTATGAATGGTAGCTTCACCGCATTAGTATTTTACCAAGTGGTTGAATCTGACGTTTCTCCGAATCAAGCAATGAAACATTCAATACTGATGTCCAAACATGGAAAAGAACACTTTAGGCGTTTTTCCTGCAAGTCCATGTGTTCCACAAAATCAGAAATCTCTGATGTCTGCACAAGTGTCGAATCCCACTACCGCAACGAAAGGGATCTTTCAATCAACAGAAGATACTCCAGGGCCGAGATGATCAAACCCCTAAGACATTCGATGCTTAAGGAATATACTCTTTAACGGTCAAGCATCTAAGAAGCCATCAAATTGTACTCCCAATCAAAGAATACAACACAAATATCTCGACGATGACACATTGATTCAACACCAGCACGATCAAAGTGTAACTAAACTACAATCGATAAGTCTTCATTATCCTATGATTAGACTTCAAGCATATGCAACATCATTCATACATGGATGGCACTAACTCCTTCAACATACACTTTGGGAAACCCGAGGTGATTCCATGAAACTTCATCAACGAGATTTATCTACATCACAAGCCCCCGCATGATTGAGGAACTTTCTCTCTTCACCAATCACTTCCAAAGATGAAAACTCATTGATGCTATCTACCGCAACAACATCAACTCATCGACAAAGCCAGTTCTGGTAAAGTTATGCTTTCAGAGCATTCAAAGTTGAACTCTCAACACACCTTCATCTTAGCGATGCTCAACTCATCAACTAGTTCGTGAATGTAAAAGGCTCACTGGATGAAGGAGCAAAGATTATATCTATAATCATGGTTCTAGCCCTTTCGGTCTTTGGAGCAACTTCAACCATGGTATCAGCATCAACAATAATCTCTAGAGGAACACCATCCATGATTTCAGCATCGACAAGGATCTCTCGGAGCGTAATCATTCATGGTCTCAAAGACCAACAACGGTCTCGTGGAGCAACATCCTCGTGGCTTCATCAACTAATCATTCTCTGAAATGTTACACATGAAGCAGACTTTTCTAAGAACTGATGATTCATATCAAGATGTGTAGACCTGATAACATGATCACATGAAAGTCTTCCCAAAGCTGGCACGACTGGTGGGCATAATCCAAAGTCTTCTACAAGATGTTCTCATCACCTCTACAAATGAGATACAACACACTTCAGGCCATGGGTTTGCAAAAACGTACCAATGGGTGAGGAATGGGACAATGCTTCCTCAACAAAAGATGTTCGTCTATGTCTCTTCTACAACATACCAAAAGGGCGCATTAATCGGACATACGAACTGAAAGATATGGCCTTTACAGCCAGGTTTATGAAGTCTGAAAATTCTGTACGGGATTACAAATCACAAATGTGCACGCTTCGTTGGCTGACCTGTACAACTCTGAATTGAGTGATTCGTTTCTCGTGTGACAACTCAGTCTCTTAGCTTCAAAAATTGGGGTCAAGCATCAGATTCCGACATCGTATGAGGTTCCTACAGCTTCTTGAGCATACAACATGCAAGCAGCAATTCTTAGACGGGATTCATAACTTCCACTATCGATCGGTGTCCACTAGGTCTTTTCGCTAAGTCCTTCATCAAGGTACCTCCAACCTCGACCACCTGGGTCTTTACATCAATTTTTCTACCCGGATCCTCTATCTAGGTCCTGCCAGAAGAAGGGAAAATGAAAGAGAGAGATTCAACAAAATATGGGATCGGCGGTCCACCGATCATGACGATCAATTCACAGTCCAACACTCGTGGTTAGGGCTCTCAGTGCTAATCAATCATCGCAAAAAGAATGCTACCACCGGGACATGCCACCATGGTCATTACAACATCCTCTCTTGAGAGCAACCTCAGTTATGGTCCCGTGACCAGGGTTTGAAGTGATGTTTCTACGAATGACAGAAACAAGATGGCACCGCAAGCACCATGCTCATGTATCAATCAAAGGGTCCTGATCTCGAATGAATCAATGACATTAAATCCTTCAACAACCGTTCAAGACACGGGCGAATGGTCTAAAAGCACAACATGAGTGTTTCTGACAAGCTCGTCCGAGATGATTTTACACATCGTCCTGTACAAACCGGCGAGCTGGGAGCAATTGGTGAAGAATATAGGGATGGGTCATATACCATTCTCTTCTTATGAATGTCCTCCACAACATATCCGAAATTCAAATCAATTGAAGAAACGAGAAAGGAGATGTGGCCGAAGCATTGGACAACATACAATCTGAAAAAGCTCGAAAGTCTCACGGAAGTTTCTTGTTTCGCCTTTTTCAGGCCCTAAACATGCTCAAAACTCAAAAATCTTTGTTACCAAAGCTTGGAAATTTTTTGGGCTTGAAGATACATATGCAGATTGCGAAAATCCGACTTCGAACGAAGATTCTACGGTGTTTTTGCTAAAATGCTGAGGCTTGGCAATGCCGGAATCTCCATTGGCAACGCCGCTATATCCATTCGGTTCGGGATTTCGGGAATTCTCCATATTCCCATATCCCAAAGAAGAGCACGCTTCATCAACATGATGCTTATCTACAATGATTTCTTCCTGGATTCATCAACAACAATTATTATTATTTCATTCAAGGAGATGCCACGATCACCTGCACGAAAAATGATACTTACATCGACTTCTTCATCGATCTTTGGATTCATGAGTTGTTTGCCCGAGAACAAGTTGAAGACCGTCAATCGATGGAGCAAAAGTCTGAAAAGAAATAACAAACCTTGGTCTCATGATCCTAATTGCACGGGCAAAGTCATGACACAAGGAGCGCTAACAACTCACCAAAGAAACGGCTGGGGACTACACGTCATTTGCTAACATCATGTAGTCCTTACTTCTGAGTTCTCCGCTCCCGTAGACTTTCTTCCATTTCCGTGGAGTCTACAGGATCTCACTACACGATCATCCTTTGGTAAAGCTAATGAAATAACCAGGAGTACAACTCAGTATGAAGGATCTCTCACCATCACCCAGAGGTTCCAGAAGTACCATTTCTTAAAGTTTCGTCCGTAGAGATGTTATCTCTAGAAACACCATCTTTGGAAGTATCATCATGGGAGTCAGTCATTCTCGCAAAGTGTCTACTTCAGCACATCGTTCATACAAAGCGCGGGCTTCGACAGAACAATGAATCATGGAATAAATGTGCTCACAATAGAGTCTACAACAATGGTAGCCATCCAACTCTTACCTATTTACAATTTCACTAGTTGTAGTGATTACAATCTCGAGAATTCGTTCGCTTCTTCAAACCTGCAAAGACGAACAAAATTCATTATTCAAAATCATGACTTGATTTTCATAAAACCGTGAACAACCCACGTAAATTTTTACTATGTGAACATTCACTGGTTTTCAAAATTGGAAAGATGTCCATTCTACAATTGTGAAAACTCACATACAGACATTATTTCACCATGTATGATTGTCTACTTTCAACAGTTGTGCAAAATCAAAACATTGATTTTGCTAAATATATATATTTAACGTGAAACTCACGTAAATTTGAAAAATATATCTATATATTTTTTGCTCCCTCGCACGAGCATCTGTCTTTGAAGCGAGAGTAAATTTTCAAAGATTTCCGAAAGCTCGAAGATAAAATTTTCATGAAAGCTCATAAACAAAATTTTATTACTAACAGACGCACGTCTGTTAAAAAAAAAAAAAATCTCTCGTACGAGCATCCACCTTTGAAACGAGAGTTTATTCCACTTTGTGAAATCTCACGTATTTAAAAATAAAATTTTCTTTTCGTGAAAGCTCATAGACAAATTTTTTATCATTAGACTCAGGTCTATTTTGTTTGTTCCTTAAACTAACGAAAGAACGAGCATCTATTCCTAAAACAAGGATTTATTTTCGGGCCCGACCCTTGAATCCTAAACCGACCAAGGTTCCACCATCGAATCAGCGGTTCTACACCAATTTATGCTCACTGGATGATACTCTATTATTCCACTGGGGTTTCCGCTCAAACCATGGTTTGCTCATTCAGTCGAAATCCGGTAATGTCTTATCTTATGACTAAGTTCAATTACTTATTTTTGTTTGTACCTGGAAAATCACCATTCAATGCTGACTGAGGAACATGATTGTCCCTCACTAAGCATGGGACTTAATGTAGATGGTGGATTTTCCACAAAGGCTAAAATCGTAAACCCATAATTATAAGTATTCTTGATCCAGCAATCAGACGAATATTGAGGCTCATGTCTCTTATCGAAAGCATGAAAGCTCATGCCACAAGAATCTCTCGACCGAGAATAAATTGTCTCTCGGAGTATATATGGATATGTAGTCTCTCAGCTAAGGCAATGGCATATCTCATGAATACTGAGGAATTTCAGTAACTACTTCTACATAGAATCGAAATATTAGACGGCTCCTAGACAGCTTGCCTTCTAGTATAGAGCAATAACGTCTTCAAGATGTAACAATGTTTTCCCTGACTATATGAAAGAAATATGACGCTTCAACAAGCTCATAACACTAGATTCCTGAATAATTAATGCTCCTAGACGATCGTACTAGTATAGAGCCATTAATTAATTATTCTCAAAATCTATAGATTCATTAATCAATCCCTCGGAAAATATTCAATATTTTCATAATATATCGTTACTTCAATTTATGGTTCTTCCCACAGAATACCATGGGTTAGTAATAAATATTCAATACACGGACATCTGAGCTACCTTTGAGTATGCCCCGATCAAAACGGTGCAAGTGTATTTAACAATAATGCACTAACGAGCACCTGAACACACGAATGAGTATTTCAGAATACGACGAGACGATGAACCTATGCAAAATAGGAAGAAAATAATAAATAATAAAATATTAATCAAGGCGCTAGGGAGGTGGGCTCACCGGCTGGCCAGTCATGCCGTGACCACCCCACGCCCAAATTCTATATTTTATCATATTTTTATTATTTTCCTTGATCTCATGAAAATCCTTTCATTCGAACAAATATCCTTTGTTTTAAGGAAACTCCTCGTTTCATGGTGTTTCCTTCAAATCATGAAATAATATAAAATTGGGAAAGGTGTCATGGGATCGCTAGTGGGCCGGCTATGCCCTAGTCATGGCCGGTCCCACACCTCATGAATCCTCAATATTTTATTATTATTTCCATGCTGTCATGAAAACTCCTTAATCTCATGATATTTCCTTGATCCCATGAAAAATAATATAAAATTAGGGAAACCTGTGGGATCGAGCCATAGCCGGCCGGTCATGCCCTAGCTGGCCCCACATGTCTTATTTTATTATTATTATATTTTTCATGTTTCCTTAATCCCATGAAATTCCTTGATTTCATGATGTTTCCTTCAAATTATGAAAATTCCTTCAAATCATGAAATAATACATAAAATTAGGGAAAACTCACGGGACCGGGCCCTAGCCGGCCAACCATGCCCAAGCCGGTCCCACACGTCCCTTATTTTATTATTATTTTTTTATGTTTTCTTCATCTCATGGAAACTCCTTGATTTCGACAAAACTCCTTGGTTTTATGATATTTCCTTAAAATCATGAAAACATAATAAAATTAGGAAAAATACCATGGGACCGGCCCCTTGGGCGGCCGGCCGGCCATGCCTTGGCCATAACCGGTCCTACACTTTATGATTCCTTCATTATTTTATTATTTTTTCTTCATCTCATGAAGTTTTCACGGTCTCAGCAAAAATCCCTGATTTCTTCATATTTTCTCAAAATGTTGCTCAAACGCACACCAGAAAATATCAAAATTCTCATAATTGAGATACGAACACTTTGGTAACGTGGACATGTTACCTTGACCGACCAGGGTTGGCTCTTTGGCTTGCAAGAGGCCGGTCCCATGTATTTTGACAATTTTGACCTAATTTGCGCAATTGCACGTATTGTCCAAAACTCTTCCAAACAACTTGGAACTTCATAAGATGATCAATATTTGACCCCGTGACTACCCAGGGGCGGTTTCATGACCCCTTGGTCGGTCCCTCACATCTTCATAATTAATTAGGTTTTATTACCTAAGGTTCAGACGAGCATTATTTTAATAAATGATTAAACCAGCATTTAATCATTCTTTCATCAAATCAACTGGTTCTCACGAGAGCATCTGGGCGCTACATGGTTGATCCATAATCCCATGTAGTCGGTCCCTCCTTCGCTCCGTGGTTAATTTTCAATAAACCATCAGTTAATCATTCAAATTAGGGTTTTGAATCCAAGGTTCATAATTCCAGATTCAAACGCTAATAATTTTTACGTTGATCCCATGATCAACATTTTGTTTATCATACTCGGTTCAAATTTCCAGTATCTCATTTGGTCATGCTACCAATAATTCATCGAATGAGCAATATTTGCTCAAACCAAGGAATACTGGTTCAACTATCAGTATTCAACAATTCATCGAATGAGCAATATTCGCTCATGTTAGCTTATTCACGCATCATACCTCTGTCTCAGCATACACGTTCAATTCATGAACCTCATAACATTTTAAAAACACGTTCGACTCATTGTCCCATGGAGTCATGAAGTCAGCAACTGACTAACTAAATACACGTCTGCCTTGCAGACTCCACAATCACACGAGACATCAATCGTGTTACATGGGGGGATATTAACTAGGGTTTTGGTCTGGCGGTCTACGACACGTGTGTTCATACACACGATGAGAATGTGAGCAAGTCGTACAATCAGTTGAAGGAGTTAACAAGGTAGTGGATGGAAAATCAACCAAGTCTTCACACGTTGAGCAACTGGTTTTAACACGATTTCCACTTCCCCATTCTTTGATTCCATCAACTGTCACACTTCATGAGATCATGGTGTTTTCAATTCCAGCAATATAAATAAATCTCTGAATCATGATTGAAACAAGGATAATCTCACGTCAAACAGATAACACGAGATTAACAATCCAACTCTCAACAGAGCAAATTCAATCATTCAGAACTTATCTTATTTTCAGAATACACAACGCACCTAAAATCTTCGATCACCATTGATCTCACACATTTCTCAGCTTCCCTCCTGCTGCATCGACCCATCCTCTTTTGTGACCGAATTTACTCTGGAACAGCCATTGTCTTGGTTTAGCCCGGAGTACTACAGATTGATCTCTCGAATTCAAAGCACTCCCTTCTTGTAGTGCATCTGTGTGAGGTTAAGTATTTCGCTCGGTTCAAGGAGTCTCCTCCGCGCGATCATCTCCTCAATTCCATAAAAACCAGCGAATCGTTTTTCCCCATCTACACGTGCGCACCTTAATTGTTGTCCGTGACACTCCTAGGGATTCCAACGTGTGTAGTGAAATTAGGTTAAACGAAGCCCCACCATCTATGAAAGCTCGCTTGAGAGGTTGTTTGTTAATAAAAGCCGTTAGGTATAAGGGGCGAAGGTGCTCTCCTGGGTAACATATATCTTCATCCGTAAAGGTAATGGCCTCTTTAGGTATCGGATTGTATGCCTTGCCAGATGCAATCGTAGTTATAGCCTTGGACGCTTCACGGACTTGGTTTTCACTAAAACCCAGAGAGTCGAAGAATTGTTGAGACAAAATAGTTTGAGCAAACTTAGTAGCAACTCCATTCACATCCGGAAAGACTACTGTCTCAGAAGCTTCACACGCTTCTTGTTCTCCCACATCTTCCCAAGGCCTCCAAGCTTCTCCCTCGGCAGGGTCATCCGAGATCATCATAACTTGATGCTGAGGAAGCGGGACGTTTTTGATGCTTTCCTCTCCTATCTCCAGCTCGCCTCTGGCTTGCTTCCTTTGCACAATGTGCCGAAGGGAATAACACTCCACGGTCGGATGGTGGACTCTCCTATGGTAATGGCAGTATTGCTCGTGCATCTTATCCGCTGCGGCGGGTTCTGCGGATACTGGTGGTAGAGTCTCCTCCTTGTTCGATGCCCATTGTTCCAGAAGTCCTATTATCTGCTCTTTACCGCATGGTAAACGTGGTGGCGGATTGTATCTTCCTCCATCCGCTCTTCCCCCTATTCTTCCAGATTGTCCGCGGTAGGAACCAAAATCAGCTCCACCTTTTCCTCTTTCGTTCACTTGATCATTAAAAGCAGGTGCGGATGCAACGTTGATAGAGTGTTATTGCCATGTGTGTCCACCCGCTCCTGAGTGCATAGCGTCCGCACAATCAGATATCCGGGTTGCAGCTTCTTCAACTTCCACAAAGGTTTGGAATTTGAAGTTTGTTAGATTTAGTTGGAAGACAACATCCATTCCTCTAATGCAGATATCCACTAAGCGCTCCTCAGGAATATCCTCATGGCATTCTAACGTGAAATCTCGGAAACGAGTAATGTATTTTCCGATCTCTTCTCCTACCCATTGAGTACATCTTCCCAAATCTATTGTTGTGACCCTTCTTTGGGCGGAGTAAAATTTCTTCAAGAAAAGTTGTCATGGCGGACCATGAGCTGATGCTTCCGGGTTTTAAGTTGTCATACTAGGTAAAGGCATTGTCTGTTAATGACTTTGGGAATTCTCGCATGCAAAGGCTTTCATCCTGAGCATATGCGTTCATTGCTGATATAAAGCGGCTCACATGTTCTCGAGCGTTACCTTTTCCGCCATATTTTTTGAACTTTGGAGATGTATAATCCTCAGGATATAAGTAATCAGCAACTTCCACGAAGTATGGTGGTTCTAGCGAGTAATAGGCATCATGCTTTGTCACTCGGTAATTAGTTTCCAAGTACTTTGCGATCGCGTCTTCCGTCATACCTTGAATACTATTTTTTGCGCTGACCGTCCTGGACGTTGTCACGTTTTGCTCCCTTGCTCGCTTCAGAAGTCCGCGCAGTTCCTGCTAACCTTTTGATAGACGCGTCTAACTCCTCTTGTATCTCGGACATTTCTCGCTCACTTGTTTCAGCTGCGGCTTTTTCTGTAAGAGTATCTCCTTTCTTCTGGGACGTTCCGGCGCCCTGGGATCTTCCTGCTCCTTGCACAATGGGTGTGGTAACTACTGCTCGGAAATGTATCTCCTCGTCACTCTCTCTATGTACGTTTTGAATAGAAACATTATCCAAGTTTGGGGGTGCTCCGCCCGCTGGTACTTCCTGGCTCGCACTTGGGAGTATCATGCTGTAAAAGAGGCTAAGAACCTCCCACTGAGGTCGCAATGTTAACAGGGTAAAACGTGGGAAGGAGGAACTAGCCCTAATCACAGAAAGTACTCCCAAGGAGTAGAGAGGTTTAAGAAGAGTAATGGTGGATTAATGATGTCCCATAAGTGTGTATTCTTTCCCCTTTTATAATGACCTTCTTATAACATATTACTAAACTACCATTTCCTTTTCCTTAAGTTATTATCAAACCCTAAGGGGCTTTCTTGTTGGGCTAAAGCCCAACTAATTTAATATACTCTTAGATGGACTAGAACTATCCCATCCTTGTTGAGTTAGGCCTAGTCCCCTAGTCTCTCCATCCTAAAGGGGGACCCTTAATAGGTTAAGGGTCTATCTATTTTTGGTAAAATTGAAAAATCTACCAAACGAACTCAAGTTGATTCCGTGAACGGAATGAGTTTCCAATCACCGGAATTTTTCGCCGGACGATAAACATGAGAAATCGTGAAGTCGAAAATGTATATAATAAAACTATTATTATAATATTAAATAATAGTCTTGGTAATTTAAATAAAACTATTATTTTAAATTTCAAATTTAATAATTAATCAACAATACTAATCTATTTAAATAATAAGAAAATACATTTTTTTTTCCATTTTTGAATATGCAAGAAAAAAAATTATTATTAAAGTATTAAGTATTATTAATTACAAAATATTATAAATTCCAAAATAAAAATATACTCCCTCCTTTCTTAAATAATAGGCTGGTTTCATGTGTAATTTGTACATGAAACCAACCTATTATTTAAGAACGGAGGGAGTAATATAATTATATTTTAATTATCGTAGTAAATTTATAAGTATAGGAAATTAATTATTGTTGGAAGAAAAAAAGAAAGTAAAATGTCAAAATGGTCAATGGGAGGAGTTGGAAGGATGGAGTTCCAAATTCCATGGGGGGAGGTGTCATTTGATTTTCCACTGAATGAAGGAGTTTCAACTCCCCGGAGTTCCAATTCCACGCATGCCAAACACCCTTAGAATTCAACTCCATCCTTGACTCCTCCCGATGACTGAACTCCACCCTCAACCACCTCCGTGCCAAACGCACCCTAAGTTACCTCTGAATTTCAAGGCAGATTAGAAATTCGAATGGCATACACATAGGGCTGGCAATGGATAGCCGAAATCCGAGATCCGTTTCCGAAAATCCAACATCCTATAGGATTTAATCCAACATCCTATAGGATTTAATCCGACATATCGGATATCGGATATCGGAATCCGATAATCTATCGGATAACATCTCTTATCGGAATCGGAATCGGCTTCTTCCGTTAGGTTAATATCCGACATCCGATAGCCTAGGGGTGTACTTGTAATTTCCTACCCCTATCATAGTCGGCTAATACCCTCTGGTCTCTACTGAGTACTGAATCTATTCTCTACTCTAGTCAGTAGTCTCTCAACTACGTTTTTTTTCATTCTAAAAACTCAACACAGATTCACAGAAGTTTGAGAAGATTGAAAGAGAGGAACTGAGTGATTGAGTGACCTACTGGATCTACTACATCTATTTGATCAGAGACTCTCAGAGAAGTAAGTCATGAATCTAATCTATTGTTTCAAAGTTAGGTTTCTTTTTTCCCCCAAATCGATTGCATATTTTGATGTTCTTCTAATGAATCTAATCTAATCGAAACCCTAAGTAAGTCATGAATGTTTCTATGTTTAATTTTGAGAATCAATTTTTTTCCATAGAAAATTAGGGTTTTGATTTTGATTTTGTATTTCTATTTCAGTATATTTAATGTGTTAGACTTCAGTTTCTAAGTAATAATGTCAGTGCCTCCAATTTTGGGTATCTCTGTTTGATTTATCATTTTATGTTTTAGTTTTGGTCAACTTTTTTGTTACATTTATGAAATTTTTATCATCAGTTTAACAACAATTGATATAAAATGCAAAACTTGGTTCTTGTCTTTGTTGTTTTTTGGTTGTAAATTGGACAATATAAATGTAATATGTCTTACTTGTTTGACAGCGTGAGTAAGAATTGAATATTGGTACTTGATAGTTATAAGATTCAGCAGAGTGAGTTTACATTGCATGTCTAATGGGTTTTACTTTGAGACACTTATTATTCTTCTGGATTTTGGAACTTGGGAATTCCAATGACCCATGAAGGATGAATTCATGATAGATGATTCTTTTGTAATTGTTAGATTTGTATCTTAATGTTGGTAGTATAGTTGTTAATTCGAATATGCTTTTATACAGTAGTTTTTGAAATCCCAGAGGCCAAATGGTAGCCTAGATGAGATCACATTCAAATGCAGTAGACCCATATTTGACAATTAAGGGACACAAGTCATGGAGTCAGCACTTTGATTTAAGTTGTTAATGGGTCTTAGCTTTAGCAGCTTGAAGTAGGATGGATAAGACTAATCTTGCTCACACTCTGTTACAATTACCTTTAAAGTACTAATTGTGAATTGCCTTTGTATAGCAAAGATTCAGTTGGCTTTTCTGTTTTGTTTTTCATGGTATATGAGTATCTAGCATTCTAGCTGATTATAGTAGTGTGGATTTCAAATTCTTATGTGGAAAATTGATTTCAGTGTAACTTAGCAATCTATTATAATCTATAGCTAAGTTAGTGGAGGATTATTTATCAGTTAAGAAATAGATTTTGATAGATACAGATAGATCCAGGGGTGATGAGATTGTGCCAACCATTTAACTTATAGTTTGGAAGAGTTGTAGACACTCTTATCATCAATAATTATGTTTGTTCAGAAGTTGGAGAAGAAGTTTATCAGGTGATTTAATTGGCAAAGTCAAACTTGATAGTGATCCCATATATATGTATGCTAGTAAGATGAGTTTGTCAACTTTTTACAATTATTTTATCCCTATAGATCTTTTAATCAGTTTTCTATGTAGATTCTTTGATGCCTTCTCTGTTTCTCTCGTTTATATTTCTTTTTATCCAAATGGTTCATGTTCTCATCTCAGTGTCCTCTCCACCAGTGAATCACAAACCCAAGCACAAACCTGAACACATTAACTGCAACTGCAAAGGTAATCCAAGATGGTGAAAAATGATTATCACCCTCTTAACATGCACATTTTTGTGCATTAACCAACACAGTCTCATTAACTACATTTTTGAGTCGCGGTTGTAGTTTAAATAGCAAGCGTAGTTAGCGTGTTAATCATTCACATCTTCTTCTGTGTGTTAGTTGCTCCATTTTTCTTATCAAAGCCATGGCTTCTTCTAAATTTCTATTTGTGTTGTGTTTAATCATGGTGGTTCCGTTTACAAGCACTTGTTTCAGCATGGCTGCAAATCACAGCTCATGAACTGTGTACATTAATGAACTCATGAACTGCCAGTGGTGTGAGACTCGGGCTTGTTAAGTCTGGTTTTCACAGAACTATTTGAATTTGAAATTAGTAATTTGTATTTTAATTCATATAATGACATATTAGTTCTCCCACAGATTAATCAAGATGCCTCTTTTTCTTCCAACACTTGCATTATTGTTTGGTAATTACTTTTGGTAGCGAGTTTACATACATAGAGGGCAATAACTTGCTTGTTAAAAGTACATATGCAAATGTGAGGACAGTGTTGTATGTCGTGTGGATTACGTCTACCTCTGCCATGACCTTAAAGTTGTTAGAAATGAAAAACCAAATCAGATTAGTTGACACGATCACAGCAAACCGAATTAGCAATGTTTGCTCACATCTGCAACTTTATTATTAAATTTCTGCTTTGCTTATAGTGGTGAAAGCTTTGAGAAACTGAAATGTTGGATGTCAGAATTTTCTTATCAAGTGATTCTTTGTGATTTGTGAATGCAGATACGGAAATAGTGGACTGAAGTGAAGTTGATGCAATGATACAACATGCCAGGCAGCCAAGCAAGATCACACTAAGTTACACTACTCACTAGCCTCTGTGACTGTTAGACATTTTTTTTTCTTTCTTGGCTTTGTTGTAGCATGTTGTGTACTTTCTTTTGCATTCACTAGACTGGGAGTAAACTCTTTAACTCTAAACATTGTGCTTGTGTAGGTTTATACTTTTCACTGAACATTTTGAACTTAAAAAGACAAAGACTCTGTTTTTTTCAAGCTTTTAGTTTTTTTCCTAGTTATCGGATTTTAACGGATAAAAATCCGATATCCGATAGCTTAACCTAATCGAATTGTATTTTCTGATATCCGTCGGATGTTATCGGATATCCGATAACCCTTAACCTTATCGGAATTGCCAATATCCGCCGGATATTTATCTGTTGACAGCCTACATACACAATTAACAAGATTGCTAATGGGGTGACCGAATTTTGGGGTGTACCAAGCCCAAGGCAAAAGCTATTTTGTTTCATATGAAAAATTATTTTGTTTTATTTGAAACTTGGTACACTCCATAATTCAGTCCCCGATTAGGAGCCTTGTACAATTAAGGACATTGCGTCAAGCTAGAAAGGTTTGTATATATAAACTTTTTTTTTGCATATCCAAGCTGAACTTTACATACCCTAAGAAAAATAAACAACTTTTTAACTCAGCTCTTTGGAAAAAAAAAAAAACAGGGAAGAAAATAAAAAGAAGCAAAATTAGTAAGGGGTGTATGCTAAAAATACCCCATCTTGCTTTCAAAAAGAAAAAAAAATAAAAATAAAAATAAAAATCTATGTGAAGAACATGAATCCACCAGCGCAATGGAATAGTGGTATTTAGAAGGCCGGGACCGGGATTATTGATTGATGATGATGATGATGATGATGATGATGATGATGATGATGATGATGATGATGATAACCCAATACTAAAGGTGAACGACAAAGAGGACATGTAGAATTGAAATGATCGATTAACCATCCATCTAAACAACCCTTATGAAAAATATGTTTACATCCTAATTCACGAACATGTTCTCCGTCTCTTAATCTACACAAACACACAATACATTGTAATCTATCATCATCTGCATCTTGATGATGATCTTCGTAATAATAGACTTGATGATTCAAATCTTGCTCTTTCAAAATAAGATCATCATCACTTGCTGCTGCTGCTGCTGCGGCTGATGATGAATTTACACCTGATAATCCAACAGCGTTTAATAAGCTATGGTTATCACTAGCGTGCAAAACTAGTACATCATGTTCATGATCATGATCAAAATCATAATCAGTAAAAGAGAATTGAACGTCGTATCCAAATGATTTGAATACCCAGAAAACTATAGACCTTGTATAACATATACAATTGGCTATTATAGCTATGAGAAGTAATGGTAGTGAATCTGCAGATGATACATCGTTTATGGTACTACCCAAACCCATGATTTCTGATTTCTCTGTTTCCTTCGCCTTTTTGTTTTAGTATATATATATATATATATATATATATATATGAGTGGATGAAGGAAGGAAGAGGTAGTGAGTTGGATGATAAGAACTTTAAGCTTTGGGTTTAGAGAGAGACAGTACTGGGTATAGTACAGAGGATCCGTCTCTATCGAGTGAGCTAGGCTCAAGGATTACGTGGGGAGGACTAGTACTTGATGATGAGAATTTAAGTAGAAGAAAAATGGATGAGGGCAGCACCAGCAGCTAGTAATAAACTAATAGTAGTGTGCTAAGCCTAATACTATACTCCCTCCGTCCCTAATTAGATGAGCTACTTGTAGTTTGCACAAATTTTAAGGCAAGGAGGAAAGTGGAGTATATTTAAGTATTTTTTACAATTATACCCTTATGGGCAATAATTAGTAAAATTTAGAAACGATTTATCTCTTAAACTATACCACGGTTTTTTATAAACTTTATACCGTTGAAAAACATTTTAAAACACCTACGCAACGAATATAAACATGACTATCAAATTATACATATTTCTTATAGAAAAAATAATCAATTAAAAGGGTAGTTTTAGAAATATCCCCTTGGTTAGTGAAATAGCTCATCTATTTGTGGACAAAACTAAAAACCAAATAGCTCATCTAATTAGGGACGGAGGGAGTACTATTTCTCCTTTGTTGCCTGTGTGAGACGCGAAAAGAGAGAGAAAACTGAGCACTCTCTTGAGCGAAAATGCTAAAGGGACACCGGATTTATACCCCAAAATTTTGACACCACTATGTGTCAAAATTTGATTGGCTTATTCTTTAAAACAGGACCCCCTATTTTCCTTGTGGGGTTGGATGAGATGGAATCAATGGTGGATTTAGCTGCCACATAGGGGTGTAAAAAAGAGGGGTATAAATCCGGGGTGCGGATTAACATGAGAGCATCTCCAATGCAAGGGGTAGAGGTCTTAAATTAGTATGACACATAAGATTTAATACTTTTTTTCACCAAAGTTTCATCTCCAATGCAAAGGTGAAGGTCATAGGTAAGATGACATGGCTAAAGTTGGGGTAAATGAGAAAGTCTAAATAAGACTTCCTTCATGACCTTGGGTCATAAGTCCACATCATCTTTTGTGTCTCAGATTTAGACAAAAAGTGTAAGATAGGACTTAGGGATTGGAGATAGATTTTAGCAGTAAAGCCTTTCTCTTTATTATTTTTTGTCCTATAATAAATGACCCACACCCAAAAGGTATAAATAAGACATCCACATAGGATGACCTTGACCTCTAGCATTGGAGATGCTCTGAGGGTGCATTCAAGATTTTGGTTCATATCGTAGCAGGTAGGTATATGTCCAGTGTCCTACAGTGTCCCTGTCGGGCTAGCAGAGTGCTTTCGCCGTTGGCCCCAGGTAACCCAAAATTAATTAGTTTGTTCTTATTATGGTATCATGTTATCACTTATTAGCTTACATAGGCCGGGGGTAATATTTGCAACAAAAATGAGTTGAAATGCTGCTTCCGTTTTCATCTGTCAAAGCCGCCGACCGAGAAACCGCTTTAATTTCGTTTTCAAAGCGATATGTACCACATCATTTGTACGCGACTTGCTCGCATGCTAACTTTTGTAACGACAGTAGACATCTAAAATACACCGGCGACAACCAAATACTCAAGCACTTCCGGAAAATGATGTCTCACCCTCTAAATTAATCAATTTCTTTTCTTATTCATAAAAGCATAATTTGCTACATGACTGGGTGTAGCTAGTAACGGCCACATAGTTTCCCTGATAAGAATGACCACATGATTCTACTCATAAGAAATGGCCACATAATTAAACAAATAGTATTGACGGATTATTAAACTAGTAATAATGGTACCACAGTAATAATTGCTTGGTGGCAAGTAGAAAATGTAACAAGTGTGACAAAAGATGTTCATAAAGGACCACATATTTGATATTTCCTATGTAGTGAGTTATCAAACCACGCAAACAAATTTGGGCGGGGCAGTTACTTTTACCAGGGTTGCAGGTGCACACATCCGCCGGCACCCGTCCTGGGACACAATAAGTGTCAATAACCAATCAGGAATAGAAATGAAAATAATTTAAAAAACCATTGAAACTGTTAGAAGAAGATTTGGAAGATCTTCCAGGCTAATTAATGAGATTAAATAAATCGTATGTTGATAAAATCAAAACTTCATATAAGTTTAAAAGAGTTTGAAAAGTAGATACAATCAACAACAAGATCTTCCATTTCCACCGACCAACTCTATTATATTGGGTAGTCCCTTCCCAACCTCCAACTTGTTTTAGTATAGTATTATCCACCACCACCCTTGCCAATTTGGTTGTTTCTATTAGAGGTAGACTATGGTGTCAACTTAGGTACGAGGGGAAGATCTATTAAAAATGTTGTCGATGGTGTAAATTTTAGGCACGAGGGAGGGATTTATTAACCAAGCCGTTTTCTTTTGTTCAATAAAAAACAAAAAAACAAAAAATTTGGTCAAAAAGACCAAAATCAACAAGCGGTCCAGGTGAAAAAAGACACTTGAAAGGTTTTGATCTTTTTTGTTTAAATAATAAAAATTAAAAAGATCTTTGTTTAAATGGACAAAAATTAAAAATAGGCGAGGATGTAATCAGGTTTCATCCTGGTCCATTTTCAAATATTTTTTTCTTATTTTTATTTTACACAAGGGATGCATCCAGGTTCATCCTCTTTATTTTTTAAGTATAAGCGGGATGAATCCAGTTTCATCCTTACTATTTTTTTTTGGCTATTTCACCCGTACTTTTTTTTACTCGTCCATTTAAACCGTGTTTTAATTTTTTTGGACAAATGACCCATTTTCTCAAAAAAAAAATTCATTTCGACGCGTTTCGAACTCATTTCATTGCGATTGTTTTGCAACTCTAATGGTAAATCTTCTAACGTTATGCATTTTTCTCGGCAGCTGTTTTTCTTCCCTGGACTCAATTCCGACCCTTCCAGCCCAATTGTCACCATCAATATACCGATCAATGTCAGCCATATCAAAATCCAAGGTGTACCATGTTCTCGTTTTTGGGATTGTAGTTTCCTATAGCGAGCAGACGGGAGTCTCTCATAAGATTGTGAAATGTTATTTGAACCTAGACAAAGGAGAAAATAATCAAAAGTAAATTTACCAAGTTGCCACGGGAGGTTACGAAATTTCATAGAGATTAGCGACACCGAGCAAAAGCAACCTTTCAATTATGATTGATTATCTCTTCTTGAATTTGGCAACCCGTATAACAGTCATATAAAGTTTAATCAGTATCAATGTATTTACACCACAACGAGTTAAATTTTGAGAAAAAAATATGACCCAACGTATCACATGCAGGTTATAAATTTTATCTGTTGTGCTGAGCCAGACTAATCAACCACACTTTGCAGACAATACATTGTCTTCACGAATACTCATCGATGACTTTTTCTTTGGTTTGGATGTCGACGGTCATTTTCTAAAAAATATCTTCTCAATTGTCTTGATACATGAGAGTTAAAACACCGAAAGTGTATGTGTCTCCATGATATAAGAGACGAAATGTGGATCACCCAACATCAAGTAAGAAACTAATCGAGATATCATAATACATATGGCTAAACTTTAAACACCACCTATATATATAACTTGTCACATCTATTTTCCATAAATATTTAAGACAACAACTAATCTGTTTTCTCCGAATAATGTAATGAAATGAAGTTATGAAAGGTGCGTGCAGTGGTCAGTGGTGGTCCAACGGGTGGTCCTAGGGTACATGTGCAAGCATTTTGAAGCTAAGTCATATTTAATTGCAAGACCGAACACAATTCTATCACGTCCAACTTGCACGTAGTGTGGGATAAAATTAGATACCACAGAAACAGTATAGGGAACTGGAATCTTGCCCTTTTGGAAATTTTCACCAATTTTTTTTCTCTAGATCACATTTCCCATGATGATGCAAATTGCAAAATAGTTTGTGCAAGTCATACTAGACTATACAACCGTATAGTGTAGGTAGATAAGCATGGCATTGGTAAAAAAATTTTTTGGAAAATTCATTCATTCAAACAGTACTTTTACAAGGGTAGTCTCATTACAGATGTTTGTTTCAACAAGAATGGCAAGTTCTTGTGAGCAATAAGAGTTTACAGAGATAACACAGAAACCTAAACAATTTTTGAAACTAATCAACCTTACAACTCTGGAATTACATTAGAGAATCACACCAATGGGTTCATCAATTTTAGTTCTTCTCTTATAAGGACTAATTCTTTTCTTGTAGGGTTTAGATGGAATTGTTTTGAAAGGACTAATTCCTCCCAAACCAAATAACAATCCTGCATACAACAGGAGAGTTAGGATCAATGAGTGAATCCTCCATCCCTCAGGGTTTCGCTGGTATGCCAATGCACTAATTGCATCCACACCTAATTGCGGACCATTTCTGGTCAAGTAACAAAGAAGCAGAAAAGACCCAAAATCAGTAGTACACATTGGTGATGTAGACTTGTTGTTATTCTTCTTGGTGGGAGTTGATGTGATTGTTGTTCTTGGAGTTGTTCTTGTGATTGTTGTTGTAGTTCCTGTGATTTCGGTTGTTGCATCTGTAATTGTTGTTGTTGTTGTAGTGATTGTTGTAATTTGTTCCTTTGCCATCCTGAGAAACAGTGATTATGTTGCTACCCTTGTTGTTGTAAGTACTGGTGATGAAGAAGTTGTTGAAATCAAACGAGCTGAACTGGTTGAAGAAGTACAAAATGTTGAATGGGTAAAACCTAGAGAACTCAGTGATTTACCTTGAAAACAAAGAAAACCCATCATTCCCATAGATCAGAAACCAAACAAAGATGAAGAAACAAACAGATTCAAGCTCAAAGAAGAGAGACCGCGGGGAGAAAAGGAAGGAAATAAGATAAACAAAGAAAAAGACCTAAAAAATACCAAATCGAGTGAGATTTTTTCACAAGGGAAACAAGGGAACTAGAGGAATGATTTAATGGAGATGGTTTGTGATAGGTGCCTAAATTATATCATTTGAGTATCAATTTTGTATGCTTTTCTTAGCTATTTCTCTTGTATTTTTGTATATTACGCTTCTTTTGCATTTTATAGGTGTATTGGAGTCATGTGGTGTGAAAGAAGAAAAAGGCGTCGAAATAGGGCATATCGGATTACACTCGTAAAGCTCATATCAACCGAGTCACCTGCCAAGTGGAAGCTGCGATATCTGAAGTTTGTGACATGGGCTTAACATTTAGCTTGGCAGTTCACAAGTCTGGAAACCAACATGAAGTAAATCAGACTACAAAGACCTTAGTGGATTTTACTCAAGGGAGTCGCACATGTGCAGTTCAAAGAATGATAATTAGGTCTTATTACAAGCAGAAAGGGGGCCGAGTGTTCATCAGTTCAAGCCATGAGAGACTGCATTTGTCCTTGCCGTTTGTCGGAGATCGAGATGGTGGTTTGTTCATCAGCAGATACAAAGATTTGGTGGCTGTTCACCATGGGTCAAGAGCCCTATCTGAAGCTGATAAGAAGAAGGAAGAAGGAGTATAGTTGCTGGCGTTCTGGACCAGAAAAGGGGAAGAGATTGAGTTGTTGATGCCACGGATTCTGTTGGGTGTTTGAGTTAATCAGCAGGTCAAGTTTGTGTACTGGTTGTAACTCAAGAATTGGGTTCGAAATGATGAGTCTTTGGCAAAGTTTCTTCACCTGAAATGAACAAAGAATGAACAAGTTTGCTGCCATTATTTTGGGTGTTGTGTGAAGTGCAATTGATGTGTGTTTTAGGATCTGTAACGGATCTGAATAAATGGGTTTTGTGTGAAATTGATTGCAATGCAGGGAAGGGGCAGGGAAAAGTTACAAACTCAACAAAGTTATATCCACCATTAGTCTAGAAAACGCACAGCATGTGCTCGAGAGATGGCCTAAGTGACCAGATACTCTTGCTGCAAGAGCAGCTGGTCATGAGTTTCAGGGTTTGAGCTACAAGGATTATGGGGTCTGTGATGTGCCAAGAAGAACAGTGGTGTTGTTACTGAAATGAGCATATGGGTTTAACTTCAGTGGATGAACTTAAATGAAGGGTTATGACAGAATGGTACTATTAACTTGATGTAGTTGCAATGGTTGAGATACAATTTGCTGTAATAGTGTGGTCATTTGGCTGCGACTTAAGAGTACGCAGGAATTGGCACTGGTAGAAGAACAAAGAAGGCTTGAGCCTGGTGCTATAAAGGAGAATGCAGCTGATGGCTGCCATATGAGCCTGTTGTTGAGACGTTGTTGCTGGTAATCGAGAGTTTCCGGAGAATGGAATTGTGCAGATTTTTTGTGTTGCAGGGGTCGTCTTAGTGCCCTGTCATGGTTTAGTGTTGGCTGTTCTGGTGGTGCAAGAAGCAGCTGTGAACTGGAGTTGGTTGCAGAGATGGAACGACGACTGAATGTGTTGCTGGTTGTGTGCATTGAGTTAGGGAGAGAATAAAGCTGCAACTGAGCTGAAGCAGTGACTGAATTGATATTACATTTTGATGTGATGCAGAATTGCAGCTGTAATGGGTTGAATGGAACAAGGTGTTTGCACTGATGGGAGATGCTCTCAAGTTGCAGCTGAAGTGAAGTTGTGAAGTTGCAATTCAACTAAAGTTAGAACCTGTAGTGGAGGAAGATTGGTATTTGGGTTTCTGCGGTGAACTGACTCAAGGTGGTACAAGGAATTGCAGCTGGTGGTGGCTTAAGGCAGTAGAAAAGAGATGGCTTGGAGATGATGTTCAAGTGATCGGGATTAAGAAATGTGGTGTGGTTTAGGTATGATGCTAAGCAACACAATGACAGGGAAGTTCAGATGCCGCAAGGTGTGTTGAATGTAAATTTAGATGTATGCTTAGGATTGCGAGTGGTGGTACTTTGTGGATTATGAGGTGATATGCGGCTTACTGGGAAGACGCAGATTAAAATGACAGTGGAGTTGGCAATGGCTGGGGATAGTGAGAGATGATATGAACTGAATTGTTGCCACGGGAAGTTAGTTGTGCACCCGCAATGAAGGAGCCGCATTGTAGATTTCGATCCGCAATGAGTTGTTGTGGTGATTGCTTATGTTGGTTGGTATTGTGAAGCAAGAATTGAGATAAGAAGATAGTGATTGAAACGTAAATAGATGTATGTTAGGATGAAATGCGAAGAGAATCGGCATGAATTGCAGTTTGATGATGATGAATTACAGGGGAAGAAGTGTTGTTGTGAATGGAGTTGGGCGATGAAATCTTTGGAATCGGCAATGTCCGATTTGACTCAGTGAGTTAGCAGAGTTGGAGATGACTTGGACTGTTTTGATTTGTGGGCTTGGATTTTGGGACTTCCAGCGGGAAACAGCAAGTGGGCTTATGCGGTGGAAACTTAGGTTTTGGCAGAGAAAGTATAAAAGGGTCTCACATCTCATCTATATAGAAAAAAAATTATCTCATCTTTTGCCCCTACTTTGGTTCTAGGGTTTAGAATCATGAAAGCTTTTCTTTTTCTTCTTGTTATGAACTCCATGAATATGAGCTAGAGTT
The DNA here is from genome assembly GCA_023531295.1 of Papaver armeniacum. Lineage (NCBI taxonomy): Eukaryota > Viridiplantae > Streptophyta > Magnoliopsida > Ranunculales > Papaveraceae > Papaver > Papaver armeniacum. The sequence goes on from JAJJWW010017631.1 coordinate 176,487, forward strand.
TTCTATTGGTTATGGATAAAGTTGATTTCACATAACATGAATCCTTGTTTGATAAATTAGTTTTGTCCCAGTATTATCGTTTATGATTCACCATCAATATTGTTACATGATTTGAATGCTTGTTTAGTCGAGTCGCGAATCGATTGAGTTTGCTTTCATCTTTATTGCTAGATTAGGGTTATTATACGCAAAAGTGATAATTCCTGATTGCAAGTAGCATAAATATGATTATAGTTTGTAGTGATATATTCTTATGATCTTATGTGAACCATAACCTTTGTTAAATCGGATTAGTGCTTTTACACGTTCGATTGCTTTGATTGGCTTTGATTTCATAGAACTTAACGCATCTAGGGAATTAAACTTGATTAGTGCTTTTACACGTTAGGTTGTTCTCTTAGATAGGATTCATATTCGCATCTTTTAATGTGTTTGTTGATGACAAGAGGAGATTTGCGGGATATACTTGCGATCAAGGTATTCTAGGGCCTTTGATAAAATAGAGATTAAAATATCAATTCTAGTTATTAAGATAAGAATATGTTTGTGAATGAAAACGAAATCCTTAACCAATGCTTTCACATCTTTGAATTTATTTGTTTACTTTTCTTCATTTGCTTCTATTTTATTTTAGTATAAAAAAAATCAGAAAACCCCCCGGTGTTATTTATAGGAAACCGAAACAATTTGACAACCTTAGTCCTCTCTGTGGGAACGATCCTTTCTTGCCCTTGCTTCATAATATATTTTGGGTAGTAAGAAAGTGTAATTTATTTTTGACGCCTACGACAGCGATCAGTTTGCTCAGATCCGCTCCCATGGGAATGGATCTGAGCAAACGTCGCTTAAGATTTGAGGGACTCTCTTATCGTATTTTCAGAGAAGAGAGAAAAGAGTGTCTAAATTTTGTTGTACTCGGTTTCCCACAACCGTACCAGAAAAATTCTCCCCTGGCATTGGTAATTTAATCCAAGAGGATAGAGAGCCGCGTCAGCTTCCCAGGTAGATAATGTTCTGTTTTCCAACCAAGCAAGCGGCACAAACGATACAAAGCTTCTCTTTTTTTTTCAATCCGTCTGGACGAACCTAGAGGAGGAGAAAAATAAAATAAAACAGTTATCAGTAAATAGTTAACTTTTACATCTTGCTCAGTTGTCATCTGATCATTGTGTAACAATGCTTATTACTGATCCCATCCTAAAATCCATATGGAGGCCTTTTAAATTTTTTGATTCTTGGGTGTTGCATAGTGGTTTCGCTAACCAACTTAACATTGCTTAGAATGTTGAAATACATGATTTTCCTTCTTATAAGCTCATCCAAAAACAACAAAACACTAGAATCAGAATATCACAATGGAATAAAATCGAATTTGGGGGCACCCACCAATATCATAAATCTAGAAAACGAATTATTAGAAACTCGGAATTCCATTCCACAACGTGAAAGGATAATTTATCTTACTAAGGAAATAAAGAAGTGGTTCAACATTCTTACTGGGTGTGTAGACACAAGTTACACTTGCTAAGTGGATATGTAGACGAAAGTTACACACACTAATTGGATGTGTAGACGAAAGTTACACATGCTAAGAAAATAATTAAACTCAGAGATGGAAAAACCCCGAATAAAATACACAAGCTATATGGACGTGTAGATGAAGGTCCCACATGTTGATTGGATGTGTAGCTGCAAGTTACGCATGCTAATAAAAAAAAAAAAAAAAATTTAGACTTGGAAAATCCCAGAATCAAGTACACAAGCTATATGGATGTGTAAATGCAAGTTACACATGCTAATTGGATGTGTAAACGAAATTCGTACATGCTAATTGAAAAAAATAAACAGACTCTAGAAAGTAGAACAAACTATATTTATGTGTAACTGCAAGTTACACATGTGTAGATGCAAGTGACACATGCTTACTGGGTGTGTAGATACAAGTTACACATTCTAATTGGATGTGTAGACGAAAGTTAGACATGTTGTACATCAACACACAAACAATAACAAAATTATAGTTACAGACAAAGACAACCACTATCTAGAACAAAATTGCATTTGATTGAACAAGATCATTTATAACAAATACAAATTTAAGCATAATATTCAATGTAGACAAGATAATCACTCAATGTAGACAAAAAAAAACAAAACACAAAACATTACTCTTAAATCAAATTTTATAGGCGGATCACTCGATGTTGATCTTCGTTCTTTGCTTTTAACAATTGATTTCACTCAAATCTCACTTTTACTAGATCTTCTACCACCACTACCACCGGCACCATCAATACTCTTGTAACCACAAAAGAAAAAAACCTTGCAACCACTATCAGAGCCTAACACTTGCGAGGGAACCACAAAAGAAAAAAACCTTTCAAAACATGAAAATGCAACTGAAGAAAAAACCCTTCAAAACATGCAATATTGGAAAAATAACAAGTGTAAATAAGTCATGCTACCTTGAACTGCCGCATTCCAAGAAGCAGTTCGAAGCTTTTCAAGGAGTTCCTCTGCAAATTTTAATTAAGACAAGTAAGTTTAAGCAAGTAATATAAGGCTAAACTTAGATCAACTTACAGTTTTAGATACAAATAAAACTAGCAAGTTCTTAATTCAGACAAAAGATCTGCACATCTAGTTATCTACTCAAAAAGAAGAAAAAAATTACCATGTAACTGTAGTATCCTTCTGCATATCCACCTGCCACATCCAAAAATAAATATTAAAATTTAAAACACATGGATGGAGATAAGGAAATCTAGCTACTAAGGCAATAACCTCAAATAAGTTAAATTCCAAACCTGCAAAGATGTGACTAAAACCACAAAGAAACCTATCCTTTGGTAGTGGTGCAATAACTTTGAGTTTTCTCGCCCACTCTTCGATCAATATCAAAGATAGATTCTGACCCACCAGGAATGTAACTCCCATGAAGCTACAAATCTGTACTTGCAAATGGCATCTGCAAAACATTAAAATATATGAAAAGAATTACATGTCTCTTCCAAATCTGATTGTTTCATGAAACACGTGAGGCTCAAGTTTAAGGACTCCAAAATCGCTATAAATTTTAGATGGACATGTATTTGTACCAACTATGGCTCTGTGTCCCTGCATGGAAAGTCCTTGCTGCAAGAAGTTTCAAGTAAACTTCTTCTGGGAGCATCACTCCAGTTTCATAGTGTTTCGCAAGGCTCATCAACGTATCCCTATATAGCATAAATGAAACGGTTCATATGTTAACAAAGCCTGTACATGTGCTTTAAGGAAGTTCATTAACAATAATTCATTTCTGTTTTGAATCAATAACCCTTTCTTTTCAATAATATATATTTTTTCGCTGAAACAGACTAATAAAAATCATTAATTGTAGTCTCAGAAATAACAGAACAGGTACAATAATTTGAAAATTATCATCACCTTTGGTAACACCAATTCTCCATGAACTGAGAAGCAGCATCCCATTCTATCCCCTGAATACCAGAAACCAGCCCCTCATCTTCCTTAGTGAGCATATGTTAGAGTGCATGACCAAACTCATGAAAAACTAACGCACAGCTACTTCTTCTGGCCAAACTGCTTTAGGGTTGTTATTCAGCACTGGAACCATGAATATGACAAGTGAAAGAAATGTACATTTAAAAGCGAGAAAGTTTTAAGGAAACCAAAAACTCCAATACATAGGAAATGAAACTAGGTGTAAACTGTTCTCAACAATAGACACTTGACTACTTGAGGAGGTACTAGTTGGCATTTGTTAGAAAAAGAGAAACAAGATATTATCAACAACGATCTGGTGAACCCATATTGTCACCCTGATACATTACGTGCTCATTGCGGTACTATGATTATTTGCCCACAAATCTTGTTCAACTTAGTCATTCATATTCTCAAATTTTGGAACTGTGAATGTAATTCTTCCTTGGACATTCAAACTTGAGGAGGCTGATTAGCTATATAAATGAGGTTCTCTGGTGACGAAGCTATTTTTGGACAGTTTAGCTCCACCACAATAGGTTCTCTGATCCAAAGATAACACCAATCCACCTCCCTAACAAAATCTTCCCAGTGAAGTAGTGAATTGTAATACTCCAGCACTAAAATCCCTAAATAACAAAGTGTGATGCAAACAAACTGAGTCCCCTCAAATTTGACTATAAATCAGGACTAGTATCAAAACCTTCTTCCCTAGATCGATATATCAGATAACGGAAATGAAAAATGAAAAAGCAAAGAGGAAAGAGGAAACAAAGGAAATACCAAAATTGATGAGGAAATCGAAGAGATGACACATTAATTGAGATATTGGAAATGAATTCACGATTCTCCAGTCAGCTTGTACTGCTATTCCAACGTTTACTGCGTTTGTAATCCCAACTCCTCCACCTCTAAGCAAAATGCTTTAGGGTTGTTATTCAGCACTAAAACCATGAATATGACAAGTGAAAGAAAAATAAAAACATATGAAAGGCGATGAAGTTTTTAGAAACAAAAAAAAAAAACTCCAATGCTTAAACTGGATCTAAACTGTTACCAACAACAGACACTCGAATCGCTACTAGTTAGCATTTGTAAGTGAAAGAAACATTTCAAGTTGAAACAAGAATTATCAATAACAATTCGGTGCACCCATCTTGTTACCCTGGCCCATTATGTGCTCATTATGATACTGTGATTCTTCGCACACAAATCCAGTTCACCTTATGTCATTTATATTCACAAATTTTGGAACTGTCTAAAAATTAAAACCATTGCTTACCTTGAGAATGTTATTTCTGCCTAACCTGAAGTGGCTGATTAGCTCTATAAATATGGTTATCTTGGGATGAACCTATTCTTTGAACAGTTTAGAACCACTACAAGAGGTTGTCTAATCAGTACTCTAAGCCTAATATTAGACCAATCCACCTCCCTAAATCCCTCGTGTAGCACAAAATCTTCTTAGTGAAGTATGACATTTTAATACTCAGGAATGGTGTTTTTCTAAGGGAATTTGTCTGTTGCATTACTAAATGTCTATATCTCTGTAATAAGAGTTTGTTCTTTTGTGGTGTTGCATTCAAATCGTCCACTTCTTCACAATTTTCTTGGTTATAGCATTGAATGAAGTTTAGACAAGCTGATAACTGATAAGTACACTCGACGCGTAAGGAGCCAATACATGGGACTTTATCTGAGTATTATCATGATCTCTATACATCCTAGCTGCTAAAAGTAAAATAAGGCATCATTGCTACCTTCACCAAGTTCAGCAGTTGGGTTCTTACACTGTTTTTACATATGAGACGAGACATCCATTATATAAAAACTTACACATATTTTACATAATATTACTCATTTACAGAATTTCTTTTCGGGTCTTTTTCTGTTGCTTTCTAGCTTCCTTACAGTTAGACTACTGCTATTCATATGGGTCAACTTCCTATGACCAAAATGCTTTTAAGGTTGTTACTCAGCACTAGAACTACGAAAGGTGAGGAAGTTTAAAGAAACAAAAAAGCTCAAATACTAGTAATAGGAAATGAAACCAGGTCTAAACTGTTATCAACAGTGAAACCAAGTCTAAACTGATATGAATAACAGGCACTCGAATCCCTACTAGTTAGCATTTGTAAGTGAAAGAAACATTTCAAATTGAACCAAGAAATTAATCAATAACTATTTGGTTCCTATGACCAAAATGCTTTTAAGGTTGTTATTCAGCACTAGAACTATGAAAGGCGAGGAAGTTTAATGAAACAAAAAACTCCAATACTAATAGGAACTGAAACCAGGTCTAAACTGTTATCAACAAGAGACACTTAAAGCAGTACTAGTTGGCATTTGTAAGAGAACGAAACATTTCAAGTTGAACCAAGAAATTATCAATAACAATTTGGTGCATCCATCTTGTTAACCTGATCCATTACGTGCTCACTACAATACTATGATTCTTAGCATAAAAATCCTGTTCAATTTGTGTCAAATTTTGGAACTGTCTGAAAATGAAAATCATTCCTTAGCTTGAGGGAATGTAATTCTGCCTTGGAGATTCAAACTTGAGGAGGCTAAAATAAGCTCTATAGACGTGGTTATTGTAACAACGTAATTCTGCATTAGACATTCAAACTTGAGGTGGCCAATTAGCTCTACATTTTCTTGTAATGAAACTATTTTTCCTAAGATAAGACCAGTCCACCTCCCTGACAAAATCCTCACAGTGAATTCCATTTTAAAACTCCAACACCAAAATCCCTAAATAACAAAAGAATGATGCTAACAAACTCAAATTTGATCCAACATTCCTAATCTTAGCATTACAATGTTTCTCTTTCCACTTTCTTTTTCCCTAGATCTATACATCAAAGAATGGAAATGGAAAAATGTAAAAGTAAAGAAGAAAGAAAAGTACCAAAATTGATGAGAGACGACGAACATTGATTGAGATATTGGAATTGAATTCACGATTCTCCCAGTCTGCTTGTACTGCAATTCCAACGTTTGCGGCATTTGTAATCCCAACTCCTCCACCTCTCGACATCTCTCTCCCTCTCTACTCAATTCTCAATTCGTTTTCTAGAGAGAAAATAAGGCTTACATAGAGTTGTTTTAATCGCTTGTAGAGGAAAAGAAAACTACGTGTTGCCAATCACAAGTGGTCTCGTGGTTAGCATGCTCCCTCCCACGGCAGAGGTAGGAGTTCAAACCCTGTAATCGCTGAAATCCACTCTAATTTAAGGAGTTTGGATATAGTCTAAGGACCACCAGTCTAGGGAAAAAAAAATGTAAATTCACGAGGGTCCGACTGAGCCTATGGTTCTCGTGGTCCACCGGTACACTCACGAGGGTGCAAAAAGTAAAAAAACATCCACTCCACATAGTTGTAGATATTTTGGTAGGTACAATGGCATGGGAAGTTTGGAAATCCAACCAAGCCACTTTCACAGTCTAAATAAAGCAACTTCCCTGACATACCTCCACTGGAGAAACCTATTTACATATAGGTAACATGTAGTTTTCTTTTCCTCTTGTCTTTGTCGTAGTTTGTATCGATGGAAGATCTCCAAGAAAGTAAAGCACCAATTCCCAGGGCCGTCTTATAGTTTCGGAGTCACTTAGACGAACTTAATTTTTGAGGCCTTTTTATATGATATTAAGCCAAAAATGTAAACAAATTTTTAGTTTCGGAGATAAGTTTGCATACTACTAAAATCGATAATTTGGATTCAACTTAGCGGCCGAAGGCCGTCAATTTTTTTTTTCCCGTTTTTTAGGTTAGATTTCTGGTTGTATATTCCAAATTTGGCATAAAACATCCCAAAATCGATAACTAACAGATACTCAGAGAGTCTGAGTTGCTTTTAGTTGTTCCAAAACAGTTTGTAACAATTATAATTGTTACAACTGTTTGTTATGTTTGTAAATGTGACAAAATCATTTAGTGACACTTATGACTGTCAGTATTTCACTTGTAAACAATTTATTTTTTTTGGGCCCCCAACAATTTGGGGCTCTAGGCGACCGCCTAGCTCGCCTAGCCCTTAAGACGGCCCTGCCAATTCCCGTCCATGGAAACGTTTTGATTACAACGGCATCACCTTCTGTGTATAACGTTCTGTATTTGGGAAAAATCATTGGATGTGTTTTGAGTGCTGATGTGTTTGCTCGTCACTGTCGTCGCCTCGGTTATAAAATGATTTATGTTTGTTGAGGGAATAACCGATCTGGGACGCTATGCACAATATGGAACCTACACTAGCAATTATACGCAATACGAAGAAAATAATACCAATCACACAACACCACTAATTAACGTGGAAAAACCTCTTCAATGCGAAGAGTAAACAACCACGGGCAAACTTCCACTATGACAAATAATGGGTTACAACGACTTCTCCCAAACTGGGGTTTCACATTACTTCAAGATGCATATAGCACTTGGATAACAATGCCCTCTTTCTCTACTCACCGCTAATGACGGATAACCAACTCTTTACCAAATACTTAGGTAGATTCAACCAATAACATAAACAAGGAAGATAAGACACTTACTATTACTAGGATTTGGACAAACCCTAGAAACCCTTTGAAGAGATGTAGGATGCGGTGGATAAATCTTCACCAACCAAACCGGTTTCTTCGCTAGAACACCCTTCTTATTCAAGCCCACATAATCTTCACCGTTCTCCTCGAATGGTGGCTTCCTTCTTTTCTCCTTCCTCTTGGTTTCTCACGGCGCCAAACCCCTCTTTGGTCGCAGCTCCTCTTGTTCTCACGGACAAGGATTTATAAAACTCTTGTTTATTTTTCATAAACCTAACCTTCTTTATTTATCTCCCCCTTACTTGATTAAGGGACAACCCAATCGTTGGGCCATAAGGAGTGACCAGCCCAACAATGTTTGCGGAACTGATGAATACGGAACAACTATTGAAACGAAAGCCATGGAGGAAGGTTGTACACCACATGAGATTCGTGATAAGTACCATGCGATTCATAGAGATGTTTACAATTGGCTTGGTATAAGTATTGATGAGTTTAGACGTACTTCTACTCCACAACACACACAAATTTGCCAAGCAATTTTCAGCAAAATGATGGAGAAGGAACGGTTGTTAAAAGACTCAATGAAGCGGTTTTATTGTGAAACAACATGTAAGCGATTCTTAGCTCATCGGCGTCAAAATCTGTAGGTCAAGGTGAAGCCACCATATTATAGATCGCATTGTTATTTTTATTTATGTAGATAAGATATGTCTTCATAATTTTGTTTCAAGTTCCGTCAATTTTAATTTGCGAACCAATTTGCTGCAGCATTGGCATCTCAGCTCAATGCAACATCATCTTGGTATTGTCAATTTGCGAGCCACCTTATGTTTGGTTAAGCATCTCTCTTTTATGATACCAGAAACAACAATATATGTATGGAATATGTCACAGTAATGCACTTCTTTTTCAGATGATAAATCAAAGTGTCTGTCTAAAATGCAGACTTAACATAACTTTATTTATACAGTAATATTTTACTATCAGAGATGGTTCGAGTAGACTGTAACTCCATTGAGATACCGAGATTTTAGTTGCAAACATTTGCAGGTGCCAGTATTTGCCTTTACATTTGTATCAAAGGTTTGCTTTTAGCATCAGAGGTTGATTTATTTTATTTTTGTTTCGTATATTGTTATAGTTGAGCGAATAAAAAACTGGTGCATACCGATAATTCTACTAGGCTTTATTACCACATCACATATATCACTATGAGAGGTTCACTACGCCAGGCACGGTCATCATGATTATTCATTAATGCTAATGTTTCACCATGATTTTTCTGTTGAACTTAAGTGTGGACATTCCCAACTCTACTCTTTTCATTCCGTTTAAGACCCGATTTTTGAAATTTTTGAAATACATTGCCTTAAGGAAAACAAGTGCTTGTACTTACTTGCTTCTCAAAAAGCAGAAGAAAGAAGAAAGTAAAGATTAAATTTTTTCGAAGCATCATAAAAAAGCAGGACTGCTGCCTGCTGCCTACCAATGTCATTGCCAATATCCATGGCTATTTCTGTTGTGGAACTCCCTTTATGGTATAACAATGAAATCAAAGATGAGCCGAGATTATTATTATTAATATTTTAGTAGAAAGAGTGCTTTAAGATTCGGCATCATTCCTTGATAATAGTTAGGCCGACCGAGCGAAGCGAGGGATGACTCTATATATGGTGACTTTGTGTCAAATGGGACATGACTTTTTTTTTCCAATTTCACAAAAAAGATTGGATTTGGTTCAACGATGAAAAGACCTCACTGCCCCTCTTTTATTTTTTTTCTTCCTTAAACAGACGTAAATGATTGATAATTTTGAGGACATTTCTGTAAAACGTAAAAAACGAAAACACGGAAGACAGTTAGGGGTTTTGGGGTCGAATCCCGGCCACCTCCAACTTTTTTTGTTTTTCCTCTATTTTTCTTCTTCTTCCTATCTCTATCTATTCTTTCTCGAACAGCAGCAGTTTCATCGAAATCTCTCTCGAATCCTTTCTTCTTCGTCGAAATCGAAATCCAGTTTCATCTTCATCAATTTCACACCCTAAATCTCCATTAATCTTTACTCAATTTTGACTTTAGAGTACAGAGTTTGGGTTTGGTTGATTGAATATTTAATCTTCTCTAACCTGTAACCCTAAATTCAAAATTGGGTGAATTGATTGAACTACCACCACCATCACCAACTTCTTCCTCTGCTTTCTACACCACTACCACAATATCGCCATTAAAGGTATGAATTTCATCAACTGCAAATCTCTGCTTTTAATTCGATTTTTCAATTTTTATATAACTATGGGTTGAAGAGTTAATTATGGGTATGTGTTGATGAAACCCTTAATCTGTTTCATCAACCCTTAATTTGATTCGATTCTTCGTTTTAAATTTCAATTAAAACTTAGAAATCAAATCCCTTAATTTTCATTTTGGGGTTAACTGTTAAATTTGTTTCTTCCATAACTGGTTGTTCATTTTTGCTTTGGGTTCTTGAAGGAGCCATGTGTTTTTACAAAACTAAGGCAGTAGAACAGATGCACAGAATGAATGAGCTCGTGGTTTTAAACTGAGTTGGTGGTGATTCTGGTGATGCTAGCAAGAAGAATCAGTTGAGATTTATGATGTGGTTGGAGGATAAGGTGAAGGCAAGCTGGTGCTACATATTAGATGGTTTTGTGATGGCTGTGACAGTGCTCATGTTGCAGGCTTGTGTTGGTAGCAGTTGCAGGTCATGGGTTCTGGTGGAATTATCCAGCTGCAGTTGAGTCTGGTATTGAACCTGACTTTCAGGTGATGGTTGGAAGCTACAGGGAATGTGCTAGAATGGTGATTGAAGTGGTTGCTTCTTCAGTGTATCTACGGCCTAAGACGATAATGGTTCAGCTGAATTGGTGGCACTGAAGTTGCAGGTGCAGATGCAGTTGGAGATGTTTGGTTCTGAATGCTACAGGGAAGAAGAATCTGAAGATGGGGTTTGTCTGTGACTGAAATTAAGTTTATTTTTCTTTAGAATTGATGGACGTTTCACATTTTGCTGAACAAAAATCAACAGTGTATCATTCAAATAGTCTTTTGACAAATTTGAGTTCAAGATGGATGTCGAAACCTCCATTGGAGATTAAGTATCGATTGGATACCGGTGCTCTCGTGGAAAAAGGTCTGAAGAGTCACTTCTCAACATTGGAGAAACTCTTGGCTTGGGAGAAGAAGCTATACCAGGAAGTTAAGGTATGTATGATTGTATTTGTACTGTTTGTTTGTGACACGAAATTGAGAACCACTAAGATATTGACATTGAATTCATCGTAACTTCTTAATTTTACTTCGCATAATTCATGGTTTGTGTAAGCTAGAGTCAATGGTTTTAGTTTTAGAGGTTGCTTATATGTGTTATGTGTTGCTTGATTTTTAGGCTCGCGAAGGGGAAAATACTGAGCATGAGAAGAAGCTACCTACGTTGCAATCTTCGGAATACAAGGGAGGTGGAGAAGCTAAATTGGACAAGACAAAGGCATCCATAAAGAAGCTGCAGTCTATGATTTTGGTAACATCACAGTCTGTGTCCACTACTTCATATGCTATCGTCCAACTTAGGGACATTTGTTTTCCTTGATTGGATACAATAAATTAGTTTTTTTTTCCTTTTTTTTTTCTTTGTTAAATTAGTAAATCAAAACCCTTGACGCCCTTACTAGCTTTAGTCTGACAGATTTAACTTTGCAGGATGAGTTAGCAGTAGATGGTGGAAAGGTATTCGATATGGATTTCTCTCGTGATATCCTAATTCTAGCTCAAATACAACATGCAATGGATGTAGAGCATGTGCTTACCAAGGTAAATTTTTGGTTGAATGTGAGAACTAATTTGCAAAATCGTTGCGTTTTGCAGTACTGAAAACTTAAACCACTTTACACGATATTGAATTTGGTGCAGATTAGCTTGTTGCATCCCTACGAAAGTGAGAGGATAAAACTTCCTCCCGGCTCGAAAGTTGTTAAGGACTTGCATATTTCCCCTTCCGGTAAACTTGCACTTTGTGCTTCATTGGGGAAGAAAGCATCTATTCTCAGGTTTTACTAAACTCATTAATAATTTTATACTGTACCATCTATTCTCAATGCCATAATTGTGCTGAATATTTTGATTGTTTTACAGCATGGAAGGGAACAATTTTGTTATTAAATATGATTTGCCAGTAAGTCTTACACCTTCTTTGTGTTACTATCTCTATGATTCTAAAGTAACTACGAGATTTTAACTATTCATCTGATCACAACTTATCATTGGGGTATATGAAAAAAAATGTTCTTTAGCTTGCTTCTTATCTTAAGCCATATGTCATTTCATCAAATTAAGCGTCATTATCAACAATACAATACTACAATTATCAGGGTCATCTAGCTATTTTATATATCTATTGCAGGCTCCTGTTTGGTCTTGTTCATGGGATCTTGACAGTGAACACCACATGTACGCTGGACTGCAGGTCTGTGTATCTACCAATTTCTCAAGCTTCTGCAATGGTGGAATTAGTGTTAACCTTCTTGGTCTTTTTTTTTTGTTGATAATTGTCACAGAATGGAATGTTATTGTTGTTTGACATGGGCCAAACATCGGGACTTGTGGAGTCCATGAACGATCTCACCTCTCACCCTATTCATACGATACATTCTCTTCCAGACAACTCCCCTCTTCATAATGGTGGCAGATCAGTCCTAACTGCTTCTTCCATTGGCCCTTGTGTGTGGAAAACTGATACTCCTGGAGAAAGGCAAATCGTGGTTCCTGGATTGGAAAATCAAGGAGTATGTATATCGCTTGCTTATAGTCCCATTACTGATGATATTGTGGCTTCATTTCATCCTAGAGTTCACACAACAAATGATGTGGTTGCTACTCAACCTTCATTATCACCTTCAGCTCATGGCCGCGGACAAGGAGTAACTGGTTCTCATGTCCTTATCAAAATAGTAGGTGGCAACAATTATCACCACATAGGGTCTACGTTGACCTGTGTAAATAGTGATGGAATTTCTTTCCGACCATTTTTATGGTTAACAACAGGTCTTAAGATTTTATACAAGGTGGTTCTTTATGCTGCAGTCTTGATGTTTCTTTATGGTTTTTGTTTGTGTGATAAAATAAAAACCGGTTCAAAAGTTCATAGATCAATCAGACCGAGTCAGATCAGTTGACTCGGCTAGCTCACCTATTTCTTTTTTGACCTTCACCCCGTGTCGTTAGTTGGACCGACGGTGTCTGTACTTGATGCCATTATGGCGGAACTAAATTGTAAGACAAAATTTAGTAAATTGTAAGTACAAAATTTAGTAAATTGTAAGTACAAAATTTAGTTTTGTGTCAATTTTTTCGGTCGGCCGTTCCACCGTGGCAACGATCATCTAGTAATTACTATTCAGTTGAAGCACTCTGTCAAATATCGTGATCTTTTTCTTGTTTCATAGAAAATTTTTGACTGGCGACTACTTGGTTTTCTTAGTGAAGTTTTTTCTTTTAGTCAAATATTTCAAAAATACAGACAATATTGGTAACATAGTCAGGTACATCAACCATAGGATTAAGCAAATAACACCAGTGGTCCACAGTTGGTTTTCTCTCGCAACACATTTGGACGACTAGAGTTAGTTTGCAACTAGAGTTGATGAACCAAACATCATCACCAAAACTGTCGACATTTATGCAATACTTACTAGAAGAAAAAAAAAAATCAAATAGCGGAATTCAGTCTAAGTACTCTGACAGTGTCGTGCTGATTTTTTTCTTGTTTCATAGAAAACTTTTGACTGGACACAACTCTTTATTACTAAAGTTTTTTCTTTTAGTCGATATTGCATTAATGGTGAAAATATTTGGTAACTTTGTTCGGTTCATCAATCATAGTTGTGAGCAAATAACACTAATCGTGCAAATTTGGTTTTCTTCACAACACATTTGGACGACTAGAGTTAGTTTGCAACTAAGGTTGACGAACAAAAGAATAATCAAATACTAAGGTTTTCTTCATTACTAGATTTTGACACCATTCATGCAATACTTACTAAAAGGAAAAGAATAATCAAATAGACGACATTTGAAGTTAGCTTTAAAACAAGACAACCATATATTAATGGAGTAGTTCAACTGAATGATATTAAATGTCATGTTAGTAATTAGGATATAACATCTCCTTCTCCTCGGCATCATCATCCCTCCTAAGCTCCGCATATATTCGCACAAATATGCCCCAGTTGAATCTAGAGAATCTGTCAGAAAAATGACAAACACTTATATTGTCCATTACGCTGCAAATATTTAAACCATTAGTAAAACGCAAAAGCCGAAGCAAAGTAGCAACACCAATAGGAAACGCAGATCTGGAATGCAAGTTGCAAAGATATTCAGAAACCATGACGATACATATAAGTAGAGAAAGAAAATTTCCAAACCTTAATCAAGAAACATTCTGAGGACACAGAACCCTTTATCTAAAGAGAGTTGCAGGGATCTTCTCCAATTATTTTCCAGCAAAGCGTCTCCAACTTTAGTTGATCCTGCAAGTGCGCAGAATGTTTAGTTTTAGCAGGTACGTCTATCAAATTTCTTAACCGGAAAAGATCAGCCAAAATCCTTGTAATCTCATGGTAGGACTTGAAAGAAGCCTACGACTATGTCAAACTGCAAGTGCACAACGTCTATTGGAGACAGAGCAAATACGGGTCGATCCCACAGAGACGAGGTGGGTGTAGAGATGATTCTAAAGTCTTTACTAAACTGATTCAATGATACGTAACACAAAAGGATTTTTGTTGTGTCGATGCGATAAAGATATTTGGTAGTAACAGAAATAGTAAAGCAAGATGCAAGGCAAGTAAATAGAACAAATGATGAGGAGAGTACTAGGGCCTTTGAATCCACCACTAACTTACACTAGTTATTCTTCAATGATACTAACCTTGTCCTTATAACTGATAACAAAAGGGATGTCAATCCTCTATATATCTAAGGTCACTTTGATATGAATGATTCAATCACAACTAAGGTATTTCTCCTAAGCATTAACTGTCTTTTCAGGGCACAGCTAATCAAAAGATCAATTTATGGGATTAAGCATGAGTTGTAGTTCTTCAACACAGTATTATTCTAACTACAATGGATACATGGCATACACTATGAAAGTAAAGTATTGAAGTCCTAAGATTGAATTTTATTCTAAGATAATTAAGCACAACAAGGTTACTGCCATGAACATGAATAACAAGTAGCAAACTAGGGCTTCATCTAAACCCTAACAGGTCAATTTAGGAGATGATGAAGATGATTAAAACACAATTTATATTAAGCTAGTAATTGATCCTACTAAACTCGGATGATTTCACAAATTACAGAGAACCTTATTTATACCCAAATCTTCTCAATCCCATAAATTCAAAAATTAGAGAATACCCACTCACTCAAATTCATATTTTCCGACAAACCCCATCTGCAATTCTGCTATGTAACTCCTTAATTTGATATTTGATTTTAGTTATTGAGGCTAATCCTAGCCTTATCTCTCTCAACCCTAGCTTCTAGGGTTACTGATGTGGATAAGAAGCTATGATGGAGATAGATAGAGGATAGGAGGTTGATTGATTGCAAAGGATGGATGACAGGTTGGTCGTGCTCAGTGTTGGTCGGAGATGGAGGTGATTGATGGGGGGAGGCGAACTGAGAGCAATACTAGTTCTGCAGATGAAAGAGAGGATGAGAACGATGACCAAGGGAGTGTTTGGCTTCTGTTCGACTAAGGGAAGAAATGGTAGGTGCTAGGGTGTTGGGCAGGTGTAGCAAATCTGATGTATCATGAGGAGATGACGTTGGATGTTCAACAGTTGGATTGAATCTGATGGCTCTCATTAGAAACGGGTTTGGGTCTTGGGTTGTATTTCTTTTAAGCCCATGTCTTCTTCAAAGCTAATATCCAAAGCCTGCTTCTAGTTTTGAGACGTGAAAACAACATTCTTCACTTGCGGATGGAGTGCAAACAATATTCTTCACTGCCTTCTAGCTAGCGCGAGTCTTTGTTGTCTCTCTTCCGTTGCCACCAATTCTCTGCTCTTTTGGCTTTGCAATTCATCCAAGCTTTATTTAGTACCTAAAAACACAAAATTAATTAGTACAAGTATTTATTCTTGAAAACAAAGGAAATACAGAATTTGGGATAATATATGATTCTAAAGCGCAAAAGATGAGTTAATTGCCAATAAAAAGGTATAGAAATATGCAATATTTGGCACTCATCAAATACCCCCAAACCTGAATTTTACTTGTCCTCAAGTGAAACAAAAATTAAGAAATCCTAATTATACCACTGTCGCTGGTCTATCGAATGCATTTAGCGTATGCACTAAGCCTTTAAACCCCTAGGTGTCCCTAGTTGGACGAGTTGTAGTCTCGTGAGGGTCTACCAGAGGTGTACCCACAAAACCTTCTCCAACTTAAGAATGTAATGGAGTCCCAAGCATCCAAGGAGCTATGAGGACATAGAGTTTCTGCATGCTAGTAATAAGGAGTTAGAACTACCAAAGAACGCATTCTCATCCTTAAGAGTTGAGCGAGAAATAACCATACCATATGAAAGAATTAGGGTTCGAGAGTTATCACAAGCCTCGACTTCTGCCTCACCAATAGGGTTTTATGATAATTGCACTCAAAAAGACCACTTTTTTAGTTTCTCATGTGTGCAGACAGGAATGAAGAGTGAAATCCTGCACACGTTGAATGGTGGGAAGGAAAACCTTCCGAAATAATTTCTGGAGACTCCACAAAGTTGTGGACAAAAAGAATCTTTTCTGATGATCTCTAAGAAGGAAATCAACCATTAGCAAGGATGGGAGTACTCACTTACCTTCACATCTGATCGGCAATCAACACCACTCTCATAGCATCCATAGAAACGTCTTCAATCTTCGGTCTTCAACTGTTGATGATGAACTTCTGAACTTCTTAAAACCTTGACAATTTCCTGATTTTTCTCTTCAATTTCCTTGTTGCTTGAATTTTCCTCTTAAATTTCTTCTTTACCATGGTGTTTATTTAACAAAACTAAAAACAAACTGTAATAAGTTTTTTTTTTTTTTAATTTTATTATTAAAGAATAAGATGACAAACTGAAAATAACAAAATAAAACTATTAAAGCCATGGATGAAGGATTTTATCACTTAATTCTTGACAACCTGTATTGTCTTGATTTATGAACTTCACTAATTCTCATCTTTTTCTGTTTTTCTTTGCTCTTGTAAAATACCTCTTCAAATGTGTATAGAATTCTGCTCTTTGTACTTCATCTTCACTTTGAATAAGAATTTTATTTTTTCTTGAATTGTTGCATGTAAACTTTGGACTATCTCATCTTTCTTCATAGAATGTGACGTTGCTCTGCTCGTTGATGATGATGTGTTTCTATGGATCTGTTGATGTTGTCGAGAGAGAGAGAGAATGGTGCTAACTGCAAATCAAACTACAAGAAGGACTTTTCATCTTTAGACGTCATCCTCATGATTGATAGAATTAGCACTCAAGAGATCAAAAATAGTCTTTGAAAGTGGTGCGTAGTTGGGTATCTCACCATTCCTACCCTAATTTACGGTGACACACACACTCTAAAAGGACTTTTTAGATAGTCACAAAAAAATGAAGGTCGGTGCCTCGCTTGATGTAAAATAGGTAGTCTCCACTAAGGGTGATCACAACTCTACTACCAAATATCTTTGCAGCACCTAATTTGCCCACCAGCATGGTTAAATCCAACTTTAACGCTCAGACAAACAAGAAACCCGATTGTGTTCTCCAGTACTTCAAAGTTCAGTTATTTCGGTCAGACTCTCTATGTAAACATAGCTAGAAGCATGATAATGACTCTAAAATCTCTACAAGTTGGAGGTTTTATGCAGATATTTACAAAGATTTGAAATACTTTTTTTTTTTTTTTTTTTTTTTTACAAAAGACTAAAAACTCCATATGCAAAATACTCCCCCACACCTAAATCTAACATTGTCCTCAATGTTTCAACATATAAGCGCAATTAGAACAACATACCAGAGAGAGCGGTCGCAAGGCATCCTTACGAACATAAAGCCCCATCGCCTTACACGTTAGTAGATTTAAATTGCCTCTTCCATTTCTTGATTTTCCATTTCTGCTCTTATCCTTTCTCTCGCGGAAGCAATAGCGCTTGTTCAATGTAGTGTCTCTCGATGTCATCCCAATCTCTCGGTTTCTTTCGATTCTTCTCTCCCATACGCAAGATTATTCTCCTTGGTGGGTCATTTGGTTCTTGGAGTTGCATGTTTCCTTGATTTTCCCTATTAGCTCATCTTGACGATTTTTGGTGAGGAATATAACGATCTTCCATTTCCCCTCTTCTCTCGCCACGCTCCGTGCTTGGATTTTTGTGTTTCTTGTTGGTTTTCTTCTTGGGTTTTTCGTTGGTAAAACTCTCCTTCTTTCTTCCCTAGTTGACCTTGAACTTGATCTAGCACTACTTCTTGATCTCCTATTTTGCAATCTATTATTTCCATTCTCAATTCATGGTTCGTCTTGTCAAATTTGCTCCTCTGCCTCTAGTCGTCTCTCTTCGTGTATTGTTTGTCTCAATCTTCCCAATGTCGCGATTTCTTCGTTTTGGATTCATTTCTCCATTCATTCCTTTCTTCTCCTCCTTGTCCATTACTCACCACGTAATCGATCTCCAAGTATGTACACTTACTCTATCATAATCCCAGCCGCGTTTGATTTGCCCGGTGAGATCGGTGGCTGATTTTGATTTTCTCCTCATTTTCATATTCATCCTTGTCGACGATTCTCTGTTTCATTTCCTCCTTTTCTCCGGCAAGTCTCCCACTTCTTCTTACAATCGTTGCCGTTGCCCTTGTATGTTTCTTCTTCTAGCCATTTCTCTTTTTCAATGAATTCTTGAGTATCTTCTCCAAATCTTTTCTCCGTTAATCCAAATTCTTTCCAATTTCTTCACAATCTCTCGCTCATCCTCAAGTTTAAGCATATGTAGTAGCGAGGATTTCCCACACTACACCCCTTACTCGAATTTGCTTAATTAATACATTTGAAGATGAATAATAATGTACTTTATTAATTGTCTTCTTGAAAGGTCAAGAAATGTAGAAGCAGAGAACTTCGAGTAATTACAACCACTCTTGATTTTCTCTCTCTAATGACTTGCTCCACAATTCCGGACTCATTTAGCCCTTTATATAGGGTAATACATAGTGGATGACAGCTAAGCTACCCTTTATTTCGCGGGGAATGTCCCGCGATCAGCAGAGATGCACAAACATTCGCTCTCGCGACACTTCTTAACCTCGCCGGGTCTCTCGTCTTCTTTATGTTTTGCCGGTCGGAAAGAGATTACCAGATAAATCAGGAATGGATGAATGCTTTGAAAGCAAACAACAAGATAAAGAACATGAAGACAAAAAGTTTGGTTAGCACACATGAAAATTATGCAAAAAGAAAAAGAAAAGGGAAAAAGAATGGACTTTTAATCCATAAGTATGTACACATGTGAACCAGTTTAGTCCACATAAACAGGGTCTTCCAAGTCTACGGTCTCAACTTCTGGTAGAATATACTCCAGATATGGTTTCAATCTCTGACCATTGACCTTGAAGATGTTCTCGTTTGCTGGATTTTCAATTTCAACATCTCCATGAGGAAAAATAATACGTACCAAGAATGGACCTGACCATCGAGAACGCAACTTCCCTGGAAAAAGATGCAAACGAGTGTTGTACAATAAAACTTTTTGACCAGGTGTGAAAGACTTGCGCAAAATGCGCTTGTCATGAAACATTTTCATTCTATGTTTGTACATTTTGGCACTATCGTATGCGTCATTTCTTAGTTCTTCTAACTCATTGAGTTGAAGTTTCCTTTGGGTGCCAGCCTTATCAAGATCAAAGTTCAATTTCTTAACAACCCAATATGCTCGATGTTCTAGCTCTACAGGTAGATGACATGCTTTACCATACACAAGTCTATAAGGGGACATGCCAATAGAAGTTTTGTACGCAGTTCTATAGGCCCACAAAGCATCATTTAAACGTAAACACCAATCTTTCCTAGTAGGATTAACAGTCTTTTCAAGAATATGCTTAATTTCCCTATTTAAAACTTCTACTTGGCCACTAGTTTGTGGATGGATGGTGTTGCTACCTTGTGAGTGATTCCATACTTGCGCATAAGTGATTCAAAAGGTCTATTGCAGAAATGAGTACCACCATCATTGATTATTGCTCTAGGTGTTCCAAAACGAGAGAAAATGTTTTCTTTAAGAAAAGAAAGAACTACTTTATGGTCATTTGATTTGGAGGAAATGACTTCTACCCACTTAGAGACATAATCAACAGCAATAAGAATGTATAACATACCTTCAGAGTTAGGAAATGGACCCATGAAATCGATACCCCATACATCAAACAATTCAATAATCAAAATAGGTTGTAAGGGCATCATGTTTCTTCGTGAGATACTTCCTAACTCCCGACATCGTTCACAAGCAACACAAAAGGCATGACTATCTTTAAATAATGATGGCCAATAGAAACCACTCTGCAAGATCTTTGCAGCTGTTTTCTTGGCACTAAAGTGACCTCCACATGCATGGTCATGACAGAAAGAGATGACATCTCTTTGTTCAGAATTGGGGACACATCTCCTAATGAGTTGGTCAGGGCAGTATTTAAACAAGTATGGGTCATCCCAAAAGAAATATTTCACCTCAGCCAAGAATTTAGAATGGTCTTGTTTAGACCAATGCAAAGGCATTCTACCTATAGCAAGGTAGTTAACAATATCAG
The DNA here is from genome assembly GCA_023531295.1 of Papaver armeniacum. Taxonomy (NCBI): domain Eukaryota; kingdom Viridiplantae; phylum Streptophyta; class Magnoliopsida; order Ranunculales; family Papaveraceae; genus Papaver; species Papaver armeniacum. The sequence continues at coordinate 197,368 of JAJJWW010017631.1, forward strand.
CAAACCAAGGCATTTCAGACACAAGCATTAGTTGTTCATCAGGGAATGATTCTCTAATAAGCAAAGATTCATCAACAGATTCAACATTCAACCTAGACAAGTGATCAGCAACAATATTTTCAGACCCTTTCTTATCTCGAATTTCGAGATTGAACTCTTGTAATAAGAGTATCCATAGAATTAGACGAGCTTTAGCATCTTTTTTAGACAAAAGATATTTCAATGCATCATGGTCAAAATATATGACGACTTTAGAACCTATTAAGTATGATCTAAACTTATCAAATGCAAACACAACAGCTAGTAAGTCTTTCTCAGTTGTTGAATAATTTAGTTGAGCATCATTAAGTGTTTTACTATCATAGTAGATCACATAAGGGAGTTTGTCTACTCGTTGTCCTAAAATAGCTCCTACAAAGATAGTCGACGCATCACACATAATTTCAAATGGTAAGGTCCAATCAGGTGGTCTGACTATAGGGGCAGATGTGAGAAGAGCTTTCAATTTCTCCCATGCTTCCTTACAAGCATCATCAAAGATAAATTCAACGTCTTTTGCAAGAATACTACACAAGGGTCTTGAAATTTTACTAAAGTCTTTGATGAATCGCCGATAGAAATCGGCATGGCCCAAGAATGACCTTATCTCCCTCACAGAGCGAGGTTGAGGCAAGTGTTGAATGCGATTAACTTTAGATTTATCTACTTCTATGCCTTTTTCGGAAATGATATGCCCTAAAACGATGCCTGAGTTAACCATGAAATGACACTTTTCCCAATTCAAAACCAAATTCTTTTCCTTACATCGAATCAGCACAAGTGTAAGATGATGCAAACATTCATCAAAAGAAGACCCAAAGACAGAAAAATCATCCATGAAAATTTCAAGAAATTTATCTACCATGTCAGAAAAGATGCTCATCATGCAACGTTGAAAAGTAGCAGGTGCATTACACAATCCAAAATGCATACGACGATAAGCAAATATTCCATAAGGAAAAGTAAATGTGGTCTTTGGTTGGTCTTCGGGTGCTATGTGAATTTGGTTATAACCCGAATAGCCATCTAGGAAACAATAGTGACTATGTCTTGACAACCTTTCTAGCATTTGGTCAATGAATGGAAAAGGAAAATGGTCATTCTTTGTTACTGTGTTCAATTTCCTATATTCAATACAAACTCGCCACCATGTAGTCACACGAGTGGGTACAAGCTCATTCATTTCATTTTGAACTACAGTAATGCCAGACTTTTTGGGTACAACTTGAATGGGACTGACCTACTGGCTATCTGGAATTGGGTATATGATACCCGCATCAAGCAATTTCAAAATCTCACCCTTAACAACATCTCTCATGTTGGGGTTAAGTCTCCTTTGCATTTCCCTGGATGGTTTTGTATTTTCTTCAAGATTTATGTGATGCATGCAAATTGTGGGACTTATACCTTTAAGGTCGGAGATGGTCCAACCTAAGGCCTCTTTATGTTTAGTAAGCACTTCTGAAAGTTGACTTTCCTGCTCTGTGTCTAAACATGATGCAATAATGACAGGTGAAGTCTCAGAAGAACCTAAGAAAGCATACTTCAGAGTATCAAGCAATGGTTTCAAATCAAGCTTAGGTGGTTCATCAGGAATTGGGGCAGATTCGGAATCAGATAGTGGAAGTGGCTCCACTGCATTCTGCCATTTAGCAATATCCATGGGTGGCAAAGATTCAAGCAAAGAGTGAACCTCACTAATATACTCAGAATCAAAAAGATCTAAGTCAAAGTTATTTAAACATGCTTGCAAAGGATCCACAGATAAGATATCATGCAAGGAGTCTTGAATCAGCCTCTCAATCATGTTAATCTTGTGCAATTCAGTATCATCACAATCAATGGGTTGTTGAATAATGTTAAAAACATTGAGTTCTACGGTCATGTTGCCAAAAGATAAATTCAACACTCCATTACGACAGTTTATGATAGCATTGGACGTCGCCAGGAAAGGACGTCCTAAAATAACAGGAATATGACAATCTGGGTTTTGCACAGGTTGAGTATCTAACACAATGAAGTCCACAGGGAAATAAAAATTTTCAACCTTGATCAATACATCTTCAACAATACCACGAGGGATTTTCACAGATCTGTCCGCTAACTTTAGCGTAACAGAGTGGGTTTGGCTTCCCCTGCACCTAATTGCTTATACACAGAATATGGCAAAAGGTTCACACTTGCACCTAAATCTAGCAAAGCTCTATCGATTGTATGGTCACCTATAGTGCATGTGATAGTTGGACTACCTAGGTCTTTAAACTTAGGTGGGGTCTTGTTTTGGATAATTGAACTTACCTGCTCAGTGAGAAAGGCACGCTTATCCACATGAAGCTTCCTCTTTTGTGCGCATAGATCTTTCAAGAATTTAGCGTATGCGGGTATATGCTTGATTGCTTCAAGAAATGGAATGTTTATGTTTACACGTTTAAACATTTCCAACATCTCATTGTATTGGGTACCTTTCTTCTGCTGCACCAATCTTTGAGGAAATGGAGCAACAGAGACATGAGATGGTGCATGGACATTAACATCAGTGGAATTCTTAGAGTCACTATCATGCTCAGATTCCTTTTCCACAACAGGTGTTTTCTGTGGAGTTATATGCACCGGTGAGTCTGGTTTAGGCTCGACTGAATGTGGTACACTTACATTGTTATCAACAACCTTACCACTACGAAGAGTGGTGACAGCATTCACATGATCACGTGAACTCTCATTACAAGTGGAAGTGCTTGCCTAAAATGCACTTTTCTGAATTTGTTGAGGTTGACTAGGGAGTTTACCTTTTTATCTCTCATTAAGTGCATCACGGATTTGACCCATTTTAAGTTCTAGACTTGTGAAACGTTGGTCTGTGGTCTTTTGAAGTTGTAAAAGATTTTGGGTCAACAGACCTACACTGTCTTCAAAGCTAGGCTTTTTCTCTACAGGGTACTGGGAGTGTGATTGTACTTGGGGGTTTCTAGGATATAAATATCCTTGGTTGTTACTCGTTGTACTCCCTTGTACGGCCCCTTTAGACCATGAAAAATTAGGGTGATTCCTCCACCCTAGGTTGTAGGTCTGAGAATAAGGGTTGTTCTCTTGCTTATGATACAAAGCGTTAGCCTGCTCAAATCTAGACTCATGAAATGCTTGTAGGCCTGGACAACTATCCACTATATGGTCTGAACTGTGGCATGAGGCACAAGTGGCCATTTTAATTTGGTCACGGAGAGTAGGGGCAGTAGTTTTCACATTCTTCTGCAGCTCTAGCGCTTCTACTCTCCTAGCCAAGGATGCAACATTTGCTTTTTCTTCAAAATCGGACTCGAATCTATGGACATTAGCTACAGGGGCAGTCTTTTTAGGTTCACGAATGGACTCCCACTGCTAAGTCTTTTCAGCGACTTCGATTAAGAAGGTACGAGACTCATCAACACTTTTATCAATAAATGCACCATTGCACATTGACTCAACTGTGGTTCGGGTCCTGACATCTAGGCCTTCATACAAAATTTGCACAAGTCTCCATTTTTCAAATCCATGGTGAGGGCATTGGAGCAATAATTCATTGAATCTCTCCAGGTATTTGGTTAAAGTTTCACCTTCTAGTTGCACAAAACTATTCAGACTTTGATGAATTGTCGTAGTCTTATGGTTTGGGAAGAACTTTTTGAAGAATTCTTTCGTAAGAGTATCCCAGGTTGCAATGGACTGTGGTTGTAGGGCATACAACCAAGACTTGGCCTTTTCTTTCAAAGAGAAAGGAAATAGTCTCAGTTTGAGGGACTCTTCCGGCATTTGGTTGAAACACAGAGTCCCACAGATTTCCTTAAATTCTCTTACATGGTGGTAAGGGTTTTCAACATCAACCCCTATAAACACAAGCAACATATGAATCGTACTATCTTTTAGTTCAAATTGACTAGCATCAGCTGGTAGAATAATGCATGAGGGTTGGCTTGCCCTAGTTGGGTACATGTAGTCCTTGAGGCTACGGGGTTGGTTTAATTCGTCACCCATGGTTTCAAATTGGTCAGGGATGTTCTCTTCAGAAGTGGGTATCTCAATAATATCCTCTTGACTGATTCTAACTAGTCGATTTGTTTGGTCTCTAAAAGTAACAATCATAGCCTAGAAGGCATACTAGTTAACATGTTATAACACTCAAACAATTAATGATTATCAAAATAGGGAAGCACAGCTCATATAAACCTACATCTAGGTTTCAGAATTATGCACACAGATTTACTATGCTGTATATCTTAGGAAAGAAGTAATGAGTAGACCAGGGAAGTAAAGACAAGATGAATGGGTGAACGGCCCTAAGATTCAAGGCCAATAGCACACAGACGATAGTTCTACCGAGACTAAGTTACGCACAATGACACAACAGAATTTCTGCGAGCAAAAATTTCACTCAAGTGTCACAGATTAATGCTTATGAACATGGCAATCAGTTCAGGGATGAATGCACAGGTTCTGTTGAGATTTGAGGATTCACAATCATGCAAGTTTAGCACAACAAACAATAATTTCAGCTAACCAACGTATATGATTACACTTTTGCACACAAATTTAAGTTATGCTGAGATTTAATTGATGCTCAATGCAACAAAAACTTCGACACTTAAACAATATGTCCAACTTCACAGGTTTATGGAAAATTTTCAGTCTGGTACCTAGTTTACCAGGTGAACGAGGTATAACATTTAAGACAGATCATTAAAAACTCAGAGGTTTAATGCAAAACAGCGATGCCACAGTTTTAACAAGCAATAATGAAAGTTATCAGAAATTTAAGGGTTGAGAATGATACCGCCGGTATAAAACCGGTTTTAGGCAATTCCACAAGTTGTCCTGCTCCTTGTTCTTTCTTTCCTTGGTTTGTTTCATCTTCACAAGTACAGATTCTACTATGGCCAGATGCAGATTGATGACAGCCCCAGATATATACAGGATGTTACTATTACAGACGAAATTGAGCGAAAATAGCTTTAACTAACAGGAACAAGATGCGACAGGAAATCACAAGATTACATCACTCTGAAAGCTACAAAGCTACAGAAACAGAAACATAAACTAAAATAACTTAGTTATGCCAACAGTGACTGGAAAACAAGTTGAATTTGAACAAATATTTACAAGACTGAACTGAAAATCAGTTAAGAAAAACTTTTAAGTCACTACACCGCTACCGAATCCCCGGCAGCGGCGCCAAAAACTTGGTAGGACTTGAAAGAAGCCTACGACTATGTCAAACTGCAAGTGCACGGCGTCTATTGGAGACAAAGCAAATACAGGTCGATCCCACAGAGACAAGGTGGGTGTAGAGATGATTTTAAAGTCTTTACTAAATTGATTCAATGATACGTAACACAAAAGGATTTTTGTTGTGTCGATACGACAAAGATATTTGGTAGTAACAAAAATAGTAAAGCAAGATGCAAGGCAAGTAAATAGAACAAATGATGAGGAGAGTACTAGGGCCTTTGAATCCACCACTAACTTACACTAGTTATTCTTCAATGATACTAACCTTGTCCTTATAACTGATAACAAAAGGGATGTCAATCCTCTATATATCTAAGGTCATTTTGATATGAATGATTCAATCACAACTAAGATATTTCTCCTAAGCATTAACTGTCTTTTCAGGGCACAACTAATCAAAAGATCAATATATGGGATTAAGCATGAGTTGTAGTTCTTCAACACAGTATTATTCTAACTACAATGGATACATGGCATACACTGTGAAAGTAAAGTATTGAAGTCCTAAGATTGAATTTTATTCAAAGATAATTAAGCACAACAAGGTTACTACCATGAACATGAATAACAAGTAGCAAACTAAAGCTTCATCTAAACCCTAACAGGTGAATTTAGAACATGATGAAGATGATTAAAACACAATTTATATTAAGCTAGTAATTGATCCAACTAAACTCGGATGATTTCACAAATTACAGAGAACCCTATTTATACCCAAATCTTCTCAATCCCATAAATTCGAAAATTAGAGAATACCCACTCACTCAAATTCATATTTTCCGACAAACCCCCTCTGCAATTCTGCTATGTAACTCCTTGATTTGATATTTGCTTTTAGTTATTGAGGCTAATCCTGGCCTTATCTCTCTCAACCCTAGCTTCTAGGGTTACCGATGTGGAGAAGAAGCTATGATGGAGATAGATAGAGGGTAGGAGGTTGATTGATTGCAAAGGATGGATGACAGGTTGGTCGTGCTCAGAGTTGGTCGGAGATGGAGGTGATTGATGGGGGGAGGCGAACTGAAAGCAGTACTGGTTCTGCAGATGAAAGAGAGGATGAGAACGACGACCAAGGGAGTGTTGGCTTATGTTCGACTAAGGGAAGAAATGGTAGGTGCTAGGGTGTTGGGCAGGTGTAGAAAATATGATGTATCATGAGGAGATGACGTTGGATGTTCAACATCTGGATTGAATTTGATGGCTCTCATTAGAAACGGGTTTGGGTCTTGGGTTGTATTTTTTTTAAGCCCATGTCTTCTTCAAAGCTAATATCCAAAGCCTGCTTCTAGTTTTGAGACGTGAAAACAACATTCTTCACTTGCGGATAGGGTGCAAACAATATTCTTCACTGCCTTCTAGCTAGCGCGAGTCTTTGTTGTCTCTCTTCCGTTGCCACAAATTCTCTGCTCTTTTGGCTTTGCAATTCATCCAAGCTTTATTTAGTACCTAAAAACACAAAATTAATTAGTACAAGTATTTATTCTTGAAAACAAATGAAATACAGAATTTGGGATAATATATGATTCTAAAGCGCAAAAGATGAGTTAATTGCCAATAAAAAGGTATAGAAATATGCAATATTTGGCACTCATCATCTCACCTGAGTAACCTTAAGGAAAAACTTGCTTCTCCAAAAGAAGAAGAAAGTAAAGATTCTTCTTTATCGCGTATAATTGCAACAGCAAATGTTGATGCAAAACAAGTGAAAGAAATAAATCCAACCATACATACACTAGAGTTAGTTTGCAAATAAAGAACGGAAAAAAATGTAATTCGGTTCATAAACCATAGCTGTGAACCAAATCTATTCCCCGGGATAGGAATAACACTAGATTTAGTTTGCAGTTATGGGTCATGAACCAAACAACGTTACGAACTCTTATGATTCCGGGCAGCAAAGAACGGAGATGATGCATATTTTTTTAGGATTCTAGGGTTTTAAATAGGGAACATGAGAGGGTTAGTGGGGTAATTCGTAATAATAACCCTAATATTCATATGCTGGAATACCGGACATATCCAATGGTGATGCCAGGCCGAGAAAAATGAGGAGTATATTCAGAATTAGTCTTATTTAAGGGAATTTTCTTTTTCTGAAAATTACTCTACGTGACATGTTTAGAGATTTTCGTGATTTTATTTTATTTTCGGGATTCTTTTCCGAAAATATATATTAAAATAATTTTTGTTTAGACTTTTCCATACATTTAGGTCCCAGTAGTACATGGAAGGTGATGATGTGACATTATCAATATCACTGCCTCTCCTCTCTCCTTAACCGTTTTTCCTAAAAAAACAAAACAAAACAGAAACTATCTTATTCAATTTCTTCATCTTCTTCAACCTTGATTAGCTCGGATTTAGATCTAATGAGTCTCAAATCCTCTAACTCTCATATTAACCAAAGAAAAGAGGTGTTAGAGCATGGCTCGGTTGAACCCACCAAGCGTTGGTATGTCAAGTTTGGTTGTCATATTTTAGTGAATCAAAACTCATGTTAAGAGTCGCTTGATTATGTACTAGAGTCAACTTCGTATAGGTTAGCTTGAAAGTATTAGCATTTGAGACTTTACAAGTATTGCGAAGACTTGAAGATGTGAAGAAGCAAGGAGATACAACGACAACATCATCCTTCCACTTGAGGTTAGTGATATTTGACTTGAACTGTTTCATTCCCTAATGTATCTTTCAAGTCATGCATATTGAAAACATAACTATGAAACATGATTGAACCCTAGATAGACATAGTATTAAGGAATACAATACGAGGTTTATTGCTTAACCATTAAACTTTGTAGATAAGACATCGACATAATCGTTTAAATGTTATTGTGATTATGTTTGGGTATGAGGTAAGGATTTCATCTTAGAGAAAAATATTTTACATGTGTTCTAAGGAAGTAAGTTCATAAACTTGTTTGTGAAACAAAAAGGAAATCGCCAGGCGTTATTGGTATTGTTATTCATTGCATATCTTGTGAACAACCAATATGTGTGATTTGGTATAACCGCTCACGACTTGTTTGTGTTCTTGGTAAAACTATTCACAAAGGCCTGACTTATGTATTGGTATGACTTTTATTAGTGAAACTGATCTTAAGTAAACACCTGAGATGGTATGATCTAGTTTGTATTTTGTGTCTGGCCAAATCTGGGTAAAGGGGAACCGATCCTAGTAAAAGGTGCAACACATCACAAATGGGAATCAATCCTTGTATGAGGTGCAGCAAGTTTATAGCATAAAGGGGAACCGATCCTATGGACATGTGCAACACATTTTTGGGCAAAGGGGAACCGATCCTATGGACATGTGCAACACATATAAGTTAGATACCATATATATGTGGGGAACCGATCCTAGTACCTAGTCAACCGAATTTTGTAAAGCTAGTGTGACTATGCACAATACTCACATGGAGGTAGAACCAAAACTTGTTTTGGTAGAACCATTACACCCATGTTTTGTGATTGAGTGTTCTTGATCAATCGCATAGTTCTTGAAAGTCAGATGGACCAATTCTAAACTTGTTTGGAAGTGTGGCCAATCGGTTTCAAGGTTGTAAGTATGAAAGAGGACTTACAAAGTAAGGATCTCGACATACTTTGAACACGTGCAATAATGTTTATCTTTTATTGTTCAAAGTTAATTCCTTAATAGCTAAAGGAAGAGAATCCCAGGATCGAAACATAAATAAGTTAAGAATATTTTAATTAAGGTTGTTAATTTCATTTTTTTTTGAAAAATAAGAATTAGTAATGTGCATTTACTAATTAAAGATTTTCCAAGAGATTTCAGTCATTATTTTGGACAGAGCATTTCCAGGAGTTATGGAAACCGAATTTGTGCTTATCTTGAGAATATTTTCGGTTTTGGAAATTCCTTGGTGTCCAAACTTCCTTGTCTATAAATACTTGAAGTTTGCATTTCGAGCAAACTAATCCTTCGTAACAGCAAACTACCTCTTGTTGTGCTACTAATGGTGAAGCCGCCTATTGGGAGAGGAGAGTAATATAATTAGGCGAAATCTCTTACGACCTCTCAGTTTAAAGTCTTCTTTGGGATTGAGAATCTCTATTAGTACCGTTGGTGGGAAACTAGATAGTTGCGGTTTATCTTTTGTTTTTCGATTGATTTGATTGACTAACGGTGGTTGAACTTTGATTGCACCTAGTTTGTTTATGCTTGAGAATCTTCTCTTCTGATATAAGATTTACTCAAACTAGATCGAAGTTTCGACAGGGATCTTTAGACTGTTTGTGGATCTAAAGAAGATCTTGTGATAATCCATTGTTAACAAACTCTGTTCTGTGCGTGATTGATCACAAGAGATTCAAGTGATTGTGTGCAGGTGTTTATTGAAGATCTAAGAAGATTTGAAGACAAATAAGACAAAGAAGATTTCTGATTTGGGGTTCATAATCTTTGGTGTGCCCAATACTTGTTTCGTTAAAAGAGGATCCAACTATAATCGGTTTTATCCTTGTGATAGAATTAGATTGATTAGTTGAGTAGATCATCATCAACACAATTCTTTGGATTAAGAGTGTTGATCGCAAAATCTTAACAATTACTTCGGTAATTGAACATAAGATAGATCTGAGGACCTGACGAAGGATTTTATGTTAAGATAAACAGAAGAGCCTTTGTCCGACTCATATCACTTGGTTGAAGAGAGTTGATACTAAACAGATTTGTTGTTCCTTAACTGTTTGGAATACGAACCAAAGTAATTGTTCCAAGTACGTGACTTATTCATAAGTTGGAGGCGTGGGAATACAGACGGAACTAGGTGAACTATAGGTTTAGTTGCTTGGTCTCAACTATACGAAGTTAGGTTTAATTTTGTGTAGCGGCTTAATCCTGAGAGTATTCAAATCTGGACAAGGTCCTGGGGTTTTTCTGCATTTGCGGTTTCCTCGTTAACAAAATCTTACTGTGTCATTTACTTTTATTTTCCGTATTCTAATTGTTTTATTATAATTAAAGTAAACTACACAAAAGTTAATTCCTATTTACTTGATAAGCAATCCTATTGTGTTTGGTTAAGTCCGAACCTTTTTATCAAGTAAACATACTTCGTTGTTGTATTGTCTCGATCTCGTATCCATAGACGAACACACGAAGTGTGAACCGATTAGTTTCATTGTCTCGACTCAGTCCATAGACAATCACTTTCGGAGAAAGGAATTATAGGTAGGAAAATTTTTAGCTTGAGGTATATTTGGGTACCCTCTCCTTTTCAATTGGTATCAAAGCAAGCAAACACGAAAATATCTAACAATCTGTGTTTGGTGAGATCCAACCTATAAGATATGAATCTAATGTGTGATTCAGTTAACGTAAGTCAAGATGATAAATCAGCACTTGAGGATAACACCTTCTGTGGATCTACTGATCAGGCTGACCTCTACAATGTAGACTCTGGTGATTGGCAAACTTGCCTTCAAAAGCAACTTGATGAGATTTCTGAAGATGGTGACTCAGAAATTGATCAAGATGTTGAAGATGATCTATCTGAATATTCCTCATTTCTAGGAGCTATCTCAACAAAAAAACTGTCTTCCTCAGATGTGATTGTACTTCTTGCTCCTCTCAGTACAGAAAATAAGAAACTTAAAAAAATATTTTCTGGCTTCTTCTATGGATATCAGAATTCCAGGTATCTTCTTAAAGACTACAAAGAAAGTCTTCACTCAAAAACCCTTGAGTTTGAGAACCTCAACAGGAAACATTACTTGTTGAATAAAAAACTTCTTGAGACAGAAGCCATGATTAATTCTCAACAATCAACGAGCAACGAACAACATGAGTTTGATTATGTCAAGAAAAATCCTCTGGAGGATCAACTAGCTGAGGCTCTTAAAAAAATCAAGGTATTGGAAGAAGAAGCCGTGAGGCTGAGAAGACTCAATGACAGCACCATCAACTTATCTTCCATGTTAGATGCAGGAAGAAGCCATGGCGACAAACGTGGATTGGGATATGATGGGATTGATACTTCGTCAATCAACAAAGAAGTAAAATTCGTAAAGGTTGTTTGCTCATCCACTCCAGAAGATCCACCGGTACAAGTATGCTTGCATGATTCGCCCTGCTCAAGTGAGATTCCAACATAAAAGATCTCCGAATGCAAACATGGGAAGATTCCAACTAAGAAGCAACATCATGACCAAAAGTATCATAAAGGTAAATCGAAAAACTATACACTTTTCAATAAGCATTGTTTTTATTGTAGAGAAAAAGGTCATATGCAAAGGGAATGTAAGATTCGAAAGATGCAGAATGCTCTACCGTTTGTCTCAAAAGAGTTGGATAACTTCACTTCCAAAAACCTGTCAGATCACTATTGTCCAGTGAGACAAACAAATTATTACATGAATTCAAAATCATATCCGAAAATAAACATTCCTAAAAGGAGAAATAACTCAAAGAGTAATGCCTTTTTCAATAAGGATATGAGATCTGATGTTCCAGAGTGGAAAGATGCAATGTCCCTAGAGATGAAGAATCTTCATTCAAAGTCTACCTACAAGTTGATACCAAAATCTGAGAAGGTACCGAAAAGGAAGTCATCTAAAACAAAGTCTAAGAAAAACAATCATGTTATAATTTTAGACAAAGATGACTATGAAAGTCTAGTGGTTAGACTCAAACATGATCTAGAGATATCCATTGATATCAATGTGCAAACATCTTTTGATGATCTACTACAAAGTAGAAAAACAAAAAGGGGGTCGACCAGGATTCTAGAACCTCTCAAATTATAGTAATTGTTCCCTCTCTTCTGTAAGGAAGGAGTTTTTTTTTCGGAATTAGTTAGGAAATCTTTCCTTTTTGAGTTTTAAAATAGGGATTATAAATAAGTCCGATTGTGCTCCTCTTGTAATTTCATGTTACAATGCTTTTGCCTTTTAAAATATGCAAACACAAACAAGGCTGACTCCACCACAACAAACCTACTGATTTCTAGCAAACAAAAAGCATGATGGCTCCACTTAGATTGTTTATAGACCAGCTTCTAATCCTTCGAAAGGGAATTCGTTACAGTTTAAGCAAACCCCTCTGGAATCAGTCTGAGTTAAAGTAAGTTGAATAGAGACAAAGGAAGCTCAATGGAGCTTTGACACCCAGGCCTCACTGGCAAAACATTCACTTGGGTTACAAGGTGGCACGCTCAACTTACATTAACCATCATGAACTTCAAAGTATGCTTAAAAGAGCAACCAATATTTTTCGAACGACTTTCCTATTAAGCTCGTTACCCTATAGGTCTCGTTCTAGTCAGTATTTTAAGCTTGGGTTCGCGTAGGTTGTGTGTTCCCAAGGCGGACAAGAAGAGAACGGTGATGAAATCCGAACTATTATCTTGTATGGTAAGTCCTTGCCCTTTACTAGAAAATTAAACCTTTTTTAGTTCCTCGACATATATGCAAACGAAGGAAGACAGTAACCCGCTGACAGAGGATTCACGGGTGTTTCAATAAGCTTACCTCCCGTACCAGACGGGCGAAGAACCGTTGTAGTCGACTCGGGACACAACTTCTATGTCATGTACGAACCCGAGGGGCCGAGGCAATATAGTATTTTCCGTCCTTCTCTGCAAACAGTTTAATATTTAATATACTACCCTTCCGTAGGGTTTAAAAATAAAAAAATGTCCAAATAGGGAAGTGCAAAAATAAAAAGAGAATTACAAAAATAGAGAATATCCTAATACAATTTCTAAAAACTAAAAAAATCTAAAAGATAAAAACAAAATCTAATAAAATTTTCTCTCTTTTTTTTATTTTCTTTCGCTCTTTTCGCTTTGTCTTTAACTCCAAATCTTTAAGTATTCACCAAAAGTTTTGGCAAATTTTTCTTTCGCTCCAAATTCCAAAATCTTTAGTAAAAAGACAAAAACCCAAAAACGTAAAGTAGAACAAATAAATAAAAACCTAAAAAAATAAATCTAAAAACTCTAGCCTAAAGACAAGTCCGCGTCGGCGACGCCAAAAATTGATGGTTATTTTAAATGATGTTGTAGTAATAAGTTCGTTGAGACTTGTGAAAGCAATATATTTTAGACTTAATTTTAAAACTATAAATGTAGCAAACTCAAAAATAAGAAGTGTTGTAAAAGTTATGGAGGAGACTGGGGCTATGGATTCCACTATTTACCAATATCAAAGTGATTTAAATTCTCTAGTTATAATCTTGCAAATCATGCATTCAAATTGATTCTTAATATTGCAAAAGTTGATTTTTAGAAATAACAATTGTAGATCGAAAGTATGGGACATCAAAACCTAGGCTAAGCATGCTCCATCAATTGAAATAACAAATGCTTAACAAAAACCATTTTATCAATTTATTTATCAAGGCAAATAATCGTGTAATAATTGCATAAATTAAATAAAATAGAGAATACCACTTTTCATTGGCGAAATAGCTTCCTCCGTCGCCCCAGAGGATGGATCTAGCACATCATGTTGGAAACACGCTCAAAATTCATTTTTTATTGCTCACAATATGCTTACAAAGATGAATATATAACAAAAGAGATATTTGTAACGGTATAGTATCGTTACTGTTACAGTTCTGTGGCTGTTACAAATAAACTATTGCTCTTTGTTGTCGCAGTAAAACTGTTGCAAAGGGAAGAAAAGGTGACAGTCAATAAACGACTACCTTTGACTATCAACTGTTCTTCACCTTCTTCTCTTCTCCGATGATGATCGAAACTATCTCCGCAGCGTCACTTTTCTCTCCAAAACTCTCGATGTCCCTTCTCTGACACCACAACAATTCTTTTATACTCCACAGGTCCAAGAATAACACCCCATTACTTCAAAATCTTCTCCATTACTCGACATTAACTCGGAATATTTTTCTTTCCTTTTTGTCTTTGGCACGCATCTGCAACTGTTAATTACGTGCATATTATCCTTGTTTAACTCCTTCACGTCTCTGCAACAACCAAACGCGTGCCATACACGTCCAAACTCGCTTTCATCCAGTGATTATCTCATCTCAACTACATACGTACTCCCCTGTTTTCTTCCCAACGATTATCCAGCCCAACTTAGATGAATCAAACGACTATACCAACTCTGTATAAGCGAAACAGGCCCAGACCAATCCACTGGAGTGATTGAATCACTTCAGAAATCTCCAAAATCAAAACCAGCAACTCTCGGGTTTTCTCAAGCAAAACCCGTAACCCCCTATTTCACTCAAACCTGATGATTCAGCCAATTTTGATCAAAATTAATAAGCATACCACGCCTGTGAAGCTGATATAAGTCTTCCCAATCAATTACAGCCATTGAGTCTCAGTGAATTGTGTGAAAACTCCAACCCTAATTCTTCCAGCTTCACACACCGTTTTCCCGCCAAAAACATTCAAACCGTGGGGAAGAAAGGTTGCCCCCTAACCAGAGTTGGGGTGCGAATAGCCGTGGGATGTAAATAGTAAAGCAGGCGCCCCTTATCAATTGAGGTGCCCCTTATCCAAAAGTGAGAGTCCTAATAACACGTGTCCTCCGGGTGCCAAAATCAACTTTTCGAGCCGAATTTTCCAACAAAGTTTATTTCTCAAAAATACCTACAAACACATAAAACACCATAATAAGTACAAAACCGAGTACCAACAATACAGAAAATTGAGGACAACTTAGACACAAAAATGTGTCTATCAAGATGGCCTCAAGACCAGGGAGAATTTAGAATAAATTTAGAATATTCTAAAGGGGAAGAAACCAAATTTGAGATTCTTCTAAAGGAATTCTCCAGTAAGGCATGCAAAGCAAAGATAAGATCAAATTCTTATTTGAAACTAGGCTACTTTATGTAAGGTCTATTTTGAATAAAATTATTTTGTTTATAATTTTTCTTGTGATGGTTTTTGATTTACATAGCCTGTGCTTGAATGCTTTATTTTGGTTATGGATGTTTATGGGATGTTTGATTTCGGTTTTATTACCTTATATTTGATCTCATAATGTTGTGTACCCTTATGGTTTGGGTGACTTTTTGATTTAGCAGGATTAAGTTCTAGCCCATGTTGGTAGGCTTTATCAAAGGATCATGAAGGATTCTGGTAGAAACAATATGTGAAAAAGTCACAATATGTTGAATCGGTTTTGGTTTAGCATAAAAGCATATGTGTTTCGACGGTTTTCAACTTTTGCTTGCAATTGTTAAAACCGATTTTCAACCTTTCTCCGGTAAAGGTTGGTTGTTGTTATTATTTTGTTTTGCATAAGGATGACAACATGATGATATTTCGATATCAATTCTCCCTGGACGAAGATGCAAACATATTGGAGAAGAGGATGCGAAATTTGAGGTAACAATCTTGTCAGTTAATTGTTTTCCTGTTTAAGAAAAGCCTGATTTTTATTTCATATATTTATTGCTTTTGCTTAACAAAATTTCTGTACAATTGATGTTTTATTCCATGATGTGTGTATGGATGTGTGTGTGATTCAATTGTTTTCGGTTAAGAAAAACTATTGTTATCTTGCTTTATTGTATGGTATCAATTGTTTAGGCTTACAAAATTTCGGTGCAATTGCGGTGCTATAATGTCTATGTTGTTTCAATTGCTTCCGGTTGAGGTGAATAATTATGCAAGTTGATTTATTTTGGTTTGTATGAATTATTTATGGCTTAACGAAAGAAAAAGGTTTACGGGATGAGTTGTTTAGTCTATTTCGATTCCGGATAAGAGAAACTAAGTTTATCTTAGTTATACTTATCAAAGTGGAGGTTTCAGTTATTCAAGTCTAATCGAATGCCTTAACAAGAAGTACTAGTTAATTAACCTGGTATTTGTCTTGTTTAAAACTTAAAGGTCTAATTTTATGGATAATTAGTTATTGATGATAAAAATAGAGTTATCGAACGAAGCGATTGTATTTATACAATCGGTTTAGCAAAGGAACTAAGTTGCTTAGTTGATTTTTGGTTTGCTAAACTATTTGGGAAAATTGTTTCGGACAATTATTTCCTTGGTAACATATCAAAATAAAACTACTTGTAGTTTCGGTTTTGATATTGGTTATCAGAAAATGGTGTGTGGAACCCTCGTGCTTAACTCTATAGGTTGCAAGTCTATTTTGAGATTTGTAAGATTATTTTCGGTTTGTCCATTATTTTTTCGTTTCTTTGTCATTTTGTGACAAAAAGTGGGAGAAATCTATGGAGTAAACAAGTGATACTGGCATTGATTTTATATTGATTGGTATCACTAAGGGAAAGGACAATTGGTGCTTAAACGTTTATCTAAACAAAAAGAGTGAAAGCATAGACTAAGGGGGAGTAACATATCATATTGGTGAATAACAAAGACATGCGGATTGAAAATCTACCTATCTTACCTTTAGGGGAAGTATTAGCTTTGTTATTATAATGTCAACATCGGCATTTTAAGGATTGAATATATGCAAATTAATGTGTTGTTGAATTCGGGAATCAAGCGTATGTGTAATGAATTCTTGTAATTTGTTTATCTATATGTTTGTAAGAGTTTTGTCACTAAAATTGACAAAGGGGGAAATTGTTAGATCATGGCTCGGTTGAACCCACCAAGCGTTGGTATGTCAAGTTTGGTTGTCATATTTTAGTGAATCAAAACTCATGTTAAGAGTCGCTTGATTATGTACTAGAGTCAACTTCGTATAGGTTAGCTTGAAAGTATTAGGATTTGAGACTTTACAAGTATTGCGAAGACTTGAAGATGTGAAGAAGCAAGGAGCTACAACGACAACATCATCCTTCCACTTGAGGTTAGTGATATTTGACTTGAACTGTTTCATTCCCTAACGTGTCTTTCAAGTCGTGCATATTGAAAACATAACTGCGAAGCATGATTGAACTCTAGATAGACATAGTATTAAGGAATACAATACGAGGTTTATTGCTTAACCATTAAACTTTGTAGATAAGACATCGACATAATCGTTTAAATGATATTGTGATTATGTATGGGTATGAGGTGAGGATTTCATCCTAGGGAACAATGTTTTACATGTGTTCTAAGGAAGTAAGTTCATAACCTTGTTTGTGAATCGAAAAGGAAATCGCCAGGCGTTACTGGTATTTTTATTCATTGCCTATCTTGTGAACAACCAATATGTGTGATTTAGTATAACCGCTCACGACTTGTTTGTGTTCTTGGTAAAACTTCACAAAGGCCTGACTTATGTATTGGTATGACTTTTATTAGTGAAACCGATCTTAAGTAATCACCTGAGATGGTATGATCAAGTTTGTGTTTTGTATCTGACCAAATCTGGGTAAAGGGGAACCGATCCTAGTAAGAGGTGCAACACATCACAAAGGGGAATCGATCCTTGTATGAGGTGCATCAAGTTTATAACAGAAAGGGGAACCGATCCTATGGACATGTGCAACACATTTTTAGGCAAAGGGAAACCGATCCTATGGACATGTGCAACACATATAAGTTAGATACCATATATATATATGGGAACCGATCCTAGTACCTAGTCAATAGAATTTTGGAAAGCTAGTGTGACTATGCACAATACTCACATGGAGGTAGAACCGGAACTTGTTTTGGTAAAACCGTTACACCCATGTTTTGTGATTGAGTGTTCTTGATCAATCGCATAGTTCTTGAAAGTCAGATGAACCAATTCTAAACTTGTTTGGAAGTGTGGCAAATCGGTTTCAAGGTTGTAAGTATGAAAGAGGATTTACAAAGTAAGGATGTCGACATACTTTGAACACGTGTAGTAATATTTATCTTTTATTGTTCAAAGTTATTTCCTTAATAGATAAAGGAAGAGAATCCCAGGATCGAAACATAAATAAGTTAAGAATCTTTTAATTAAGGTTGTTAATTTCATTTTTAGGAAAAATAAGAATTAGTAACGTGCATTTACTAATTAAAGATTTTCCAAGAGATTTCGGTCATTATTTTGGACAAAGCATTTCCAGGAATTATGGAAACCGAATTTGTGCTTTATTGAATATCTTGAGAATATTTTCGGTTTTGGAAATTCCTTGGTGTCCAAACTTCCTTGTCTATAAATACTTAAAGTTTGCATTTCGAGCAAACTAATCCTTCGTAACAGCAAACTACCTCTTGTTGTGCTGCTACTGGTGAAGTCGCCTATTCGGAGAGGAGAGTAACCTAATTAGGCGAAATCTCTTACGGCCGCTCAGTTTAAAGTTTTCTTTGGGATTGAGTAGCTCTATTAGGACCGTTGGTGGGAAACTAGATAATTGCGGTTTATCTTTTGTTTTTCGATTGACTTGATTGACTAATGGTGGTTGAACTTTGATTGCACCTAGTTTGTTTATGCTTGAGAATCTTCTCTTTTGATATAAGATTCACTCAAACTAGATCGAAGTTTCGACATGGATCTTTAGACTGTTTGTGGATCTAAAGACGATCTTGTGATAATCCATTGTTAACAAACTCTGTTCCGTGCGTGATTGATCACAAGAGATTCAAGTGATTGTGTGCAGGTGTTTATTGAAGATCTAAGAAGATTTGAAGACAAAGAAGATTTGAAGACAAAGAAGACAAAGAAGATTTCTGATTTGGGGTTCATAATCTTTGGTGTGCCCAATACTTGTTTCGGTAAAAGAGGATCCAACTATAATCGGTTTTATCCTTGTGATAGAATTAGATTGATTAGTTGAGTAGATAAGCATCAACACAATTCTTTGGATTAAGAGTGTTGATCGCAAAATCTTAACAATTACTTCGGTAATTGAACATAAGATAGATCTGAGGACCTGACGAAGGAGTTTATGTTAAGATAAACAGAAGAGCCTTTGTCCGACTCATATCACTTGGTTGAAGAGAGTTGATACTAAACAGATTTTTTGTTCCTTAACTGTTTGGAATACGAACCAAAGGAATTGTTCCAAGTACGTGACTTATTCATAAGTTGGAGGCGTGGGAATACAGACGGAACTAGGTGAACTATAGGTTTAGTTGCTTGGTCTCAACTATATGAAGTTAGGTTTAATTTTGTGTAGCGGCTTAATCCTGAGAGTATTCAAATCTGGACAAGGTCCCGGGGTTTTTCTGCATTTGCGGTTTCCTCGTTAACAAAATCTTGTTGTGTCATTTACTTTTATTTTTCGCATTCTAATTGTTTTATTATAATTAAAGTAAACTACACAAAAGTTAATTCCTATTTACTTGATAAGCAATCCTATTGTGTTTGGTTAAGTCTGAACCTTTTTATCAAGTAAACATACTTCGTTGTTGTATTGTCTCGATTTCGTATCCATAGACGATCACACGAAGTGTGAACCGATTAGTTGCATTATCTCGACTCAGTCCATAGGCAATCACTTTAGGATAAAGGACTTATAGGTAGGAAATTTTTTAGCTTGAGGTATATTTGGGTACCCTCGACTTTTCACTATATAAAGGAGAACTCTAGCAACTGGCAAACCTAATCCCCACACATCTGTGTGTTACTAGTTGCATAAGCTAGAGTCGATTCTCCTTTAACCTTAGGTTTTCCTAAACCTTGTTGGTTAACGACTTCAAAGTCTTCATTGGGATTGTGAAGCCAGACCCAACTATTTTCTCTTGTAGTTGCGTGTTTTGATCTTGCCCGATTCTATCGTTTGAGTACCATCTTCTCTAAGATTTGCTCGAGATTAATTTCTCCGGTAAGCAAGATAAAACATGATCACAAACATCTTCGTCTCATCGTTTGTGATTCCACAATATCTAGTTTCGCCATCATACGATTTAGGTTATTGTGAGGTGATTGGTAATACTTGGCTGTTCTTCGGGAATATAAGACCGGTTTATCAATTGGTTCTTGTTCACCTTTATTTATCAAAAGACGGAACAAAAACTCTTGGGTATTTCTGTGGGAGACAAATTTATTCAAACCTATAGACTTTTCTGCGTGAGACATATTTTTTTATTAAGTCTTCGACTTTGGGTCGTAGCAACTCTTGGTTGTGGGTGAGATCAATTAAGGGAATCAAGTGCGTAGTATCTTGCTGGGACCAGAGACGTAAGGAGCGCAACTGTACCTTGAATCAGTGTGAGATTGATTAGGGTTCAACTACAGTCCAGTCCGAAGTTAATTTGCAATAGGATAGTGTCTGCAGTGGCTTAATACAGTGTGGTGTTCAAACTGGACTAGGTCCCGGGGTTTTTCTGCATTTGCAGTTTCCTCGTTAACAAAATTCTGGTATCTGTGTTATTTCTTTTCCGCATTATATTTTGTTATATAATTGAAATATCACAGGTTGTGCGTTTAGATCAATCAATTAGAATATCCAACCTTTGGTTGTTAATTTACATTGATTGACACTTGAACATTGGTCTTTGGTACCGTTCAAGTTGTTTCACATAATAATCAGGCTCGCGGATTTATATCTGTTTGATTTGCTGATTACATTGTGAAACAGAGATATTAATACTCTTTGATATACTTTACTCTAGATTAGTCTGACTGTCTAGTTGATTCTCTAGAAAGTGTATTGGAGTAAGTCCTCTCAGATTGCCAAACGAATTGTTGGGTGTGGTTGTTAGACCCCCGTATTTTCAAAAATATTTTTGGAATTAATTTCCCAAAGAAAAACTCACCAAAAATAAATCCGTGTAGAAGAGGGACTTGGTGCACGGCATACGCGCATATCGCATTGGTTGGGCTATGTTTATTTCCATTATTGACATCGTTGCAAGGAATACTAATGTGTTAAGATTATTGGGATCTTCCAACAATGAACAACACGTTGGATGTATTAAAAAATAATATGTAAAGAACTAATCCGTAACAACTCTATCGAAACAACTTGACGAGGGCAGAATCACGGGTTCAACAAATTGTCTTTAACACATTAGTTCGCGGGTATAATCGAGATGAGTAATGCTAAACCCCTCACATCGAAGATGTGTCCAGGATAAGACTGCCCGATATAACTTGAGTTAGCACAACACAAGTTACCGTCTCTTGAACTCAACAAGAGGGATAGAAGTAAAACGTCGCACAAAATTAAAAACAGGAAGAAGAAGAAAAGTAGACATAAAGATGGTCGCTGCTTGTGTGTTTAACAAACAGAATTTCGAGTTGTATTTATAGGATGAAATACTTGCAAATCAAGTTAGGTTTTGGTTTTCTTCAAAAACAAGTAAAACACGTAAAAGGAATTTACCCATAAATAAAACTCTTAAGAAAATATTTTTGGAATTAATTTCCTAAAGAAAAACTCGCCAAAAATAAATCTGTGTAGAAGAGGGACTTGGTGCACGGTATACGCGCATATCGCATGGGTTGGGCTATATTTATTTCCATTGTTGACATTGGTGCAAGGAATACTAATGTGTTAAGATTGTTGGGATCTTGCAACAATGAACATCACGTTAGATGTATCAAAAAATAATATGTAAAGAACTCTACCGAAACAACTTGACGAGGGCAGAATCACAGGGTCAGCAAGTTGTCCTTAACACATTAGTTTGCGGGTATACTCGAGATGAGTAATGCTAAACCCCTCACAAGGAAGATGTGTCCAGGATAAGACTGCCCGATATAACTTGAGTTAGCACAACACAAGTTACCCTATGTTGAACTCAGCAACAAGGATAAAAGGAAAACGTTCCACAAAATTAAAAGCAAGAAGAAAAAGAAAAGTAGACCGAAAGATGGTTGATGCTTGTGTGTTTAAAAAACAGAATTTCAAGTTGTATTTATAGGATGAAATACTTGCAAATCAAGTTAGGTTTTGGTTTTCTTCAAAAACAAGTAAAACACGTAAAAGGAATTTACCCATAAATAAAACTCTTAAGAAAATGTTTTTGGAATTAATTTCCTAAAGAAAAACTCGCCAAAAACAAATTCATGTAGAAGAGGGACTTGGTGCACGGCATACACGCATATCGCATGGGTTGGGCTATGTTTATTTCCATTGTTGACATCGTTGCAAGTTATACTAATGTGTTAAGATTGTTGGGATCTTGCAACAATGAACATCACGTTAGATTTATCAAGAAATAATATGTAAAGAACTAATCCGAAACAACTCTACAGAAACAACTTGATGAGGGCAGAATCACAGGTTCAACAAGTTGTCCTTGACACATTAGTTTGCGGGTATACTCGAGATGAGTAATACTAAACCCCTCACAGCGAAGATGTGTCCAGGATAAGACTGCCCGATATAACTTGAGTTAACACAACGCAAGTTACCCTCACAGACAGGGATGGAAGTAAAACGTCGCACAAAATTAAAAGCAAGAAGAAGAAGAAGAAAAATAGACAGAAAGATGGTTGCTGCTTGTGTGTTTAAAAAACATAATTTCGAGTTGTATTTATAGGATGAAATACTTGCGAATCAAGTTAGGTTTTGGTTTTCTTCAAAAACAAGTAAAACACGTAAAAGGAATTTACCCATAAATAAAACTCTTAAGAAAATATTTTTGGAATTAATTTCTTAAAGAAAAACTCGCCAAAAATAAATCCGTGTAGAAGAGGGACTTGGTGCACGGCATATGCGCATATCGCATGGGTTGGGCTATGTTTATTTCCATTGTTGACATCGTTGCAAGTTATAATAATGTGTCAAGATTGTTAGGATCTTGCAACAATGAACAACACGTTATATGTATCAAAAAATAATATGTAAAGAACTAATCCGAAACAACTCTACCGAAACAACTTGACGAGGGAAGAATCACAAGTTCAACAAGTTGTCCTTAACACATTAGTTCGCGGGTATACTCAAGATGAGTAATGCTAAACCCCTCACAGCGACGATGTGTCCAGGATAAGACTGCCCGATATAACTTGAGTTAGCACAACGCAAGTTACCCTCTCTTGAACTCAGCAACAAGGATAAAAGGAAAACGTTCCACAAAATTAAAAGCAAGAAAAAGAAGAAAAGTAGACAGAAAAATGGTCGCTGCTTGTGTGTTTAAAAAACAGAATTTCGAGTTGTATTTATAGGATGAAATACTTGCAAATCAAGTTAGGTTTTGGTTTTCTTCAAAAACAAGTAAAACACGTAAAAGGAATTTACCCATAAATGAAACTCTTAAGAAAATATTTTTGGAATTAATTTCCTAAAGAAAAACTCGCTAAAAATAAATCCGTGTAGAAGGGGGACTTGGTGCAAGGCATACGCGCATATCGCATGGGTTGGGCTATGTTTATTTCCATTGTTGACATCGTTGCAAGGAATACTAATGTGTTAAGATTGTTGGGATCTTGCAACAATGAACAACACGTTAGATGTATCAAAAAATAATATGTAAAGAACTAATCCGAAACAACTCTACCGAAACAACTTGACGAGGGCAGAATCAAAGGTTCAACAAGTTGTCCTTAACACATTAGTTCGCGGGTATACAAATTAAAGTCTAATAAACTTTAAATAACCAACAAACTTTAATTAGATTTAAAGATAATATCTAAAATTACTCTAGATAGATAATAATACCAATTATAAAAATAGTTTTAAATAGTTATATTATAGTTCTTCGAATTGGGCGGGTTGTTTGAGTTAGAAATATTTGTGCCCATGCTTGTCCAAATTGAACTCGGGTTTATAAATTTTATGCCCAAATTTTCCCAAAGTTTTGAAATACGTTGTCCGTGTCTGCCCAACATTCGGGTTGGGCATGGGTTTAGTGGGTTAACCCAACCCAAGTCCCACCCCTTTGCCA
This sequence comes from Papaver armeniacum, assembly GCA_023531295.1. Taxonomy (NCBI): domain Eukaryota; kingdom Viridiplantae; phylum Streptophyta; class Magnoliopsida; order Ranunculales; family Papaveraceae; genus Papaver; species Papaver armeniacum. The sequence goes on from JAJJWW010017631.1 coordinate 221,328, forward strand.
AATTGGAGAGCCAGGAATCGGGCAAAAATTTTCAATTTTTTTTTCCTTCCCTCTCATTTCATAATCTCTAAACTTTAGTTTTCTATTTTAAGTTTTATTTCTTTTTCTTCTTTGATTGATCAGTTTATTTTCTAATGATTTTTGAATGGTTTTCCAAAATAAAACATTTCGAATTCTTGCAGGAGTTTTCTAAATATTGGCTTGTCCTTACTTTGTTTTTGTTTTCCTTTGAACTATTACTCTAAAGTTTAAATTGTTTCTCTAATCTCTATATCGGCTTAATTTACTTGTAGGTATCCAAGTTTGTCTATATCGGCTTAATTTACTAGTGGGAACCAGTGGTGATTGTTTCTTTTAGAAATATATTGTTCCAAGTTTTGCCACAGTAGTGTTTTGCTTTATTCAATATTGATGTTACTTTTCCTTCACTTTTCGTGGAATTTCAAAGTCGTTTGGAGTTCCTTTTGAATCATTCATTTAGAACTCCTTGAATGTTGTTTTATTCAACATTGTCCTCTTTAAAATCATTCATTTGGAGTTCATTTTGAATCATCATGAATAGGAGATACGTCATCGTTCAAACTCGGTGGCTCAAACAAACCAACTCGACATAAATCAATGTATATAAGATGAAATTTCTATGAATTTGATCTCTACTAATCACCGAGATTTCTTAAAAATCATTCATAGAGCCTCTCAAAATGTATAGAATCTCCTAGGGTTCCTAGAATCTTTTTCATAAGAAATCTCCTGATATCCCTACAAATCTCAGTTGACTAATTCATCTACTAATCAAATTTGATAGTAATAATCACAACCATTGAAAATTAGATATGACTTACGTGTTGATATCAGCAGATAACCTAGTTAGTTTGTTGTTTTTTTTTGTTTTTTTTTGCTAACATGAGTGTCCTGATATTCCCCACTAATATTACCTAATTAAAGTTTGTTGGCTTTTTAGAGTTTATTAGACTTTAATTTGTATTATAAATGTGAATGCGTGTAGCTTTTGTTTATAGGTAGTTGAGTTTCTTGATATTTTGTTTTTGAGGTAGAAAGGTTAAATCCAATTAGAAGATAAAAAACTTTTGATTGTCGCCATTCTCACGGATTGCAAGCAGTTATCAGATATCATAAAGCATTCAGAGCCGACTATACCATGGAATGCACAGAGTTCAGTATTATTCGGAGTCAATTATATCATGAAATACAGAGAGTTGAGTTCAACAATGCAGGTACATCTTAGAAAAGCTTTCAGGTGACATGCCTACACATCGGCGTAAAATAAAACTCAGTGGCAGACAATTTGGCTACCATGACCAACTCCTAATTAAAAGTATCATATCTTCTCAATTAGTAGTAAGTTCCCCGAAAAGGATTGAAGTAAACCAGTTTGAGCTAGAGCCTCACTGAAAATCAGACGTCTGACATCATTGATGATAATATCATTGTCTTCACCTATTTCGTAACCATCATTCTACTATTCTCTCCTACCAAATAACCTAGTTGATTCCAAAATAAAGCATATGATAAATTTTCATCTTCAATCTCTTCTATTTAATTGTCAGACAATATATACCTGCAACTTTTCCTTCGTTGTTGGTTTATGAGTCCATGAAATCTCAAATATTAGTATTGAACCCACACTTTTCGTGCAAAAAAAACAATGCAACAAGAGGTTGTCTACATTCTTCTCCCTCAGATAGCGCAAATAACAGTTGACATCAATTATCTCACATTATCATATTAACAGATTGTCCAATGTGGGTGTCACATTGTGCATATTTGAATGGACGAACACTTCCATTTTCTGTGGCCCATACACACTTGTGGGAAAAGTTACCTGTAAAATCTTGTTGGTGCAGTAGCCAGTGGGTATCCTCCTTTGCACTATAGATTGAAGCATTGCAGAAATCGAGTGAGTCATCATCATCTTCTAAATAGCCATTTCTCCTTATTAAGCCAAAAAAATTGATTAAGCCAAAATGTTGATTAAGCCAAAAAAAAAAAAAAAACTCTTGATCTTCCACCCTCAATTAAGTCAGCAACTTTAGTGTACTTTAACAATCAATTTGAATGCCTTTAGATGTGAAAAATAATTGTTTGGAAAGACTCATTTATCAAACCAAAAGTTTATTGCTTCTCTACTTGAAATCTTACTGCTAGTTGATCTTTCCAACAGCCATTTCTCCTTATGGTTACCTTCCCAAAATCCTCTACCAAAAGGAGATTTGTGGTCCTTGAGGCAAATATCACCTTCATCTGAGTTGGTTTTGGTTGGGTCACCTTCATCTGCAATACCTGTTTTTTCCTAGAGTATCTCCAATTTCATTTTGCTAATAGAGCTTTATTAATGAATCTTAGATTTTTTATAGTAAGCCTCCATGCTCTTTAGGCTTGCATAATTTCTTTCAAGCCACTTGATAAAAAAAATCATTTTAGTTACCCCTAAAGGCATTTAAATTACATTATTGGTCAAGTTGATGGGATTATGGATGGGTTGTGTTGGAACAATGTTGGGTCAGTTGTTACTTTTCCCAATTTATAAAAGTTTAGTTATATAATGTACTATTAACGAAAAATCAAAAAATTATGATTGGTAATCAACTTGCTGGTCTTTTTACAATAGCCAAGAGGTCTTTGCTTACCTTTCATGCTATCAGCGGTCAGTGACGGCGGGAGAGCCTACAAGTGGGACGGGACCCAACATGATTTTAGATTTCAGTTAAAATAAGCTTGTTTTTTTTTTGAAATATTTATGACTTGTAGTTGCAAATATGCACGATATATGTTGAAATTTGTAATGCCGATGGGCCAGGCTTATATGCACACTTCAAATTTTCTTTATAATTTCTCTGCCTCTTCTAGAATACACAACACATTTTGGTTAACTTTGCCTATGTAAAGAGTGGTCAGGATTTGTCTCGGGAAAAGATAAATCTACGGTCGTGGTTTGTTCAACTTAAATGTTATTATTAGTGTATTATTAATTGGTGTCTCATTAATTGCTCATGATGAATGATTTATTAAATTTTCATTTCCCTTAATTAATCTATTAGATACATAATTTCATTAATAAACAATTTTACTAAAAACTATCAATAGAAACTATAAATGGATGTTTCTCACAAGAGATGGTTGTGAAAGAGATGGTTGTGAAATGCATCTAACGGCCAAAAATTACTTATCATATCACTAATGTCTCTTTATCTTTTTACAATAAATATAGGGTTTTTTACAAATCTAGGCCTGTTTTTTTTTATGGTTTACAAAACTAAGCCTCTTTTTTTACTTATTACAAAACTAGGCCTTATTTGACCAAAAATGGTGGATGGAAAGTTAGCACCGTTAAGTGGAAGTAAAATGACTTATTAGTCCTTTGAATCACTGATTTGATTTTTTCCTGCTGGGTTGACTCTGTACACATGGAATCTGACATGCCTCGTCGGCACTGTACATGTCATCGGGTTAACAAGGGATCACACTGCATAATCTTTCAGGTTGTCAAGTACCCTGAAGCACAAAGTGATGGAAGGGTTTACTCAATTCAAAATTGAGTAAACAAAATGGGAACTCCAAAGATCATTTGAATTAGTATGGAATGTGAAGATGCTAATGGTGGTTCTCAAGATCCCCAGCTGCTGCCGATGGTGTTGCGTAAACAAGGTCAATTGTTGATTGCTTGAAAGAGTTGTGGTACTGTGAATTGGTTGCAACAATTTCTCAAACAGCTGGTAGGCGAGAACACGTGATGAATATATGAACTGGTGATTAGATATTCAATGTCAAAAACCAAGACTTCCCACTGTATTCACAACAATACATAATTTATTCATCTATTTTCCGGCTTGAAAACACCACGAAATCCACATCCAATCCGAACCCAAATCAGTAAACCATTTAGTACCCCATGTCACATGTTTATCTCAGCTCTAAATCAGGTCATATCCAATCATAAACATCCACAAAATCAAGGCAACAACACACTTCTTTAGCTGAATATTTGCTCAAATAACTTGACCCATATTTCCACCATAACTCGACCAAAACCACCACAGAACTTGACCCAACATATCATAAACTTCAAGCCACAGAGTTATGTATTCTTCCTAGCTTCCAAAGTCTCTCCACACAATCATTCACTAAATCAGGCTAGCAACAACACATCTTCATCATTTTCTTGCTTAGTTTCCAGCCAGAATCTTGCCCAAATCAGCCCTAGACTTGTACCACTTTTTCTTCTCTTGGTTGGATTTTAATAGCTCAACAAAACCCTTGTCAGCACCCATTGTAAACTTCCTCAAAATCAGTCACAGAAAGATCACATTTCAGCTGAATCTTGGCTTAAACTACAATTGAATTCAGCCCCAAACTCGAGCCAAATCAATAAATTACTTTATACCCAATATTCAAAATTGTTAAACAAAATGGGAACTCCAAAGATCATCTTCATCAGTTCAATCCAAATTCTACCTAATTTGGATCTTAAGGCATCAATTGAAAGACCTCCGAGATGTTATTACGTTCAAACGTGAGTATTGGCTCATTAAACTACTGGCTTGACAATGAGCAAAGATTTTCCGTTCTATTGATTCAAACTCCTTGAAAGGCTTTCATACAGTCTGAACATCGCCACTAAAACCATTCTCTCCATCTCAGTATCAACACTAGCTATTCATTCATTCACAGAGATCCCTAATTCCATAACCCCATCTTCTCCACATCTAATCACTATCAGAGCATAAACATTCCCCAATCATCAAAACACCATCAGTTGTATCTGAGAATCGATCGACATCAACAGCTCCGTCTTCTCATCAAAATTATCAAACCCTTGAATCCCAACTCTCAATCAGCAAACCCATCACCAAAAATCATTTCAATTCCTCATCAATTCATCTCAACTGCAGATAACCACACAACCCCAATTTCTTTATAACATCTCCAACTAGAGTCAGATTGCAAATTCGACCGAAACCTAACTCAAATCCACCATCCACTGCTTGCAACAATCCCTTTATCAAATCACCATCTCTCAAATCAACTACAACTCATCCCTTTCTCAGCTCGCAACCACAATCAAAACCCCTTTCTCAGCTCGTCTTCAACATCCGCCACCCTTTCTACATCAATTTTTTTTATGCATTATCTTTCTCTAAAATCATCTCAAACCCTAGCTTCTCTACATTAATCTCTCTTGTTTTCGGAAACGGATGGTGAAAAATAGATATTGGAAGAAGAACAAAGATGGAAATGAGGAACTGAATGAATGGATTTTAGGGTAATGATGTATATTGGATTAAGTCATAGCCGTTTAAAAATCTTCGAGATTTCCTGATCTCGGATTAGGGGTTCAGATCGAAACACGTGAGAAACAATAACTATGCTACTGACACGTACGGAGAGGGCATTTTAGTAATCTCGGCCAGCTCATGAGATCTCCCTGTACGAGATTTTGGCGAGATATTGACCAGTCAGCACGAGATATTGATTGAGATAATGGATTTGGATGAAATCCGTTCAATTGGCTTAGATTTGTAAGAAATAAAAAAAGAGGCTTAGATTTGAAAACGAACTACCAAAACAGACATATTTCTGTATATATTCCATAAATATTTTATTAATTATGTCATAATAAATGTTATATAAAAATTATAGTAAATAATTACTCTATTAATAATTATATAAATATCTTTTTTAATGCTTTTTTTAATGTCATATATTTTCGTTTAAGTAGTGATGGGTGAAACTGTTAACGCTTTTTCTGAACTAATGCTAAGATTTGTTAACAATTATATAAGTGGAGTGTTGGTTGTGGTGGAGTTGGTGAGCGGTGGAGATGGCAAAAACGTTAAGCCATTGAGGATAGTGGTGGCGGAAGCTGTTTCGGTAGCAAGAGTGGTGGTGGTAATTATGGGTGAACAACGATGGCCAGTGAAAAATAAAATGCACTCATGTCCTTCAACCATAATAGCAGGTATTTGCTTAACCTTTTTTTGTTTCCCCAAATCGAGTTAGTTGCAAGGTCTTAAATCACTATCATTTTTCTGCTTGCTCTCAAGTCATGTTTTATTTACTTTTCTTATTTTTCTATTACTTTGAATCTCAATCAGAACAAATAAGTAAAAAGGAAAATTATACCCCCTCCGTTCTTTTTTAATAGGCTGGTTTTGTTTTTAGAGAAAATTAAGGAAATTAAGAGAACTAATCATTGAAAGTGGTCCTCATGACACTTGTTAATAAAAGAAATGAAGTGAAATGGTCCCCATGACACTTGTCAGCAAAAGAAGTAAAGTGAAATGGTCCACATGACACTTGTCATCAAAAGAAGTTAAGAGAAAAGTGGTCCAAGAAAACTAAAGTAACATTTGACTTTCCCAATTAAGAAACCAACCTATTTTTTTGAAACATTTATTTATGGAAACCAGCCTATTATTTAAGAACGGAGGGAGTAGTTATTAATTTCATCGAACGTGGTATGATTTCGTTTTAAATGTTCCACCGTGCTTTCGACAATACTATTGGGAGGCAATGGGCTTTTTCTCAATTCTTCGATGGATTATATTATTTTCGTGAAGTTCACTTCCCCGAACAATAATTTCTATGGTTATCTATATTATTTATTTTTTACTTCTTTTTTGTTAAACTTTAAAAAATTGGAACCCAGTTTTTTTATTTTTTTATTATTATTATTTTGAGTATGATTGTTTTTCTTATTCTTTTTTACTCGTAATCTCTTGCATTTGTGATTCTGATTATTTTCTCCTTATTATTTTTTCATCTTCATTTCCAGATTACTCCAAACAAATCCTTAATGCTGGTGGAAATGAAAATATTGAGAATCACAAATCATATATCCTACACCAAATGAGCAACTTATCTTGAGGTTACCCACCTACTTATTTTGTTATTTATATGAATTATAATATGTTGTTTGTTTTACAAATTATCCATTTCATTCGTGCTCTGTCAATGTTCATGTGTTCCTAAAAGCGTTCAACACAGGGAAAGCAGCAGCGAGCACAAAAGCACTTTCAAATGCTTTATTTTTTTTGTCCCACCAATCAGATATGGGACTTATCATCTTCAGATAATTAATTTGTTAGTGTTACTCTACCCGTTTCCTCCTTGGTATCAAACGTATGATGTTAAATTAAGTCGTTGTATCCAAAAAAATTCTACAAAAAAAAATCACCTGTGTTTAGAAACATCCCTTTCCTCATTCGTTTATGTATAATTTAGATGCTTTAATAGTTCAGTTTTATACTCATATGCTAAGCTACATGCCTTATTCAAACACCCACCCTGATATAATCTATGTCTCATAATTTTTCTTTCTATTTAATTTCATTTCACCACACAAATCAGAAGCTAACCTTCTCATTCTTAGTCTCTATCCTATTACTAATTGTTATCCTTGAATGAGTTACGCTTTAGTCGTTATATTCTCAAACTTTGATCACACTGCTAAATATTTTACCTCAACTTTGTTGTCATGGATTTTTAGAATTTTAAACTTTTGTGGATCTGTGACAATGATAACGTGGTTTTAAAACATTTTAACTATAAATAGAACATACATTTATTTTGCGCACATGTTTACTACTATAAGATAGTGCAAAGAGGATATTGATAACGTATATATGTTTACTGTTATAATTTTGTCATCGAGATTGTTTTCCTACCTTACTAAGAGGTAATCTTGGGAACACTTATATAATTTTAAATTTTCAGGTAACAAACACAAAAATAATGCCAATTGATGAGTCATCATAATATTATAGTTAACAAAAGTTAAGACCTAACCAAAAATTTGACTGTAAGAATTATTGCATCCAATAGATTCTATAAGGCATTTCACACAAAAATATTCCTTACTAAATGTTTTAACGTCATTTTTATTCAATGATGGATAACTAAGTCTACTGTTATCAGGGTAAGCGGTTGACCATATGACTGATTATCTAATCACGGTTTCATCATTTTTATGCAGTGAATAACCACACATTTGGGTTTAATCTTATTGTGTTATTGAATGCGTAAGAACATAGAATGTGATAATTATTGTTGAGTCCATATTGGGTTTTAATATTTTTGGACTATTCTTAAAGGGAGTCAACAAGGATCTGGACATTTTTAAGGCCTACCCAACTATCCAGGACGAATGAACTCATATGACGTAATTTTTTAATAGCTAACATAGTTCAATGTTTTGGTTTTGCACGGTCACTAAAATAAGGTAAATTTAGAAGTGCATGTCATTTCAAATGACCCATAAGATACCTTTATAAACTATAAAACACTATAACGGTTTTTCTTTTTTGGAAAGAGAATGTGAATTAATTATGATAAATTAGTGGCTTGAGGATACAACTCTAACATATTTGAGAAGATGTGAAAGTGTCAAACATACTAGAAATAAATCATATATGGGTAAATGAGAAAGGATTTGTAGACTGAAGACCGGCAATATCAATCAATTGTTTCTTCACTTTTAATAAGGAGGGTAACACGACAAATAATAATAAGATTAAATCTAATATCAAAACGCGAAAAATGCATATCAAATAAAAGTTACGCCCGTGCCGTTACAGCACGGGTTAAGCCCTAGTTTATTACATGCAAGGAAAGAATTTTTGGACCCATGGCTGAAAAGTCCTAGCTCCGTCGCTATTAGAGGTCTTTTCGTCCCTCTAACGATATCAGAAATCACACTTGGTTTTGTCAACTCTTGCGCAATAGGTATGCAAAAGAATCCTATTCCTTTTCCTTCGCGCAATCTAATACTCCCTCCGTCCCACTATTAGATGACCTACTTGGTTTAGAATTTTATCCCACCATTAGTTGACCTATCTCATTGTGACGCCCCAACTCTTAAACATACTTAGCTAATAGGATTACAACCTAATTGAGGAATCAATTCCAGATTGACGATTTTAAGAATCAAAATTTCATGATGCGAACTAAAACCAACTTGAACCCAACACTGTGATATTTATAATTGAAGAACTCTCAAATGTTATTAACCTATTAATATGTTGTTTTACATTAAACTAATGAGACGAATATCTTCACGTGTACCATTTCTTCGGGCAACTGAAACTGAAGTGGAAACGAGTGAGCACATCATCCCAAAAGGGTGCTCAATGAAAACATATAACTCGCAAGTAATCATTAATATACTTCACAGATATAAAAGAATATAAATTGAAAGAAAACAAGATGAATCTAAACATTCGGCTTTATTTTCATCAAGATCAGAAAGTTAGACAAATAAGTGTGATATGCATACAAGTGATTTACCTCAAATAAAATAGTATATATAATATTACCAACGGATGGCATACCGCTCTACTAATACTATTGCCGACGGATGGCGTACCGCCCTACTATCATAATAAGCATAAAATGTAATATTATTGCCGACGGATGGCATACCGCCCTACTATCATAATAAGCAGAAATGTAATACTATAATTATAGAGTCAATTCAGGTGGGAACCTTATAACCTTCTTGTAATCATTGAGTTTTCCTTTGCGAGCATGATGTGCTTTTACTATCCTTATGAATGTATATTGTGATTGCATTGAACGATGGTTGTTTTGAATGTAATTGTATGTGTGTGATATGCGTTATGAGATTTCCCTGCGAGGAGTGTCTGTGTTTTCCCCACGGCTCTTAGCTAAGTCAAGTAGGGCGGTATGCCATCCGTCGGCAATAGTATTACATTTCTGCTTATTATGATAGTATGGTGGTATGCCATCCGTCGGCAATAGTATTACATTTCTGCTTATTATGATAGTAGGGCGGTACGCCATCCGTCGGCAATAGTATTAGTAGAGCGGTATGCCATCCGTTGGTAATATTATATATACTATTTTATTTGAGGGAAATCACTTGTATGCATATCACACTTATTTGTCTAACTTTCTGATCTTGATGAAAATAAAGCCGAATGTTTAGATTCATCTTGTTTTCTTTCAATTTATATTCTTTTATATCTGTGAAGTATATTAATGATTACTTGCGAGTTATATGTTTTCATTGAGCACCCTTTTGGGATGATGTGCTCACTCGTTTCCACTTCAGTTTCAGTTGCCCGAAGAAATGGTACACGTGAAGATATTCGTCTCCTTAGTTTAAAGCGTTACCAAATTGTGTTACATTTATGTATCTTTTGTATACGTGTTTTCTTTATTTAATGTAAAACAACATATTAATAGGTTAATAACATTTGAGATTTCTTCAATTATAAATATCAGAGTTTTGGGTTCAAGTTGGTTTTAGTTTGCATCATGAAATTTTGATTCTTAAAATCGTCAATCTGGAATTGATTCCTCAATTAGGTTGTAATCCTATTAGCTAAGTATGTTTAAGAGTTGGGGCGTCACACTCAATAAACAAGGCATATTTCTAAAATTATCTTTTTGATTGATTATCGGGAGCATAAGAAATATGTATAATTTGATATTCATGTTTATATTCGTTACGTAGGTGTTTTAAAATGATTTTCAACGATACAAAGTTTATGAAAATTCATGGTATAGTTTGAGAGATAAATCATTTCTAAATTTTACAAGTTATTATTCATAAGGGTATAATTGTAAAAAATACTTAAAAACACTCATTTCGTTCCTTGCCTGAAGAATTGTGAAAATTTCAACTGGGTCATCTAATAGTGGGACGGAGGGAGTAACATATTTGGATAACAATCCAGAAGTAACTTCTAGAAGTAAAAAGGAAAAAAAAATATAGGAGTATATATCAGTTTGGGAACACAATTTTATAGTGAGCTCTAGAAGTAAAAGGTTTTGGCTTTACGTGAAACAATTTTTTTTATTTCCGACTCCATGGAACTGTTTCCTTTCTGTGTAAAGGGGTGAGCATGGGCCGGTATGGACCGGTTTTCGCCTCATTTGCATCCAATCCATTGCACTACGGATTTTAAATTTGGCATCCGCATTCAATCCAGATCCAACGGATTTACATCCAATGGATGCACGGATGGACGGATTGGATGCGGATAATCCAATGGATTTGTTTTAGTTAAAATTTATAGTAAAGAAAATAAAGCTAACACAAATGACTCCTTATAAAACCTACATATCCTATATATGTACAAATATAAAAATGCCATGTGTAACACCCCAAGCAAACATCACAAAAATTCCTAAATGATCCATAGTATTTTCTAGAACTATATAAATGCCTTTAATGGAACGGATATGGATGTCCAACGGATTTTCATGGTCGCATCCGGGCCCGATCCGTTATCCGTTGGATTTCAAAAATTTCATCCGCATCCAACCCATTAACGAACGGTCCGGACATCAATCCGCCAAAGAACGGTTGGTCCCGGTTAAATCCGCGGATTACGGGCCAAATGCTCACCCCCAAACTGTGTTAGCAAACACAACATAAAACAAACAAAGAAGAAAGCCCATGAAGTAAAAAAGAACAAAGAATAACAGGCCGGGTTTGGACGGTCTGCTTTACCCGTTTTGTTTGTTCAAAGATGAGTATAAATACAGTATAACTTCTATAAAATAATAGGCTTGGGACCAAGAAAATTTATTATTTTAAAGAGATATTATATTATCGATAATATAATAAATTATTATTTTATAGTTTTTTTTTTTTTTTAAATGTTCTCAATATATATTATTTAAATATTATTACACGAAACTAGTTGGAAGCCTAACAAGCTAAGCTCCAACGACACACTACTACATTAATCGAACAGGTTGCTGTGCTAACCTACCAGCGAGCCTCATGGGTAACCTAGCCAAGGGAGCCGAAACGGCGGGAGGGGGGGCTGAGATTGTGTCACAAGGGGGCAAACTAACACTACCTTCCATGTTAATTCCTGCAATATTACGCCATTGGGGACTCGAACCTGGGACCTCCTGGAGCGCATTAAACTTTGGGGAACGGGGATGACCAGCTGAGCTAGGGGCCCGTTCTAAAGAATAATTAAATAATATTATTATTTTATAGTTAAATAATATATTATTGTTATAAAGAATAATTCCTAGTTTGGAAGTTGAATAATAATTGTAGATTGTAAAATGAATATCGACTAATTTTGTAAAGATATTATATTATTGACTAATTGGAATAAGAATGCAACCACTCCCAGTATCAATCACACTTTAGCATTTCTTTTTCCAATACAACAACAACGTGACTCCGGGTCTTTTGAGTGCACTATAAACTATTAGGAAGGGAATACAACTTGATTTGAATATTTAGAAAATCAAACCAATATTGAATCATATTTGGAGAAAATTTAACATATGAAATTTAATTTTTTATTTTTATATTAGAATTATTATTTTATATATTATTTGGGACCTAGTAATGCTTAAGGGGAACTTTTGAAATGTATTATTTTATGATTTTATCGAATTTATTATTTTAGCACTAAGGGCCCGAATCGAGACCAATTTTTTTTATTATTTTAAAGAAAATATTATATTATCGAGTATTACTTTAAAGAAGTTATATTGTATCACACTTGAAATCCAGCCGCAGAAAGGAAACCCCTAGGGTTTGGGGATCATTTAGTTTCTCTACGGGTAAAAGTCTCTCTCTCTCAACTCGGTCGGCTGTTTTTATCTTAGAATTAGAATGATTTATTTTTCGTGAATCTATAGAGGTGAAATACCTGCCGCTTCTTAATTTTAAGTGACGATGCCGCGATCAAAGAGGTATTCATTCTTCTGGTGATCTGTTTACTGCTTTTGAATGTATGATAAAAGGTATCGACCCTAAGTTGTTTTTAAATTATGTTTTTTTGGGTTCATGCCAAACTTGATATTCCTACAGAGAATTTCCAATCATGATTGACTGCAGTACGGCAAGACTACTAGCTATGAAATTTACTTTATCCAACAAACTAAGCTGCATTTACAGATTATTGCTATTTTGAACTATCTATGCCTAACAATTCTTTGCTTACAGTATCAACTAATGTGAGCTAGTCTCAACTTCATTCTGAATGAAAGCAATAAAATTCAAATTCAATCTATTGAAACCAGTCATGTTCATAAGCAAAGCGATATAATATTTTATATTTCTCTCTTCTGTCTCTGTAATAGGCCACAGATTTCTGTATTAATTATTTTTTTTCTTATGCTGTTTTTTGACTTATATGATTTAGATCCCGCAGTTTAAGCATGTATCTTGGACATTTTGTATGACTCAGACCTGTGTAACTATCTAGACTCAGATGGCAGTGACATTGGGGTGTGTGTCTTCATGATTTTATGCTGTCTGTGCAACAATTGCTCATAGTGTCTTATCTTTTCTCTTAAATCTTCAGGGACATGATCTCCAAGGACAGGCTTAGGCAGAAAATGAAGGATTCGCAAGTTGCTGCCACCGGTTTCACTGTCAATGTCGATCAAACAAGGTATTCATTCTTCCCGTGATCTGTTTACTGCTTTTGAATTTATGATCCAGTTAAAAGGGAGCGGACCCTTAAGTTGTTTTTAAATTATATTGGACATTTTGTATGACTCAGACCTGTTGCTAATAAAGAAGAATCTCATGAACGAGAAACAGAAGAAGATGATTTTCTTTTATCAACGAGGCAAACAAGGTATTCGTTCTTCTTGTGATCTGTTTATCGCTTATACCATATGAATTATTTTTCCCGTGCATTTATTTTTCTTTATGCTGTTTTTTTGACTTATATGAGTTAGATCATATAAGCATGTAGGCTCATAGTGTCTTGTCTTTTCTCTTTAATCTTAATCTTCAGCAAGCATGTAGTTAATTCATATTTCTCTATTCTGTCTCTGTATTATGCTACAGATATCTTTATTAATTTTTTATATTTTTTGCTGTTTTTTGACATATGTTTAGATCCTGCAGTAGGCTCATGTAGGTTTTTGTTGTTGTTGTTGTAACTATCTAGAATCAGATGGTAGTCTTATTAGGGCAAGCATGTGTCGAAATTCTACTATAGGATAAAAGGCTATGTAGATCCCCCTGCATCTTCTCATGGTGCTGGTGTTGCCACCGGTGTCGCTGTCAATTTGGACGACAAAGTCTTACCAGTTGCTAATAAAGAAGAATTCCGCGAACAAGAAACAGAAGAAGATGATTTTCATTTATCAACGACGCAAACAAGGTATTCATAATCTTCGATTACACACTTACCAATATTTTATATTTCTCTCTTCTTTCTCTGTATTAGGCTACAGTTTTCTTGATTTAGATCTTGCGGTAGGCTCACATTGTTGTTTTTTCTCTTTTCAATGTTGTTGTTGAAAGTACACATATTTAAGACCTGTGCAACTACGTAGTGTCTTATCTTTTCTCTTAAATCTTCAGCCAGCCTAGGCAGATGAAAGAACGGCCTGATCAACGTGTACCTCAAGATCTTACTACTAAGGGCCCCACTGGCAAGGCCATAGAGTTTGATACTGAAGAAAAATTTCTTCTATTTCAAGAACTTTCTCAAAAGCATGAACAGGCTCTCCAGGATATTCAACATGCTCTTGTTGATCAAAGTAGGGGAAGAATGGTAGATGCTGAAGAAACCCATGAACAAGAAACAAAAGGAGATTCCCTCTCTACTACCAGTACTATAGAATATAGGTCTGATTACACAGAAGAACACTGTTCAACTCAAACTGAAGACGAGGTAGATGAAGAATATTTAACTGTGAGTAATAATAACTACAAAGTTTAATTTCTTTTGATTCAATTATAAACAACACAAGTGAGGGGCTCGTATGTGAAACATTTGCTGCCCCAAACTTTATCTTTCCTTCCAGTATATTTTCGGATGATGTAATGACAATAAGATGTTTGCAGGATGAGGAGGTGAGAAAATTGGAGTCATTGAGGACTCCATCAATTAGGCCTCGTAAAGCATGTGAAGACAAGGATGAATGGGAAGACGAGGATGAATGGGTTGTTTCATGGAAAGAGTTATGTAAGTTCCGACATTGGACTTGGATTGATGTGTATGCTTATTTTATTAAGTGGCAAGGCTATGGAGGCTATGGAGTTATTTTGCGTGATGCGCTCGCAAAGCCAATAATTGCTTCAGCCAAGTTCTCAAAAGATGGAAAATCTTTTTTTTTTATCAATTGTTCATGGGAATAAAGGCTGGTGTCGAACTTGCTGACAGACATGGACGTTCTTTTCTCAATGTCCAGTGTAATTCAATTATGGTTGCAGCTCTCTTTCGTGATGCACGTCAGTGCTCTAATAATAAATGCAGAGACACGAGTTGTCCCAACTATATTTGCGAGAGGTGTGAGATTTTTTTTTTCGAGCTACATTGGTTGGAGGAGGATTAGGTGGTTGTTGGTGCCTCTTATCGTGGAGCTTAGAGGCAAAAACATAGTAGTGACAGATTCACTTGGTTCGGAGGCAGCTTCACATTATGTGGCAAAAAGGGAAAAAATGATGAAGAAAAAAGAAGAAAGCAGGATTGCCCCTGATGCTGATAAGCCAGGTGAGATGAAACCTGATGATTTTCCACCAGAGCTAATTAATATTCTATGGGAAGATGCTTTTTCTATGTGGTCAGACTACACGGCCCTTCCTGAGTTAGCCGAGGACTATGCTATGTAGTATGTAGTTCCATTACTCTTATTTTAAGTTGGTAGTTTTTATGTTTGAACGTTTATGTACTTGTGTTACCGGAGAAGGTACCGAGACCTACTGATGCTGTATTTCATCTTTCTTCTGGGACTTTATATCATATTTTAAAGCCCCGTTTGGGATTGATTTTTTTTCAACCAAAAGCACTTTGTAACAAACTTGTAATAAATTTTTACCAAAAATTGTGTTTGGTAAAAAAATTTCAAAGTGCTTTTGGAGAGTAGCACTTTCATTTTAGGCCTGCACTAGCTTTTAAAAGCAGGAAAAACAGAAGTTGTGGACCCACATAATTCGATTTAACTGATTCTCTATTTTAACCTTGTTAATTTATTATAAAGACAAGTTTTACCTCAAATATTGTACATTTGACATTATAATTCTAATTTCATTTTATTTTATTTCTCTATTTTTTTCATTTTTTATTTAAAATAATAAATACAATAATAATTAAAATTATTATATAAAATAATAAAAAATTTAATAAATATTAAAATGAAAAATGAAAAAAATAATAAATTTAATAAATATTTTTTTTGAATTTTTTTTTTAAAATAATAATATTTTCATAGCAAACCATAATGATAAATTTTTTAATTAAATAAATAAATATTTAATAAATAATAATATTTTCATAATGATAATAATAATATTTAATAAATAATAATAAATTTAAAATAATAATATTTTCATAGCAAACCATAATGATAAATTTAATAAATATTTTCATAGCTTGTAGATCATTTATTTGGTTTCATGCCCTATTTTAACACTAATAAGAGGTTTCATGCGCTCCCAGGAGGTCCCTGGTTCGAGTCCTAGATGGCGCAATATTACATAGAGTTTAACATGGACGGTAGAGTTAGTTTGCCCCCTTGCGAAGACATTAGTCACACTATCCGACGGTAGAGTTAGTTTGCCCTTGACATTTTCCGACTTTGTTCCTCATGAGGCTCATTTGGTAGGCTAGCACGACAACCTGTTCAACTTATGTAGTAGTACGCTACTTGGAGCTTAGCTTGTTAGGCTTCCAATTATTCCTTAATTATGTAATAATATTAAAAAAAGAAAAAGAAAAGTATATAATAATAAAAACAATCAAAAAATTTTAAAAAAATATTACTTATATTTTATTAAATATATTAAAATTAGAAATATAATTTATTATAATAAAATTGTATTAAAACTAATTTTTGAAATATGTCTATTTTCGTCATTAACACTTTTAAATACCAGTTTACCAAACAGAATTTACAGTTTGTTAATTGCACAGTGCTTTTTAAATTATAGTTTCCAAACGTCATGCCGATTTATTTTCACAGCACAGCACAGCAACGCACAACACAGCACAACAGAAAAGTGCTTTTCTAAAATTCACAGCAATACCAAACTAGCCTTAAGTAAAATATGGAGTATTTGAAAGTATGTTCTTAGCATGGAGTAAAGGAATTTCGGAAATTAAAATTAGAATTATTAATATAAATAAAAATTAGCAAAAATAAATGAGAAAATTTCATAAAAGATGGTAAATACGACGGAAGTACTGTATATCAACAACTCTACCCATTTAAGAAGAGAATCTCTACTATTATTATGCAAACACCTCATTTGGGACGTTTTTACTTAACAAGCCCCTCGAATAAAACCAAAGGCTAAATTATTAGAGGTTATCTCCCCCCTTTAATGAGAACAAGCTTCCACTAAACCATTTTTCGGTGTACCGCCGTACTTTTCGTGTACCGCAGTGCTTTTCGTACACCAACCGTATTTTTCAGCAAACACGGTTGTTACATCTGCCCTTGGATGGTTTTCATCTCCATACACAGCCGTCAAACTACGAATGCAGAAACAAGTCGTTTCTATTCTTCTTTGTCTTCCATCCACTTTTTACAGACGAAAGTGTTAATGATTAATTCAACTTGATTTTGATTTCAACTTTTCCCCCAAATCGAGTTTCGAACAACCAAAGTGGTATAATTTTGATCAGGGTTCATTTATTTCATTTCCTCCCCCAAACTTATTCTAGGGCAGCACCAAATCAATTGATGATTATGATGACCACCCAAGTCGAGTTCCAATTTCAGTTCATTAATTCATCACCATTATTATCAGGTTGGTTTTCGATTTTGAAAAGTTAAATGCTTCATTTTTTATTTTTTTTTATTTCGACATAGTGGAGAATGGTTGTGTGACAATTTTTTGCACGAACCCTGTTTGATAAAATCTTTCTGAAAGTCTTCTTTGTTTTAATGCCTAGGTTAGTATACTTCGATAATGACTTTGTTAATTCATATAGAGTGATGTAATCATGTAAAGTGATTTTGTTAGAAATAATTCACGTTTACTTATTCTTTCATAAATGAAGGAGATAGTGCAATCACCAGTTTAGCAGAACAAGAGATTTTGTTAATTATGTATACAAAATTCAGATGATTGGGATTGATACTTTACTTCCCATTTGCATGATATCATTTTTGGAGAAACATTTGATTCTAAGAACACCCATATTATTGAAGAACAGTGGTATGAATTGAGCGATTCTGTATTGTCATTATTATTTTGATATTTGCATTTGGATTGATTTGCACCCTGTTGTATAGGGTGAACCCGAAACAGAGATGGATACATCCCAAAGTGGTTTTTTTACTCGAAGAAACATGATGACCGAAAAACAACAAACTACTGAAAGAGAAAGATGTCGTGTTGGCAAAAGAAATCGTCGATAACATGACGGATGAGGTGAAGTTGCTACAAAGGCGAAATCAGTATAGAGCTATGCAGGCTAGGCAGCAAAAAGTGGAAAACAGAAATCATGAAAGACTAAGATGAGTAAGTTCCAGCTTCAATGTACCTATCTGGGTTTTGGTTGCCTTCATAAATTACATCACTTCTCTTTCTTTGGTACTGATTTGTAGGCCTAGGCACTAACTCTTCCATGGAAGTGTTCGATGATTATACAATCTGAATTTCTTAATTATTATGTAGATTTAGAGAAAGTATAAAAAGTGTACACCAACGCATGTGCATTCTCATAAATCTACAGCTCTCAAAGTGCCATACTGCCAAGATTATAACTATGACAAGAATGGATGCTAACCTTGAGTTTTGCGGTGATCTCTATCAGTCTGTCTCACCACAACTGACCTTATTCATGGGACAGTCGAGACACTCAGGGTTGCTGAGCCTCTGATGTTAAGCATGTGTGTCTATACAACAACTCTTAGTAATTCTTACTGCATGATTCTACAAGAATGATAATCACTCAAGAATGATATTTATTGTAAGTCAATTGGAGAAAGCTCAATCTAATCACAGATAGCAGAAGAAGAAGAAATTGAACATGATGAACACCATTGCTTAACAGGGGAATTCATCAATCTGCAAGGAACTTTGTGACTTAAAGAGTTGAAGGTTTGACGGTATTGCGGTGTGTCATACTTTTGCAAAAATAGAAAATACGTACTAAAAAAGCTAGCGTTTGCCGACGTGCAACGCACGTGCACTCCACTTGTATTTGTAAAGGCTCTTCCTCTATATACCCTTATAAATGTTAACGATACCCCTTGTCAGTTGTGTAAGTAGTTAAAAACCGATCAAGATGCCAAAACCAGAGTACGTCACCAGTCGCGGACAAGTGACATTGTTCAAACTGGGGTATGTGAAACGCTAATGGTTGGGGATAAAAGGTCTCGAAATAACAACGGTCAGGTGAAAACATTAATGCTTGAGGAAGGTGATGCTGCAGCTTTACAGAATTTTTTTTGTTAAAATGCAAACTAGAAACTCAAATTTCTTTTATTTGATGGACATGGATGAAGATTGTACTGTAAGAAACATATTCTGGGCAGATGCAAGGAGTAGGGCAGCTTATGAAGATTTTGGAGATGTTGTCACACTTGACACTTCAAATCTCGGAAATAAATTTGTTATGCCTTTGGTTCCTTTTGTCGGTGTGAATCATCATGGACAAACTGTCTTATTAGGTTGTGCTTTGTTGTCAAATGAGGATGTCGGGACATTCTTGTGGTTATTTAAATCTTGGTTGGCATGTATGATGGGAATTCCTCCAAAAGCCATTATCACTGATCAATCCCAAGCTGTACAAAAGGCTGTTCAAACTGTCTTTCCTAATGTCCAATATCGATGGTGCTTATGGCAAGTGATGAAAAAGACTCGAGAGAAGCTGAAAGGATGTTCTCAGTACGAAGCAATTAAGATATCTCTGCAGAATTCTGTTTGTGAGTCTATCACCAAAGATGAGTTTGAAGATGAATGGAGAAAAATGATTGAGAAATATGGTCTTCATGACAACGAGTGCTTAAAAGAACTGTATGTCGAGCGGCATAGCTGGGTTCCTATTTATACGAAAGAAACTTTTTGGGCAGGAATGTCAACTGCACGACGTAGTGAGAGCAGTTGTGCACTATTCAATGGGCATGTGAACTCCAAAACGACTTTGAAGCAGTTTCTAGAGCAGTATGATAACATTATAAGAAGTAAGGTCGAAAAGGAAAGCCGGGCAGATTATGAATCTCTGTATTCAAGGTTTGACTGCATAACTCATTATGAGATTGAGAAACAGTTTCAAGAAATTTACACCAATATACAAAATTTAAAGAATTTCAAGAAGAGATGATGGGAAAGCTGTACTGTTATACCTCTCTTGTTAAGGAGGAAGACTCTATTTTTGTGATTCAAGTCACCGAGCATGTTAAAGTTGGAGACAGTGAGAAGGATGCAAAGTTTATTGTTAACTTCAGTGCAGTAGACTGTGAGCTGAATTGCACATGTCATTTGTTGGAGTTTAGCGGGATTATATGCAGGCACACACTTTCTGTCCTAACCCAAAGTAAAGTGCAACAAGTGCCATCTAAGTATATTCTCTCTAGATGGAGGAAGGACATTAAACGGAAATGCTCTTTTGTTAAAGCCAGTTGCCAAGATTTGGATGTCAATCCAAGTGCGCAGCGATACCATGAGATGTGCAGGTATTTCCATGAAGTCGCAACGATGTCAGCAGATTGCAAAGACCAGAGTATCACTGTGATGAATGCTTTACATGAATTAAAAGCAAAAATTGGTGCCGGTTTAGTCAAAGCAATGTAGTCGCACCTGTTGTTTCGCCAAATTGTGTAAATGCCAACAACGCAAAGAAGGCAAGAAATAAGAATCTGCCATTGCCAAGCTCCATGTAATTAGCATGTAATTAACCAAATTTTCAAGTAAATATTTTTTTTTTGGTAGTTACCTACAAATTTGGTTCTCATTTAGTCATTTTTACCTGTGATACCTTCCTCTAATATTTGTGTCCATTGTCCTAACACCAGGTTAACGTTTTTCTTTTATGTGGACATTCTTTTAGACTAGCCCATGGAAATTACTAGCCCCATCGAACTCTTGGCTCACTTGAATCGTATGAGTTGGATAGATGGAACTGTGTGGGATTGGAATCATTCAAAGATTAAGGATTTAAGCTCATTTGTAAAAATCATTTTCTTTTTGGGATATATTTAAGAAAAATTTAAACTTAAAAAATTTGGGATACACTTGAGAAAAATTGAAAATTTTGGGCCCCAACAATTTGAGGCTTGCCTATGACTATAACAATTCTGTTTCCATTTCCAGTGCCTGTGACGCCTCCATTACTCTCCTGCCTTCTCACTTCCGCGTCCACTCTACTCTTGGGAGAAGCAACTTTGGCATTAGTACAATCCAACCCTTCGACGTTGTTTTCATTACTCAAGGAGGTGTCAGTATCTACTGCAGAATTCACTTCAGAGGCAATAGGTAATCCAAGTTGGTGGGGTGGTGCTGGTGGAGAGTTTCCAGAAGATCCAGGGAGGAGGAAAACACCAGTTCCAGGAAGTGGAAATCTAGGTGGAGGAGGATGTCTAGCTGGAACAACAGCAGTCCATCCTGCTGATGCAGGTGGAGGGATGGGAACTGGCGCAGGATATGGTACTGGAGGTGCCAACGGGGCTGCTACAAAAACAGGTTGAATGCTGTTGAGAGGTGTGAGGTGCGGTGGATGGATAGATGGGACCGGTAATACTCCGGTTGCTGAAATAGGTATAAAATGTTTAGCACGGAACTGATTTGGTGGCCTCAGAGTTGGTGGTCCCCATGGTAAGGCCGAGGCTGATGGTGGTATAGAGGAGGGAATGACCATACTTTTCTTTGGCTGAAACTTAGTGAAGGTAATAAGTATGCGTTGTTTGCGGATGGAAGGTAGTGCGTGTTTAGCAAAATCCGCGCTTTTACCTTCTAGAGAGAGCAGCGTTCTGCATTTGTCAAGAAAAACGTCAGAAGAAGTCGGAATTCATTACTTGAGAAACATATATTTCCTAACAGATCCTTCCTATCATTCGTATTCTCATGATAGACACAACCCTAACTGAACATTATGATATTCAATAAACCTGTAGCTGTAGTCCCAAAAAGTGAAGCTAGATATGTATGATCACAAATGTACACTGATCATGGTTAAATAGAGAGTGTGGCATGAAAGTTTGACAGTGATATATCCACTTTCTGTGGCATGGTCTTAACTGTTGCACTCTTTTGAATTCAGTTTAGCTGTTTACACTTGAACATCAATCCCGATGTTCCATAGTCTCTAGCTCACCATAACTTATAGCAAAACAATGTCAATCAGCGACCATGACTCTGAATCAATTGAAGGAGAAAAAACTAGTGAAAGCTTACCCGGCAGCAAGAGAAAGTTTGAGAGAACCTCTGTAATCTCCGAGATGCTCTGTAGCAATTACTCTTCCGAAGGTCATGTCACATTCAGTCAAAAACAAAATGCAAACAGGCCTTCCAAACCAAGGTGGACACATATGAGGTTGTGAGTGATCTCCCTAAAGAAATAAAAATAATTTGAAATTAGTCTCGCAATAACTTAATCCTGTCAGCATCTTCCAGCAAGAGTGAACCCAGATTCATGATATTTTATTTCGTAAAGGTATTCTGTTCTGGAAACATATTCCTAACGGACAGTCTTTAAGATGGGTTTTATGCTCTCACATTAAAAAAAGAAGAAGAAGGATTAGAAACAATTAAAGCCACACTAGTACGTTTTCTTAGAACCTTGTTACTACTCTGCGAAGAGGCACTTACCTCATTGAAGTAGTCAATGATGCAAGAATCTGGTTTCATGTTTATAACTTGGGCCTGAACCAAACGCTCAATAACGTCTTGTAGAATGTCAGGAATTGGTTCTGTCTTTCTATCCGTGACATTGTTTTCAAGGGTATTCTATTAAATAAATTATCCATAAAGTAAAAGAAAACATGGTGAGACTGATAGTTAGAAATACATGCCTTTGGAATTTCCAGCAGCAATTTCATCTTCCAGAGGTGAATCGGCAACTGGGAGGCCCAACTGAATCATTTCTCTTCCATGCCCTTTTATGGGTCTTTTGGAGACAACATATGTCTGTCCTGCTTTATTTCAGAGAGCAACATTAAAATTTGAGAACCAACATGCATTACGTTTGATGTTATTAGAAATTTTAGTAACGCCAAACATGTGTTTTTAGCTAAATTATATAAATATTAACTAGAAACCTAGCCAAATCTCCAGTCAACTGTACATGACATGCTTACATAGTTGCAGATAAATTCACAAATACTTCATGTAGAACATACTGTTCTCTAGCAAAAAAACAGAAAAAAAAACAGAAAAAGAAAAAAGAAACAGCATCATGTATGCCAAGTTCCAGCTCCATTTGATACAAAGCATCCCATAAGCTGGATGCCCAGAGTATAAAAAGAAACAAAATACTTCATTGAGTAACGAAGTGGCACTTTCAACCCCTACTTATTTTTGATTTCGGTTTTAGTTTTTTAATTTTTATTTAACCCCACTGGGCACATGGTTCCGGCTACATTTTAAACATAAGTGTTTGTTCCAACCTATGCAACCAAATCAGTTATCTCTTTCGCCCCACTATGTATCTTGACGAACAAATCTTCTACTGTTTTACACAATGTGCAGCAAAGGAGAGCCTCGTCTCTTGATTATGACAAGAGAGTAATAAAACTACTCAAGTAGCTAGATAGACCTTTTAAGAGTTGATGAATACATTTAAAACTTTTTATCAACAGTTAAAAACAAATGCTCCGTAAAAAACTAAATTAAAAGAAGAGAGACTTGCCTTGGAAATGCCCTCTTCGTCCTGCTAGTCTCAACTCATTTGTCAATGAAGTAACCTCTGCAATTTCTGAACTGTTAAATAGTTCTTCATACAATTTAAGTCCTTCAACAACATTCACCTGAAGAATGTACCTTTATCTTAGATGCCAATATATAAACATAGAAGAAAATGTATAATCTCCTGGAAAGAGCTGACAAGATTGAACCTCTAGTAGCCTACAAAATCATACCTCCTTTCCATCCAAGACTTCGGTGGCCACACATCTACTGAAAACAGGAATCACATTATGTTTCTCATCATGTTTTTGTATCTTATCTGCACCACATTTAGCAAACGCAAATAGTTACTAGGTATGAAAAAATGTCGGTACAATGGGTATGCACTATGCAGTTTTTTTGTTCTTTTCAATTCTCAGAACTCCTTTTCGCGTCAATTTTTTTTCTTTCTCAGAACTATGATTACTGGGGTTAACCTTACAGATCGTTATCAAATAGACACTTCAAATGAGCCAAGGATTAATATTTCTTTATGCCTCTTCCATCTAGTGTTATAGCTTTTAACATATTTGGAACTTAAAAAGCTATAACTACACGTGCTCTAAGACCCAAAACAAACCAGTGAAACCTTACTAGAACACACCAGTAGATTTCTTTTCTCTTCAATAAACAAAATGTTTAGAAAATCTAAGCAAACAAACCTGTTGAAACTGAAATACTTCCATCAACCTCTGCCTCGGGCTTTGAAGCATCACTCTTGGTTCCTATAAAAGAACATTACGTACTAGACATAGTTAGAGAACTAAGAATCTAGAGTATGATGAAAGTAACTTAGTAAGTTGAACAAAGAATATGTTAGAGGATCAGACACACCCATAATGTACTAGATATGCTAATCTGATGAAAGCAAGAAGATCATCTATAACCTCATATTGTATTGTGACAAACATGCAGTTTTTGCATATATCGTAGAACCGTGGAATTGAAAGAAGAGTATACATATGGGAAAGATGTTCAAACAATAGCTATTAATGGTAATGCTTACCATTTTTGAGCTTAACATAATGAAAATACACTCAAAACTAAAAATGGGAATGCTTTTTTCTGTTTGATGTTAAAAATGTTTCCCTCAAAATAGATTAGTAACGTTCCTGAACTTATTACGAGAGTTGTTCTCTTAACAATTAATACTACGATGACTACATTATATTACCTTCCTTGACCTAAAAAGGAAATACAGGTGCACTACATTTTGTTACTTCTATTATTTAGCAAGATAAATATGTAATGCCTATAAGATAAATTCCTTGACCTACACATTGCAATGCCCGCCGTTCAGATTACAAATTTATCCAAATTAGAAACCTATAATTTATGTTATCAAGGTATTCATTTATCAGTAGAAACCAACATTTGGAGTATAATAAAAATAGACATAGTAGTTAATAATGCATATCAAAATTACCTTCCTTTGCCTCCTAAAGACCATCATTTTTACCTTCTTCCAAACTTTCAACATTATCCATCTTTTTTGTTCTCATATCTTCTTTCCCGTCAGCTGAACCGTTATTTACAAATTGAGCCTCATTTCGATGACTACTACTACTACGGGATTCCGAATTCAAAATGTGATCCTCCTTAACATTATACTGAGCCTGTCTAAAACTAACACTCTGTGGATGCAATTTCTTGTCAGAAACTTTCATCTGACCTCCACCAATTTCTGTGTTGCTTCCTATTGTCACTTGTTGTACTGCAAACATAATATCAGTAATGGGAAAGTATTGTTGCATACAAAGAACATGATTCCAATTAGACCGCCTTTGATTAATAGAACCAAAAACAGAATTATACTCTCCAGGTTCTCCTCCCCCAATTGATTCCAAATGATCAAGTAATACATCAATTATGGCATTAGATGCAGCAAATTCTCCTCTTAACCATGAAATAAATCCATTACGTTCATCTGGAATCCATTGTCTCAGAGGAGGAGGAGAAGGATAATGATGGATCTCTCCACCACCACCACCACCTCCACCTCCATTGTTATTAGGAGGAAACTGCATTATTTTGTCTGACATCAACATATTAACTCCTGATGGCATTGCCATAGAATTCAATTCTCTACGCTTATACAATTTTACTCAAAACATACTCAATTTCAGATCTAATAACTTGTTAAATTACAAAACTCTGAAAATCAACCAACTGTTTTTTACACTTAATAAACTATACTCAAAAACTACAATCGATTATGAAATCGCCGAATCAAAACAAATAATGTGAGTCACTAAACTCAAACAAACCGATTATAAATCCGATCCAGCAGTTGATAACAGCAGAATCAAAATGCAGAAAAAAAATTCAAACAAACAGAAAATTGAGATTCCTTGGCAGGAATTCCCTAGAACTACTTAATTAACTTTAACTAAATCTCCAAGATTGAAAAATCAAAATGTAATTTGTCACTATCACTCCAGATCTGCTACGCGTTTTGTGTTTCTTTGTATTTTTTTTGAAGGTTTTTAATGGCGGTGCTAAATTTAATTCCTCTCTCAGTCTTTGTCTCTGTGTCTCGAACCAGGAAGGGTAATTTTGTTTTTTTGACTAGGAGGGTAGTTTGAGTAATTATATACTCATTTTCTTTTGTTCCTACCAAACTTACTTTATAGTTTGTTCATTCCATCTTCATTCTTCAACTCTTATTTGAAAGAAAAAAAAAAAGTTGTTGGTGGTAACAAATTTCTGATCTCGATCTATTTACTTGTTACTGCCGGTTAAAATGTTGCATCTTCTTTAGTTTCTTGGTCTTACTCCATTGCATATTGTGAAAGCGCAAACCATGGAGCGCGCATATAAACATTGAGCCGGCTAATGTCGCCAGAGTACAATAATAAAGTCACTTGGTAATGTATGAGTGCCTGAGTCCCAAACTTGTCGGCATCAATTTTTTTATTTATCAAATTTCCAGGGTATAGTGATTTCCCCTCGCGCAGGGATACAGAGGGGGGAATGTTGTGCTACGTTTGCGTATATTCCTCGTGGAAATTGTGGTCATGTACGAAAAGTGGAGTGGTCACAAGTTACAATGACCAAAGGCCTCTAAAAAGGAAAATCTCTATGACCCTACCAACCTTTTTTTGCGTGATCGACTTTATAGTGAAGTTGCTAGTCCACCAACTCCAATATAAATGCCAACAGCTTTTCCTTTGGTCAGGGAACGGCCGCGTGGTTCACGTTGCTTCCTTTTGAAAATTTGACCGGCAGATCTGTAGGCGGTAATCGTCTATTATAATGTTTTGCACCAGGGAATCACCCGTACCTGCACGGGCTATTTCACACCGTTTTAAGCTGGGGTGTTAGTTAGACGGTTGTAAGAGTTTGGCTTCTTACTTTATTAAATTTTCTGTTTATGTCAAAAGGGGAAATTAGGCTAAGGCCCCACCCATGGATAACCCATAATATGAGGCCCCTAGTTAAAAGAGTTTTAAAACCAGGCCCCTAATTAAAAATAAATTTTAATAGAGGTCGAAATGACCAGAATAACCTTCACTATATATTATCTAACCTAGGCTTTCTCTCAAACATACACATTCATTTTCATTTTAGGAGAGAGAAACCGGATCTCACCTGAGAAACTCTCGAAGAATTGCAGAGATTTTTTTTTTGCAGATCGAACAAACGAAAACCAAAAACAGGTAGGTTTTCGATCAATCTTCTTCTTCCTATTTAATCTTTTCTTCTTCCTCCTGTTTACTAATTTTCGATGAAATTGTTGATTGGGATTTAATGTTTTCTTCTTCTTGTTGTTGTTTAAATCTTCCAGCCAAAAAAACAGAACCAAAAAACCTTGGAAGATACAGTAGTTTATCGATTTGTTTGCTGAGAAGAAAGAAGGAAGAAAGGTCAGTTTTCTCTCTTCTCCTTTTACTCTCTGGTTTTAGGTTTCGATTTCTGCTTTCACATGTTTCGATTCATCATGATTGATGTTTTGATTTCAATTATCTCTTGATTTTGTGATTATTTTTGAAAATTAGGGTTTCACAACTAAGTTTGACTGATTTAGGTTTCATGATTTGAAATCAACGGATTTATATTCTTACAATTTGCACTATAGATTCAGATTCAGGCGATAATCAACTAATTTATATCCAAATGACGAGAGGAAGAAGGAATGCCCCTGAAGAAGATCATGCATTAACAGGGATTATGATTCTTTCCCTTTAAGATGCCATTTACTATTGGGGTATATGTTTTGTGATGATATAATGTTAGTGAAAACATTCTTTTGTGATATAGCATGTGTAACTATAGAAATAGAGCCTGTGTAACTTTAAGTTACACATTCAAAATCTCACCACTGACTGTATTGTGGTGTGTGTATTGAGTGTGTAACTTGGAGTTACACATACAAATGAGCCTATATAACTATAAGTTAGAAATTCAAAATCCCACAACTGGCTTGCCAAGGGGCTGTGCCTGTGAATGTGTAACTTTACAAAAAGGTGCATGTGTAACTATAAGTTACACATTCAAAATCTCACCACTAACTTGCCAATTGACCGTGTAACTAGAAGTTACACATGCAAAATCTCACCACTGATTTTCCAATTGCCTATGTAACTAAAAGTTACACATGCAAAAATATCACCTGTGACTGTATTGTGTTTAAATAATAGTTACACATCAAAAATGACGTCTGTAAACCTTCATATGCATGTGTAAGTTAAGGTTACACATGATAGTGGAATGCGAAAATGTTTGGGTTTGCAAATTGTGTAACCTGAGGTTACATATGCATTTATAATGTGTAATCTGAGGTTACACATGCATATTTTTCGAGTTTAAAACCCAAGACTTGTGTGAATATAAGAAATTCATTCTTTGCATTTGTAGCTTTTGATTTTCAAATTAAAATGTGTGGTTGATATTCCAAATGGTTTGTGCAGCAATCTTTATGCAGAAGGATGGTGATTTCAAGAAATTCTGGATTCCCAAGCTGCATAAGGACTTCAATGAGTGTCGCAACCCAATCAGAATTTTCGCACCAATGTGTAACGGAAACACACAATACACACTGTTGGAGTTTGACTTGAGGCAAGGTCAATCTTGGTACCACATGAACTCATCAAACAATAAGGTCAACAGGAAAAATCACTTGAAGCAAGCCAAGGCATATGCAACTGCAATAACTACAACACTGAAATACCTCATTCCTGTTGGGTTGAAACCAGCTGCAAAAAATGTCAATACGCCCAAACAAGGTTCATTTCCAGAATGTCTTCTATTTGTATGCTATTACATGAACACAAGGATGAAGAATTGGACACTTGAAACAAAAGTAGCTACACCAATGGTGGATATAATGATTAACAAGGTGAACATCATGAGAGCAAGCATGCTTTACAAGATTATTTCATATCCTTTCAGAGTTGTGTAAAGCAGTTCTTTGGATTAAAAAAACTTCTATACTTTTCTTAGACTTGCAGATATGTTTTTAGATATGTAGTTAAAACTTCTAAACTTCGTCAGTTACTAGATTTAAGCAGTTCTTGGATTTGCAGACTTCTATACTTTTGCTAAATACAAGATGTTATTAGACTTGCAAAAAAATATCTTGTTAGAACTTCTTTGCTGTTTGCAAAGGTTCAGTAATTCTTGCTATAAGTAGGTTCTGAATTTTATAGTGGAATGTGTAAGATAAAGTTTCAGAAGTATCCAAAAGGTTTCAAGTAACCTGATGTAACTTGAAGTTACACATCAAGTTAAGATGTGTAACTTCAAGTTATATATGCTATAAAATATAACAGTTTCAGGTCAACAGGTAAGACAGGATAGTGGAATGTGTGTAAAGTGTAAAATCTTTGAAAAAATAAGTTAAGTAAATCATGTGTAAATCATAGTTACACATGCTAAATTAAAAAACTGTAAAAATAACAATGTGTAAGTAATAGTTACACATCCATATTTATAAGTGTAAACCAGAGTTACACATGCATTTCCCGTGTTGAGAAGATGCACACTGTGTACTCACAAAAATATAAAAATGACAATTCGAATAAATGATCCTTGCACATAATCAACGTTGCGAAAAAAAAAAAAATTGGTTGATGCAAACCTACATGAAAAAAACTAAAAAAATAAAGAAACTACACATAAACCAATACTCCGGAAATGGACTTTGATAGCTTCAAGCTGGGGGCATGTACTTCGGAGGATTCTTACAACTTTGCCATGTTGTGACCAACTTCCTTGCAATTGCTACAATGAACTTTCCTCTTTACTTTCTTTTCACCTTTACTTATAATCTTTTTCCCTTGGGGTCTACCTCGGTTGTCTCTTTACGATAGGCGAGTTGATGGTGTTGTCTCTATCAATATCAACAGAGCCCGTTGTAGTTGGGAATTGGCTGGATAGCATGCAAATAAGTCTTCCTAAAATAGTCGCTCGTAAAGTACGGTGAAATGAAATAAATAGCTTCACGTTTAATCTTTCGTATGGCTGCAAGAAAATTAGCACAAGAGAAACCGTATAGCCACCTTCAAAAAAAAAACAAAAAAAAAAGAATATAAACATTCAAAAAAACAGCATTGCATATACAGGATGTGTATCTTTCAGTTACACATGCATATACAGAATGTGTAACTGGTAGTTACATATGCTTATACCTAGTGTAACTAGAAGTTACACACCCTGTAAACTTTCAAAAAATTAACATACAGAGAGAGAAAAAAACAAAAGAAAGAAAACCTTTGACAGTGTGAGTCCAGTGTTCTAGATCCACTACGTGAGTTCTTTCGCTTAAAACCGCAAACACGATAGGACTAGCAACCAATACTTGCCAAGCCAAACCTCCATCTTGTAGAGCCTCAAGCCTTTTCTCATACTGCGGAGTTAATGGAGTCATCATACTATCACCAACAAAGACACGATGTTTTGCCATTTTTTCGTAACTTTCATCCTAATCTGAAAAGTAAAAGAAATAGAAGACGTACTAGAACCATTAGAAATAGAAGAAACTGCCCTAGAGCTAGATGAGGAGGCTACATGAGTAACATTTTGCAAGAATATATTAAAACTGGTCTTGTTTTTATTATTTGTGAGGGAAGCAAGAGCTTGAAGCGAATAATCACAGTCAACCGGAAGATCTTTCCCACCTTCTCGGAAGAAGAAACAAATACCAAGTGGAGTAAATTGCTTCCATTGCCTGAAAACTTCGGCTTTAAACTCATCAAGTGTGGTTTCAATACTAACACGAGTGGTAATTAATGAAATTAGAAAAGTATCGAACAACAGCAATGGAACTAGCAACAGCCAAGACAACCTGAAAAATACAAAACATACAAAAAAAAATATCAAAAAAAAAAAAAACGAACACAATTCACTCGGGGGCGTTGCCCCCTCCTGAGAAGTATATCCTAAGCGGCAAGCTAAAGGAAAAAAAGAAAATATGAGTAAAAGATACAAATGCTACAACTGTTTACAAATACACATGCAACAGGATATATATGTGTAACTTCAAGTTACACATGCTAAAAACAACAACAGGATATATATGTGTAACCTCAAGTTACACATTACATAAAAAACAACATCTCTACCTAAATTTCTAGTGGTTGTTCTGAAACAGTATTGTTTCTTCAGCAGCTTCTCAATATCAACAAAAAATAACCAACAAATTCTGAACAAAATCTCATATCGTACATGCAAGAAAAAAGAACAACAAAAAATTGAAAAAAAATTGAAAATAAAATTGAAATCAAACCGAATAGAATTCGTACCTAGATTTGTTGTTTTCTTCAGCTGAAACAATGTTATTTCTTCTTCCTGTTCTCAGCATCAACAAAATCGAAATACAAAAAGTGAAAACTAATGTACACAAATCAAATCAATAAGATCCAAATCATAAAAATCAAAATCAAAAGCATTCATAAATAAGAACGAACACAAACCTATATTGATTACTGTATTTTCAAACCTGTCTTCTTCCTCTTCTAAGACTCAACAAAATCCAGCTAAAAAAAAATCAGTACAGATCGAAAAAAAAAAAAACGAAGCAAAATACAAACAACAATAACACAACAGATAAATTAAAACATACCTATTAGTTGTTCTTCAATACGTATACCTATTAGTTGTTCTTCAATGCAGCATCTCCTCCCGTCAGATCTGGAAATTACTGAATCACTTGAACGAACTAAAAATAATTGTTGTTCTTCCTCTCGTCTTCAATACAGCGAACAAATCCACCTGTGTGAAGAATTTTACTTTCGAATTTAGAAGAATTTTACTGAATCATGAAGAAGAAAATCGTCGGAGAACAGAGAGATGAGAGAGTTCTGATTTGATTTGCGAAAAATACTGATTTGATTTACTGTACAAAACAATTATAAATAGTGGAGGCTAGTTTTGGTATTTTAGGATTTATTTAAAAGGTTCTTTGACGTCGGTAATCCGGAAAATTTCAAAACCTGGCCCAAAAATAAAAGTTCTGGGCCTAGAAATATCAAAAAATGTAAGTATGGAGTTGATAGTGAAGGATCCATTTAGTGGGGCTTCTATATATTGAACCCATATAGTAGGGGGTTCTAGTATCTTTCACATGTCAAAATTGGTTCCAATAACTCCGTGTTTCGTTTACATTATGTTATTATTATTGATCAACCAACTGGGGCTAGCTCAGTTGGCTAGGGTCGAACTCTCGAGTTGTTAAGTCAGAGGTTCGAATCCCGCCGCGGATCGTGTCAAAAAAAATGTTATTATTGATCAACCGCTAGGATATCTTCTCTCTAGACAAATCTGAACCACCACTTACATAGGCAAACTTAGCCAAACTATGTTATGTATTCTTGATGCGTCTCTTCGTTGAAGTTTTTTTCTTTGGTTATGAGAAGTTGAAACTCTTGGTATTCCGGCCGGCAACTTTCCAGTTATAATGGCTTTTATAGATTACTGAAAATGAAAAGAAAATGACTTTTGTATATGACAACTGTTACAAGGGGTGTCTGGTAGCAGTTTGCACCTGATTAGATGTCTACAAGAAAGAAAGACCTGGGTACCAAGTTATCTCAGATATGGAAAGAGTTTGGGGACGAGAAAACAACCAACATGGTCTGTCTTGGCCATCGATTTTCTAGGACGAATGGGTGTGATTTGAGAGCCTGCGGTGTTTGTGTATGACAAGGATTGTTGGGTATCCAACCAATACGAGTTTCCAGGGAAAGAAAACTATAAAAGGAGGTGCAGCAAAACAGAGAAGAGACTACCTCTTCCTCACCAGTTCTTGTGCTTGCGGATTGTTCGTGAAAATTCCTGAGAAGAAGCTACACAGTAACAGTCCCTGATCTTGTTTTTCGCAAGCTGCTGAATACCTCCGCAGTGGTTTGCTTTCGAGTTTTCTCTAGCTTTGAATCTTATTTACTTTGAATATACCTTTGTGTTCAAACACAAAACTATGAGTAGCTAATAACCTTATTGATTGGGGAGGATTTCAAAACTCCGAGCATGTTTTATTAATCAAATCTTGCAAGTTATTCTTTCGATAAATATCTTTTGTTAATTGTCTTTTACCGTTTATATGACCATGAGAAGTATGCTTGGTATCTAAGTGCGCAATTAGGTAACTCGTATGCAACTTTAATGCTAGTATTGAGAACTTTGATCCGTAATTGTTGGAGTAATCTTTACAAAAGTAGCGGTGCACTATTTGTCGCAAAGGGATTTTGTATGCAATAGTGTGTAAAAGATAACCCTAGGTTAACGTGTCGAACTTACGAGCATGTGGCTAGGAGCAATCTGATTCACAAATATTAATGCAATTGTTTGAATTACAACTAGAGAGCTTATTTTAGGTGGTTCACTTGATTAGAATCCGCTAGAGAACTTATTATATATGGTGATTTTTGGAGTCTAAAGATTAGTTGAACGTATAACTTGTCTAAAAGTTGTTAACAATCGAAATTAATTGGAAATAGAACTTGTATGATTAATAATATCTTGTTTGGTAGTGGCGAATGAATCTCTAGTCAATTATATCTCATAATTTGAAGTACAATCTTTGCAATTTTCAGAATTTGTGTCTTTCAACAACAACAATTTATCTTACATAATAACTTAAAACTCACACCTCCCTGTGGATACGAACTCGACTTGCCTCACTACTTCTTTATTGAATTGTGTAGCATAAGAGAATTATTATTGATAGGTTGACAACCCCGTCAATAAACCCTGAAATGAAGGAAAAATAGTATAACTTTTGACGGTGATTCATTTATGCTAACTCAACTATATGAGTATTACTAGAAAACAAGCATCGAAATCATAACTCAAGTCTATGTCATAGACAAGTTTTATGCAACCATAATATTAACTGCAGATTTAATGAAAAAGAAAATAATATTTATGTTGATAAAGCATTCATTTTTGTGTTTTTAAGGACTCCTAAAGAGACCTATAAAAGTTGATATCATCAACTAATTAATCTGGATTACCAAATTTTTTAAAAACACATGAAGGATTGTTAAACCTGACATAGTCGTGTCAAATGGATGCGTGAATATAATTTGAATCCTCCAAGGATCACAAATCCGAATATGTTCCCCGACCACATACGAGTCCCGTTAGAGCATAGCTCGGTTAAACCCACCAAGCGTTGGTATGTCAAGTTTGGTTGTCATATTTTAGTGAACCAAAACTCATCTAGGAGTCACTTGATTATGTACTAGAGACAACTTCGTATAGGTTAGACTAGAAATTCTAGGATTATAAGACATACAAGTATTACTCGAAGACCTGAAGAACGTGAAGAAGTAACGAGCTACAACGACGACATCATCCTTCCTCTTGAGGTTAGTAATATTGACTTGAAATGTTTCATTCCTAACGTATCTTTCAAGTCTTACAATATTGAAAACATAACTGCAAATCTATAAATGATTATTATACTCTAGTAGTGAGACATGATCACATGATCATAGTGTTAAGGAATTACATTACGAAGTATAATGCATATCTTTTGGACTTCGTATATATGAAATCGACATAACCGTATGAATGCTATTGTGATTATGTTATGGGTAAAGTTTAAGATTTCATCCTAGGATTTGTTTAAATGAAGTACATTCATGAACTTGTTTTATGAATCGAAAGGGAAATCGCCAGGATTATTGGTATTGTTATTCATTGCATATCTTTGGATTACCAATATGTGAGTTAGTAGAATCGATCATAATTTGTTATGTATCTTGGTATAACTAATCATAGTGCCTGACTTATGATTTGGTATGACTAGTTTTTATTAATTAGTGGAACCGATCCTAAGTAATCACCTGAGATGGTATGATCGATATTTGTAATTGGTGAGACCGATCCTAGTAATTGGTGTGACCGATCACAAATAATTGTGTAGTCGATCCTTGTAATTGGTGTAACCGGTCCTAGTAATTGGTGTAACTGATCCTGGTAATTGGTGTAACCGATCCTAGTGACTTTTGTAACCGATCACAAGCAATACCATGTGTATATGGTAACCGGTATTGGTAATTGACGTAACCGATCCTGGTAACTGATGTAACCGGTCCCAGTAACTTGTGTGTTCGATCACAATTAATCCATATTAAGGTAGAACTGATCTTTGTGATTGGTAGAACCGATTGAACCCATGATTATGAATTGATCTTTGATCAATCACATAGTTGTCTTGGAATACAGATGAACCAATTCTAAACTTGTTTGGAAGTGTGGTATAGTCGATTCCAAGATTGTAAGTATGAAAGAGGATTTACAAAGAAAAGATGTCAACATACTTTGAGCACGAACAATAACTCTTATCTTTTGTTGTTCAAAGATATTCCTTAATAACTCAATGAGATCCCGGTACGAAATAAATTAAGAATCTTTTAATTAAGGTTGTTAGTTTTATATGCTTTAATTACCATCAATTAAATGTATATCTCTATAAAATAAAAATTAGTAATGTGCATTTACTGATTGGATATTTTCTATTGAGAGATTCCGGAATTATTGGACAAAGCATTTCCAGGAATTATGAAAACCGATTTTGGGCATTATTGCGTATCTTGAGAATATTCGGTTTTGGAAATTCCTTGGTGTCTAAACATCCTTGGTCTATAAATACCTAAGTTTGTATCTCTTGAAAACTATCCTAAGAGCCAGGCAAACTTTATCTTTTTATTGTTTCTGGTGGAGCCGTCTATCCGGAGAGGAAAGTATCCTAATTAGGCGAAATCTCTTACGACCGCTTTTAAAGACTTCTGTGGGATCAAGAAGCTATACGAGTACCGTTGGCGGGGTACTAGATAATTACAGTTTATTAGTTTTTGAATGATTTGATTTGATTGAGTAACGGTTGTTAAACTTTGATTGCACCTAGTTTGTTTATTCTTGAGAATCTTCTCTTCTGATATAAGATTCACTCAAACTAGATCGAAGTTTCGACGGGATCTTTAGAACTGTTTGTAGATCTGAAGATATCTTGTAATAATCCATTGTTAATAGACTTCGTTCTGTGCGTGATTGATCACAAGAGATTTAATTGGTGTTGTGCAGGTCTAATTAAAGATTAAAGAAGATTTGAAGACGAATAAGATTTCTTATTAGTTTCTCATATCTTTGTGTAGCACAAACCTTGATCGGCTGGGATCCAACTAGAATCAGATTTATTCGATTGATTAGTTGTGTGAGATCGACATCGCTTTATAGGATTGATATCCATGACATTCTGCTGTTTAAAATAGCTTCAAAAACTTCTTTGATTTGGAGGGACATTAAATAAAACCACAATACAGAGTTGGGGTGGCATTCATTTTTCTCCTTAATCCATGGCTTACCTTGAGGTACAGAATGATGTCCCGTAATCTTAGATTTTAAAATTTGTTCGCCGGTCATTATTTGATGTCCAACTGTTTCTCAGTACTTCAAATGCTTCCATTATGATGGGATAAATATATTGTGTCTTACAATGTTTCCTGTATTATCCTTGTGACATCTGCATAAGACTGGGGGTTTCGATTCACTAGTCTCTGTAATGCCACTTCTTTGTAATGCCACTGAAGGATCATGTATATACAACTAGGAGTAAGTCGCCTTATCTATTTCCTCAGTCAGCAGCGTTCGCATTCTGTGTTGTAGTTCTCTGTGTATGGTGAACGACGGTGGTACCGGAAATGGTGGTAAGCGTATCTGACCCGTAAGCAATGGCGAATCTACAGGGGTGCACTCGTTTGACTTACACCAAAGGCCCCCACAATATTCTCGAACGAACTCCCATCTTCACTCCCTGAACTACCAAACTGCCCTAAATTATACTCCCTCTGTTTTTGGAAAAGTGATACTTTCACTTTTTCATTGATTTTTTCTATGCACAGATCACTTTACACACCAAAAACATAGTATGTATAGTTATCCTCTTCATCTCTTTCAATTAGAGTAAGGCTTTTACTCATCAAGTTTATCTTATAGATCCATTGGCGGCAAGTAAGTTTTCTATAGTTTATACTGATTAATGAAAAAGGGTTTTAAATTTTTATTTAAGATTCTAGCAAATTGAGTACTTATTTATCGATTTGTACAAACACCTCTGTCGTTACTTGGTTTTGATGTCGTTATTTAGAAATTCTTCTTTCATGGTTTAATTGATTGCTCTATTTTTATGGTTTAAAATTTTGCCAATTAGATTATAGGAATTATTCGAGTTCTCTAATTTTTGTTGCATGAATTCTGTTATGTTGTTCTTTTCATAACAAAGATAGTGAAAGTCATTTCTTTTTATCATATTTAGAAATCATTGCAAGTTAAATATGCATAATAAGTTTTCACTTTCGCTCAAGTTGTATGTGGTTAGGGGGAGCTATTAATGATTTTCAAGGATAATTGTGTTGGAAAACTATTAATAAAATATGATTTTTAAGGTTTTAATAAAAATTATAATTTATTATTTTATTTTGTGAATGAAAAACTTGATAGTGCCACACCGTGGAGTTTCCACTTTTTAGTTGTTTTAAGAGACTATATAAGCTTTGTGGTAATTGAATATTTGTCTCTATTTTTGATGGACTTTACAAATATCCTTATCACA
This sequence comes from Papaver armeniacum, assembly GCA_023531295.1. Classification (NCBI taxonomy): domain Eukaryota; kingdom Viridiplantae; phylum Streptophyta; class Magnoliopsida; order Ranunculales; family Papaveraceae; genus Papaver; species Papaver armeniacum. The sequence continues at coordinate 259,199 of JAJJWW010017631.1, forward strand.
CAATAAATATGTCCATCTCTATCTATAAGCCCATCAGGGGTCCAATAAGGATTTTATTTCTTCCAAATTTGCCCTATATCTATTGTTTTTATCTATCGCTACTTACTTCTTCTTCTTCTTCATTTAGCAGCGAACCATCATCTCCATTGCTCCACCACCACCACCAGCATCTCCATCGTCACCACCTCTGCAAATTCTCATAACTTCGCCGCCGACAATCGAGATGTATCAGCAACATATGAAACCTTCTTCTTCTTCTATAATCGATTTTTAAAATCATATCCAAAGAAAATGAGATCTGATTTTGTAGGTTTTGAAATCAAGTTTTGAGCAACGTCTGCGAACGATTTGGTGGTTCGATTCGATTAAGAAAAGGGGATCTGAGAGCTGCTACGATAAAATTGATTTCGAGATGGTTATGGTGTTTGAATCAATAGGATATGTTGAAGATAATGAACTTGTTGTTGCTGAGAAGTAATGGGTGTGTTCGAATCTGAAGCTGCTGATGCTTCTAGTGGATTGTGATTAAAATGAATAGATGAATGTGTAGGAATTACAGGGAATATAGAATTATGAAGAGAGAAGTAATGATGATAATGGTAGCGGTGGTGGTGGTTCTGGTGGCGACGGTGGTGGTGGTTCGAATTGGTGTTGAAGCTTCATAGAAGACAATGGCGTTTGCTGCTATGGATTATAAATGGTGGTTGATGGTTCTGTTGGTGGTTACTACAATGAAGGAGATGAAGATGTTGTTGTTTATGAAGCTACATGTGATGATCAACTGGTGTTGTTTATATGTTTTTATGGGATCAGTTATTTTTATTGACCCAATTTTTTATGGGATCAACTACGGTTGTTGATCCATCTATTGGATCAACTATTGTTGTTGACCCAATTTTTTATGGGATCAACTACTGCTGTTGATCCATCTATTGGATCAACTCCGGTTGTTGATCCAATTTTTTATGGGATCAACTACTTCTGTTGATCCTTCCAACTCCTATTGTTGACAATATTTCCTTGGATAAGTATAATCATTCTTGTAGTTTACATCATGCTTGTAGTTTAAATCATGTAAATTTCTTCCAATGTTGAACTTGTGGTACAATGGTAGCATGACTGACTCCATGTCAGATGATGCGTGTTCGACTCACTCCAAGTTCACTTCATTTACATGGATCAACTTTCATTGTTGATCCAATTTAGTGGATCAACTACCATTGTTGATCCACTAAATTTGGATCAACTTCTACTGTTGATCCTTTTTTTTTTGGATCAACTACCGTTGTTGATCCCCTAAACTGGATCAACTTCTACTGTTGGTTCTATTTTTATTTTGGATCAACTATTGTTGTTGATATAAAAATATTTGAACCGGTGGCGGCGGCGGCAGACTAGTGGTGGTCACAACGACGAACTAGTGGTGGTGTAATGGTGGTGGTGAAGGAGTGGCGGTGGAATATTAGTGGTGGTGGTGGTTGTTGAACGGTGGTGGTGGAATGGTAGTTGAATGTTGGTGGTGGTGGTGCTAGTGGTGGTGGTGAAATGCTAGAGGAAGAAATTTGTTCCATTTTGAAATAAATTTTTTTTTATATGAGTGAGGGTATTAAGGTAATCTAATTTTAAATGGATAAGGTTTTTAAAAAGTAGGGACATATTTATTTGGGTTCAAAAGTAGGGACATATAAATAATGTACCCATAAGCTTTTTAGTCCCACATCGGGGAGTTCATCTTTTTAAGTTGTATTATTCCATTATATAAAGAAATTCACTATTTTTGTAAAATTAATGGGAAATGGGTTTTTCTATATTTTAGAGGGACCCCCAATGGAAGATATTTTATATTGTTTTCTAACACGTTTGCGATTTTCCTTAAGGGTTTTTTCGGAGTTGCCAAGCTCAAGTTGAGCATCTACTACATATGCTAGTAGTAGGTGTATTAGGGTGTTTTATCCCGGAGATATCTGTCCTGTGAGGGCTATAGCATAACTCTTGAGTGTAGCCGGGCACTAATGTCTTAAGGCAATGTGTTGAACACGTGACTCACTCTGTTTTTTCAAAATTTTGTCTTGTTGCTGTTGCGGAGATATGGGGAGCTCGTTCGTTTCATCAAATCGATCACTTCCATTATAAAGGAGCTAAGTATCAATAACTTTTTCTTATTTGATTTTTTCCTTGTTTTTGATTATTGCACCCAACAATTTTAAGACATTAGAATTTGTGATAATCATGAATGTTAATTGTGGAGTGAAAAACAAAAAACGAATTTTTGGTCAGCTGTAGAGTTTCAAAGGTTATATCTTAACCTAGAAGGAATTTCGGTGAACCCTTTTAACCTAATGTAGTAGACATCCTGATAGTTACCCACGTAAAATTTAGGAATTTTTGGAGTTGTAAAAGTATTTTTTTGATATTTTACAAAACAGAGAAACGTTCCTGAAAAATTCTGACAAGCAGAATTTTGTTGTTGACTAAATTTGTTTTTATGGGGTAACCATGAGTTTTTTTGAAATGGTGATTCAAACGAAGTTTGTAGAAATATATGATATCTTCAAAACTCATATTTTATTTTCCGATTCGGAACTAAGGTTTGTGAGATGTGGTGTATTAGGTGATTGGGAAATTACCGTGTCCGTGGTCAGAGTATAAACGAAGATTGTGACATGAAATTGAAAAGGGACATGGCTACTAGGCGCATGTGGATGAACACAATTCTTCCAAATATGACAAAGTAAAGAATATCAAACACAACTTTAAGCGTAGTCTTCATAAGAAAGGTATGTTTCGTAAAACTGAATCCAGCATTACTTTAATTAAGGGTGATTGTTATGCTTGTAAAATTCCTAGCCACACGGCTGTAAATTGTTGACAACCTTAATAAGTAGAAAGTTAATGCTAATTTAGTTGAAACAAACTAGGAGGAGTTCAGTGGCAAGATGTCGGAAGTTATTTTAATAACCAATGTGAGAGACCAGTTGGTGGACTCTGGAGCCACCAAGAATGTTTGTTGAAACAAAGACCTGTTCACCTCCTGTCAGAGGATAGGGGATGTCGAAAAACTCTATATGAGTAACTCATCTGCGACGGAGGTTGCATAAAAGGGAAAGGTCGAGCAGAAGCTCATATCTGTAATATTCTCACATTGAATGAATTTTTCATGTTCCGGGCATATGCAAGAATATTGTATCTTGTTCTGTTGTAGTTGGTAAAATATTTAAGATTTTAATTGATTCTGCAAACTTGTTGTAACTAGGCAGTGATTTTTTAGGCAAGAGTTATAGGACGTTGGGTCTATATAAGCTTAACGGAAAAACTGATGAAGTGAACATAGTTGATTCTTGTGCTTTCTTTGTGTGATTGAATGTTTTGCGTGGTAGACTTGGAACCGTAAACTTATAAGTCAATGCTTAAACTGGACAACATAGGCTGCGTACCCAATTTAGTTTGGATTTTGAACACAAAAGTGAAATCTGTGTAGAATCAAAATATGCTATAAAACCTTTTAGTACAAATGTTCAGAGTAATTTTAAGCCCTTAGAATTAATTCAGTTAGGCCTAGTTGACATGAGTTCAACCCAAAACTACTGTGGTAAAAGATGGTTTATAACTTTCGTAGATGATTGTACGAGGTACTATCTTGTATACTTGCTTAGGTATAAGGAATGGATGATGCCTTAGAAGCCTTAAGATGTATAAACTTGAAGTTGAAAAACCAATTAGAAGCCTTGAACATAACAACTGTATCCTTAAGGAGATGATAATTGCCATGTTGATTAGTTCAGGATTATCCGCGACATTGTGGGGGAAGGCAGTCCTCTTAATTAGTATATCCTGAACAGAGTACCCTTTTAAGGATCAGATGAAACTCCATATGATTTATGAAAAGGTAGATGACCTTCTTATGAATGCGTCAAAGTGTGGGGGTGTTTGACTAAGATTGTCATTCCTCTTCCTAAAAGAACTAGATAGAAACCAAAAATGTTGAGTGTGTCTTCATATTGGGTATGCTGAGTATACTTCTACATGTAGATTTTTGGTTATGTGTTCTGATTTTTCAGACTTTGGTGTGATTTTCTGACTTTGGTGTGAATATTATTATGGAATCTAGGGATGTTGAGTTCTTTGAACATGTTTATTCTTAAACCTGCACCTCATTAGAGATGTGTTGTTTATCCCCTAGATTTATTTTCAAATAGTCAGAACTTATCTTAAAGGAAGATGAATTAGAGTTGATCCTAGGGGAAGTAAAAGAATTAAAATTGAGACTTCTTATGAAGCCGACTCCATAACATGCCTAGCTTAGTCTGAGCCCCAGACTTGTAAGGAAGCCTTGACATCTACTGAAACCCATTCTGTTAAGAAGCTTCATTTAGTGAAATGGACTCAGTCTGTCGGAACCAGACTTGGAAGCTTGCTAGTTTCCTCTAGGGAGTAAGACCATGGGATGTAAATGAGTCTTTAAGAGGAAACGTTAGGTAGATGGAACTATGAAAAATATTAGGCTAAGTTGGTAGCTAAAAGCTATAAACTAAAAGATGGTGTAGATTTCCTTGATTCTTATTCACTTGTGACAAAAATTACTTCTGTTGAGATGTTAATTGCTATTGCTGTCATAAACAACTTGGAGATACATCAGATGGATGTTAAGACAGCTTTTCTAAAAACGTGAATGAGATAAAGAAATTTACATAGACCAACCTGAGGACTTTGTAGTGAAAGGTTATGAAGACAAAGTTTGTAAGTTGAACAAATATTTGTATGGTTTTCAAATAAGCACGTAAACAATGATATGGAAAATTTGATCATGTGATAATGTGTACTGGATTTAAGTTAATGAATCTGACAAGTATATTTACAAGTAACTTGTTAAGGATGCCTGTATGATTGTATGCTTGTATGTTGATGATATGATTATACTTGATACAAACATAGATGTGATTAATTCCACTAAAAACATGCACTGAATGAGAATGTTAACTTGAAAGACTTAGGCCCTTTTTGATGTAATCTTAGGGATGAGGATCAGAAGATAATCAAGCATTTATAGTCTTAGTCATTCTCATTATATCAAATTTGTGCTTAAGAGATACAATTAGTCAGATTGTAAGCCTGCTTGTACTCCATACGATTCTTCTTGTAGACTCGAGAAAAATAAGGGTAATGGAGTATCTTAACTTGAATACTCAAGAGTTATAGGATGTCTGATGAATTTAATGAACTGTAAGAGTCCAGACATTGCCTATATTGTGAGTAAGTTAAGTTGATATACTTGTAGTCCATAGGAAGAGCATTGGGATGCACTTAGTAGAGTATTATGGTACCTAAAATACTTTATTACCTTTTGTTTGATTTATGAAAGGTATCTTGTTGTCCTTGAGGGATTTTGTGATGCAAACTGGATAGTTGACTCAGACGAGTCTAAATATACGAGTGGATATGTTTTCACTCTAGCAGGAGGGTTTATTTTTGGAAAATTTCCAAACATACTTATATTTCTCAATTCATTATGGAATCTGAGAGTATTGCGTTAAATAAAGCACGAGAGGGGGCCGAGTGCCTAAGATGCTTTTTAGAAGACATTCCTCTCTGGCATAGGCATGTGCCAACTATATCTATACATTGTGTTAGCCAAGCTATAATAGCTAAAACTAAAAATAACTAATCTCAATTGGCGTTATTTACATTGATTGGATAAAGTCCAAGGAGAGTATCGCACAACCTTTGACGAAAGGTTTGTACAAAGAGATAGTTAAAAATGCATCGAGGGGGATGGGGCTTAAGCTCATAAATTAAACTTGCCATGAAAGATACTCAACCTTGCTGACTGGAGATCCCAAGATCAAGGTTTCAAATGAGACAACTAATTTGTGGTGGGTGAAGGTAAACACTATCATAGAATTTCATTCTCTGTCCCTTCCCTATGGTGTAGACGTGATAGTGTGACTGCATGTGAAGGATGACTTTTAAGGAGTCTTAATGAAATCTATAGTTTCAATTTAAGATTGAAGTGGGGTGTAGCAAAGAACACTCTTTATGGAAACTCACCTATCGAATGAGGAAGTGGGGCCGCTTCCTATGAGAATATGAGCTTTGATTCTCTAGAGCATTCTGAGAAACAGGATATGTCCAGGGCCAAATTGGACAAAACGGCACAAGCCTTGGAGATATCATCCGTGGTCGTTATCGCGAATTGCATCAAACGCTAGCAGTTCAAGACATAGTTCTTTGTCTCTAGCAAGTAATTCCGGTAATATCTCACTAAGGAAAGGTTCAAGACCTCATGGACACCTCGCCTAAAATGGTATTTCTGCGTTTTTATGTGATTTTCGTTTTGATGGTCTTGGTATTACTGGAACTTAGGACCTAAGGGTCTCTAAGGGTTCACTAGTTCATGCTTTTTCACTTTGGTGAAAGAAACTTTAGTCTCACTTGTGAGGAACTAAAGATGAAAGCTCTCTATACTATATGATTTTTGAAATCCATAGTATGACCCTGGGGTCAACACACTGTTGTGTGAGGGAGAAGACATTGGAATGGCTAGTATGACTTAAACATGCACGATCTGTCTGTTTGTTCAGTCAGTTCGGATCGTGAGATTGGGTTGTTGATTTACCAAGATCTATTTGTGTTTTCGTGTTTTATTGAGTTTTCATTCATGTGGGGGATTGTTGGAAAACTATTAATAAAATATGATTTTTAAGGTTTTAATAAAAATTATAATTTTTTTTTTTTTTTTGTGAATGAAAAACTTATTAGTCCCACACCGTGGAGTTTCCACTTTTTAGTTGTTTTAAGAGACTATATAATCTTTTTAGTCCAACATCGGGGAGTTCATCTTTTTAAGTTGTATTATTCCATTATATAAAGAAATTCACTATTTTTGTAAAATTAATGGGAAAGGGGTTTTTCTATATTTTAGAGGGACCCCCAATGGAAGATATTTTATATTGTTTTCTTATGCGTTTGCGATATTCCTTAAGGGTTTTTTCGGAGTTGCCAAGCTCAAGTTGAGCATCTACTACATATGCTAGTAGTAGGTGTATTAGGGTGTTTTATCCTGGAGATATCCGTCCTGTGAGGGCTATATCATCACTCTTGAGTGTAGCCGGGCGCTAATGTCTTAAGGGCAATGTGTTGAACACGTGACTCACTCTGTTTTTCCAAAGTTTTGCCTTGTTGCTGTTGCAGAGATATGGGGAGCTCGTTCGTTTCACCAAATCGATCACTTCCATTATAAAGGAGTTAAGTATCAATAACTTTTGCTTATTTGATTTTTTTCCTTGTTTTTGATTATTGCACCCAACAAATTGTGCCCCCATGGAACTTTTGTTCTGGATTCGCCACTGCCAGTAAGCGTCATGCTCAGAGTCTTGGGCTCTAAAGACCCGAGTTTGATTGTCTTTAATCCATCCACTATAGTGCCCTTTTGCAACAATCCAAGCTTTAAACCCCAGGAATAACGAAAAAGATATTATTCAATGGAGACACCATCAATCCGGAAAATTCTCGGCTAAAAATGTTTATACATTTCTAGTTAATCAGGATCCCGACAATTATGATAACTCAGATTTCCCGTGGAGCAAGATATGGGAAATCCAAGCTATCCCTAGAATTCGGCTTTTCATTTGGAAAATAGTGCAAAGAGTCCTTCCGACGTCGGCTAGATTAGGTGCTCACAATGAGGAAATTGACCCGATTTGCCGGTTATGTAATAATCAAGTGCAAGAAACGGAGACTCATCTTTTCTGCGAGTGCCCTTTTGCAACAGCAGCTTGGTTTGGTCTATCTCTACATAATATAATCAGCGCGTATTCTCACAGCTCGGCTATTGATTGGGTTAATTGGTGGATTACGGAAGCGGATCTAAAACATCTTCAAGTAAAAATATCCACAACACTTTGGTTCATTTGGAAATACAGATGTTCGGTTGTTTTTGAAGAAATTCATCCAGACTCAGTCAATTTATTAGGACAAATAAATGGTTTCTTAAATTCCACACCGTCAAATACCATTCAAAGTAATAAGGAGAATCAAAAGAAAATATCAGTCAACAATTCTTGGTCCAACCTGAATTCGGACTGGATATTATTCATTGATGCATCTTACAAAAAAGAGGACTCTTCGATGGGATATGCTTTCATCTTGTATTCTGTAGATGACGAGAGTTTCATGCACATCTCGGCGGGTTCGGAGTGGGCGACTTCAGCTTTTCATGTGGAAGCAAAAGCCTTGCTGAAGGCAATTACGTGGCTACAGGATAACATTCTATCAAGCGTGGTCATTGCAACTGACTGTAAAGCATTGGCAGACAAATTAAACAGGGTGACTTCAGAATATCCGTGGCCGGCAGAAAATACTTTGCAGGAAATAAGAGTAATTCTGGACGAGCTCCCCCAAGCTAAAGTGAAATTCATCAGGAGAAAAAACAACAAGGCAGCAGACTACATAGCTAAGGAGGCTAGACTAAAAAGGTTACAACACATGTCGGAAAGCCTACATCAACGAGTTCAAAATTCTAGCATAGACCATAATTTGTTTGATAAAGATGATTTTGTAAATCTGTTGTATTACATTTGCTAGCTCTAATATACGATCTTTTCCATCAAAAAAAAAAATAAAAAAAAATCCACTATAGTGCCCCACAATGAAGACACTTGACATCCATTTGTTTTAATTAATTTCTGAAGAAGAAATATGAACCGACATCTTGGCCATTTCTGTTCACCAAGTTGGGAACTTTGCACCCTCCCACGTCATTGTAATAGGTTCGCTTCTGTTTTTCTGCATTGAACAAATGGAGAGACTGTCATGTAAAACTGACCCATTATAGTTTGTAATGACTTTATAAAAATATACAGTGCATGTCCAATGCAACGTACTTACATTTCATAAAATTATTCGTCCCTCCCTTCTTCTTCCGGTTCCATTTCTGATTCATTCACTCCAGTTCGGCCCACTACTGTCTCAGTTTGCGTATTTTCCATTACTTGTGGCCCTTCCTGCATAACGAATCGAATTCAGCTAATAAACGCTGTAAAATTCTCCTTCAGTTGTGGGTAATACGAATAATTTATGTCGTTTTTCGTGTGTTACCTGTAATTGGTTTGCTGGCCACTTTCCTTTTTTCTACTATTCTCTTCTGCCGAAGTTGATACCACTGGATCCTGTAGGACTTGATTCTAAGAATTTTCAATCTACATAGGGCCAAAGTGAGAAACCAAATGTAAGTTTAATTTCATTCATAAATGTACATTTTGTGTAGGTAAACTTTGTTCGGCCGAACTCATTCATTTTAAGGAAGTATTATTTAGAGTTTATAACTGCTCTAAAAGCGACGACAAAATCTCATAATCTCTTGAAATTGATAATGGAAGTATCACCTGATATGGTACTCTAAAATAAATTTCAGCTCACTCTGATATACATCAGTCATCAGTTACTAAAGTGCTTAAGTTGATAGAAACAGAAAAAGAGTGTACCACCCCTTTCTTAAAAATCACTTCTCGGTACAAAGTCCCCTGGATTACATCAACCTTATCAATAATTACATTGACCAAGTGTACTGCAAAAACTAATACTACTATCCATTGTCTAAATTTTTCTCCATTGCTTGAGACTTCGTACAAAATATCTTGAAACCTGTGCTTTAGATTCTCCTCTCAAAAACCTAGTCTGCTAGGAATTGTCCTGCACCTAGTCTGCTAGGAATTGTCCTGCAAATTTATATGGTGATTTTCTCAAGCACGTTTCTTAGGCTAAAACCTCACATAGGACCTCGAATACATGTCCTGGGGAAAGCACCTGTACAAAATTAATATTATATCACTTTTTTGTTCCGGAGTAATAAAGCAACTTATGTGTTTAGTTAGATGTGTGCAACGATATTGTTGCTACTCACTCTATGAATTGTCATCAGCTATGCACGGTACATCGTACCAACTCTTCGGCCTCTTTTCTATTGGCAACAAACACAGCAGTGGCAGTTAAATCTTCCACCTCCATTATGAGCAGTACTAAGGAGCCAAACATCATGTTAGCAAAAACGTAATCACACTAGGTATCACCGGGGCCTCAACCTCTGATTAGTGTCAAGCGTTGTTTAGATTTCGGTGTTGGAGCCATAATTTTTAACTTGATATGTCATGTAAAAATATTATAAAATATCAACACAAAATTGGTTAAAAAGACCAAAATCAAAATTTCCTGGGTGAAAAGGACAGTCAGATTTAGATACTGTTTAAATGGACAAAAATTTAAAAATAGGAAGGATGTAACCAGTTTCATCCTGTCCATTTTCAAATATATTTTTTTATTTTTATTTTTATTTTACACAGGATGCATCCAGTTTCATCCTTGCAATTTTTTAAGTTTAAGCCAGGATGAAACCAGTTTCATCCTTGCTAAATTTTTTTTGTCCATTTCACCCATAAAAATTTTTACTCGTCCATTTGAACCGTGTTTTAAATTTTTTTGGACAAATGACCCATTTTCCGAAATATCAATAATATGATTGTCATTCAGGTATTTTCATTGATATTATCTATTTTATGTCATCTAGTAGGTATCACGGTTGACGATAACCTAAATTTTTTCTTTGTATTGTCGGTACATTGATTCCAGGATAACTAAATGGATGCCATTGATTAAACATGAAAGTCACCTGTCAAAGATGGATAGTCAATTTTAAGTGGATGATGTTGAGCGCGTTTTTATCTAACACATTAAGTTAAACCGTGGTTTTAACAAAAACTGAATTATTTACTTGAAGCGAACAAAAGAACAATTCCAGTATTTGCTTTAATAAATTATTTACAAAAACTGAATTATTTACTTGAAGCGAACAAAAGAACAATCCCAGTATTTGCTTTAACAAATTATTCAGAAGAATTATAAAGCAAATAGTATAAATTTTAGCAAAGCAATCCAGGAGATCTATTCCGAAGACAAAACAATCTGATATGGATAAGAATTCAAATTACCACAACAATAATAAGGCAAATAATTAGGTGAATAATGCAAAAGCTACTGAAGTTGTTCAAGCAGTTGTTAATGTCTTTGACACGACAAAAAACCTGATGAACCATGCATGTGATAAAGTGACGAATATAAAGTGGAGTTATAATATACCTAGTCAAGCAGGTAAATTGGCTAAAATAACTTTAGATCCATTAAAAGCTACTCCAAAAAGTGCATGAATATATTTTTGACATGTAACTCCAAGTTTCTCTCTTTGGACATTTTATTATTATTGTACAATTATATTGTTTTTCGAGTCCAAATTTTTCTACACCGGGAGTTGTATATCCTTTCTAGACATTGTTTTGAATTGTCGTAGCCTGTGTTTCTGTTTTGATTTTAACGTATCCAGATTTTCGTGGATCATATATTTGTAAACTTTTTGTTCAAACCCACCTTGTAAAAAAAGACTGACGCATGCTCGTTATCATGTTCTCCTAAAACTGTAATCATGTTCTTGTCAAATTTCTTTGATTGTTAAATCGCGGTTATCTACCCATATTCAATGTGATCTTCATTCTTCCAATAATCCTCAAGTATCTTGCTGCCATGTTATAGTAAGATATCAATGTTGCGATGATACTTCTCGTTGCTTTTAACCTGATCAAAATCATGCAACATCAAAAATTTAAAAAATATAATACCATTCTAAACTTTTTTTCATTTTTTATATTGTTTAAATATTTGTAGATCATGGAAGGGGGGGCAGTATTATAATACCATTATAATACTGCCCCCCTTCCATGCACACCCTGGCAGTCACTTATTTTGATGCAGTCAAGAAACGAATCCCAGACCAATTTAATATGTCTGCAAGAGATTCCATTTTGTGGCAAAGTGTAAAGTGTCAAGCATGCTCAAGATTATTTATTAGCAATACCTATTAGTGGACTCAATCAGTGTCTCGGCCCTAGACAGTTCCGAGCTGTGCTATGCTATAGACTTGGTATCCCTTTGTTTGTTGAGGATGGTCTATGCCCATGTTGTAACCGGTCTATGGACATTTTCGGAGACCATGCTCTTCATTGTGCTAAGGATGTTGGTTGCAAGTTTCGACATGATTTTGTTCGTGATATTGTAGCTGACATTTGTTACAAGGCTGGTGTAACGGTGCGTAAGGAGGTTTCTCTTGGTATTCAGTCAGATGATGACAAAGACTTGAGGCCTGCTGATATTCTTGTTCTCAACTGGGAAAATGGCCAGGATGTTTGTATGGATGTTACTGGGGTTTCTCCTTTCACTGGTGCTGGTGTTCGCTCTTTTGTCCCAGGAAAGGCCATTTCTAACGCGGTTTCTAGAAAACGCGCTAAATATTTGGACAAGTGTACTTCCTTGGGTTATGGTTTGGGTGTTCTAGCATTCTCTACTCTAGGGGAGCTTGGTGAAGATACTTTGTGTTTTTTCAAGCGTCTGAAAAACTGTCTAGCTAGTAATGATGCTAGTAGTGGTTTTGGTAGTTTTATCTTTCATAGACTAGGTGTTGCTATTCAAAGAGGAGTTGGAGCCCAGCTTGTTGCTAGGCTTCCATCCAAAAGTTTTATTTAGTTTTTTTATTTAAATAACACGATAATAATCTTTTAATTTTTATTTTTTGCACAATCCTCCATTAATTTTTTCGTTTCAAATTCATGTTTGTACTTTTTTTTTAAAAAAAAATTCTAATGACTCAATGGGTTTAAATCGATAATGTTTTTTTTGATCTTGATACTCCAAGAAGTTCTCCAGTTTTTCTTCGCGATCAAGATATTTTGGCTCTTGATTAAATACCCATAAGAATCCCTCAAGAATTGATTGCTCTTTCACTTTTTGTCTAATGCGTTCTTGTTATTTTCCAACATCACTGTCAGAAATCTTGATCCTTCACAGAGATTAATTACTTTGTCTCAAGCAATGATTTCCTTTTCTTATGTCTCTAGGCATCACCCTGCCAATGTCCTTGGCTCAATCTTTCATCATTTCATATTTTATTTTATCCATGGTTATTCAAAATAAGTTTTATTTAGTTAATTAAATTATTAATAATGCTAAATTCACATTTACATTTTCGACAACAATTTAGTTTGTTATAAGCCTATTTAATTTGGAAAAGAAGATTCAACATGTTATATGGGTTCTTAATTTAACATATTACTGATGTTTAATTCATTCTAAAGTCTAGTTTCTTCACTCATGTAGGTAAATACTCAGTACATAGGCTGAGTAAAAAACTTGACTATGGTCAAGTAAACTGACAATCGAGATGTTCAACAACAATCAACGTTCAATATATTTATGGCTATCAATGAGAGACACTTGCCATGACTTGACCGATGCTTAACCAATTAGTTTGACTCAATTGGACAAACATGTTAATGCAAAAAATTAGAGTTCTACATCTATGAAATAATAATTGTAAAATTTATAGATATGATTTTTCAAAATATGAAATCCAAATGTGATGAAGTTGTAGTCCATATTGCCTAATCTAGTCAACTACTACCCGTAATTTGATGTTTAGATTGCAAAGAACGCCATATTGAAAAACTCAAAAATGCACGATTTTAAAGTTTTCTTCATTGTCTAATACTCTTGCAGCTGTTTATCCGCTGCAACATTAAAGGGAGACTGTTAAATGATGGAAACCGAAACTCTCAAACATTTGCAACGGAATTCGTCGGAGTAAAACAAAAATGTCTGCTCGGTAAAATTTTACAACTTTCTGATATCTTAGACTATGATAGAATAAAATGTTATAAGAATAAATCTAGACTTACACATGCTAATATGAAGATAACCTTGCTAGGATTTTCATGACATTTCTTGGTTGCTGCCAATAAATAAAGCCAATAATAAGAGAACCTTATTCCAATGCCCTGTAAGAGCGCTTAAATCCCTGTGAGTAAACTTCCAGAACTACAACACTGAAATGTCTGGTGAGCTTGATGTTGTATATAACAATAAACTAAACGGAATTACCAATTCAGACTACCAGTGAAGTTACACCACCTATGCATCTTAGAACAACTAATCAAGCCACTTTATGTCCAAACTGCAAGTAAAAATAAACTGATCAAGGTAAAAATCTCACCATTGTAAGAACACCTTAGAGAAGATTTTTGTTTCTGAGAAATCACAATCAAAACCTATGCAATTGACAACCTTGATACCCTACTACAACCCACACAACAAAACGAACCAAAATTAGATCAAATCAATAGCCTAGATAACGTTCTACCAAATCAAATTCTACTCTATGGTCAAAATTTATCAGACCGAAGTATATTGACACAGAAATAACCATAGCATCTACTTACAATGAGCATCAGTTGCAAGCTCATAAATTTTCCATGTAATAACACGTGCATTCCCCTATAAAGCATGTGAAGAATATCGTATAAAATTTGTATTCGAGTGTTTATGCATAATTCTTTAACACTTTCAATACATGAGTATGACAAAGACTTACATGCTTGATGGAGCTACTAAATTTTATTTCTTCATCCTCTTTCTCAGAATTATAAGCTAGGAAAACCAAAGCATTATCGTAGGGTGCAATTGATAAAATCGTGATATACCACATGCCTTTAGGTAGAACTGGTGCTTATTTAAGAAGTCCGCTTTATAGTAGCAGTTTTTAGCATGAACTTAAGACGAAAAATATACTAATTTATGTGTATTATTTATGGACCTGTGAATTTAAGTGAGGTAAAAAGAGCTCAGGGTGTGGAGTTCCTGTTGGCCTCTCAATAATTTTTTTTTTTTTTTTTTTTTGCTAAATCACAAAATTTTATTAAAGGGAATAACTAAAAGGATTACAAAGATTTAAATGAACAGAAAAAAAGAACCAAAAATCTGCAAAATTCAAAACCAAAGATTAACCTAGCAAAATCTATAATACTTTTTCCCGGCATTTCAAAGCTTGATTAAGAAAGATGGCCTTCCTTCATGAATCTCCACTTCTCCCAGATTAAGTCTTGCACCTCTTTTAGCTAAATCATCTGCAGAGAAATTGACTTCTCTGTAGCAATGAATATATAAAATTTCATTTAAAGACCTGCAAGCTTTTTCCCATCTAGTTTGAACAAACCAGGGGATACTTCCTTTCTTGAAATCTTCCACTTCCGCTTTGGAATCAGAGCCGATGATAATTTTGTTCTGATGTAGTCTCACCGCCCATTCAATTGCCCACACTACAGCCATGACCTCTGCAATGTAATTAGTAGCAATGCCTACACCACCGAAATAGTCCCCAACACACGACAAAAATGATTCCTTGCAATGATTCCAAAACCCGCATCCCCTGGATTGCCAAATGCTGCTCCATCACAACAAAACATTACATACCCTTCTCATGGAGCATTCCATTGACATTCCACAATTGAAGTGAATTTAGAGGAAATGTTTCTAATGTTGAAGAAGTTCAGAACCTCTCGAATCATAATTTTGGTTCCATCTGGTTCCCTTGATTCTATAACTTCCTTCATAAACCAGAGTTATAATTCTACATTTGAATCGAAGATCATTAGGTTGAGAATTTTCAAACATTACCTTGTTTCTTCCGAAACCAAAGTTCCCTAATTGTAGCATAAGCAGCAGTTTGCCAGGACTTCTTGTATTATGGAACTTTTATGCCTTGCAATTGTAAGAATATCTTCAAAAGAAGTTGGACATTTAAATTGGAAGGAATTACAGAGCCATCTCCAGATTTTTGTGTCAAGTTGCAAGACCATAAAAGATGATCCATGGAATCTTGATGAACTTTACATATACAACATCTTGAGACTATGGAAAAACCTTGATTCACCTTCTTTATATCATCCACATAAACACCTTGTCCGATTTTCCATACATTACTTGCAATAGTAGGATGTAAAAAGGTTTCCAAAGTTTTGATGGCCATTGTAAAGGAGGTTCTTTATGCCTTATAATGTTAACAACAGAGGATGTTGAAAATTTACCTTTAAGATCACCACTCCACACAATGATATCAACTCCACCACTCATTTGTAGGAAGCAAGGCAGCAGATTATCTTGAATTTCTTGTGGGATCATCCAGGTATCTTTGAAATAATAAATCTTTAACTTTCATACTGAGATTAGCCTTGACATAATCCGTATTGCCCATAATTTCAATTAAAGGTTGATCTCCAATCCACACATCAAACCATACAGATATTTTCTCCCCATTCCCTATATTCCATCGAATGTCATCTTTCAATTGCTGCCATGGCCACTTCAGTCCAGACCATACTGAAGAATACTTCCAAATATTGCGTCATATTTGGCCTCTCAATAAATGTGATGCACTGTTCAATTATTGCGTCATATACTTTCACCCCAAGTATTATTAGCTGATGCAACCAACGCAGAGTCTTCTGATTCTTCTTATTATAATTCTCAAGTGGATGGATGAATGCAAAAAGGCTAGAACATAAAGATGTTACAGAAGTCGTAAGATGGACCGGTTAGTTATTCTGTAAAACAAAAACAAACAAAAAAAGTATAAAATATACACATCCCATAATAATGGAAGGAGTGAGGATACGTTGATTTGTAGACAAAAACATCGGTAGGTTCAATTCTATATACATATGAATTAAAGGCAGTGTCATATTGCAACTGGATGGTGAATAGAGAAAAAAAACATGTGAATTGAGCTATAAAGGTTTGAGGAGGGTCTCCATAACATTTTACAATGTGGTAGCACCCCAGCTCAACCCACTTCCCTACTAACTTCAATATTATATGTTCCATTAGCTTCTACATAGATCAAAGGATTCAAATAGTACCCACAAACTCCTGGATCAATCTTGGCCCCCAATTGACTTTTTGATCTCAAAGTCAAACACCACTACTTTTTGTAGACAAAACATCTGTAGGTTCAATTCTCTCTACATACGGATTAGAGGCAGTGTAATACTGCAACTGGGTGGTGAATAGAAACACAAAACACACCAGCTCAACCCACTTCCATATTATTACATATTCCAGTAGCCTCTACAAAGATCAAAGTCTTCAAATAGTACTCGCAAACTCCCAGATCTTAAATTCAAACACCAATATTTTTTGTAGACAAACATATGTAGGTTCGATTCTCTATACATACAGGTTAAGGACGGTGTCATATTGCCACTGGTTGGTGAATAGGGACACAAAACACAGGTGAATTGAGCGATAAGGGCTTTGATAAGGGTCTCCATAATAATTTACAATGTGACGGTACCCCAGCTCAACGCACTTCACTACTAACTTCGATATTACATATGCCATCAGCCTCTACAAAGATCAAAGCGTTCAAATAGTACCCACAAACTTCCGGATCTATCCTGGCCGCTAATTGACTTTTTGATCCCAAAATCGAACACCACTATTTCTTATAACATTGATGATGAAAGACAAATAATAAAAGGAGGAGGAGACGTTTGGAGGCCTTGCTAAGATAAAATATCCTTACATTATATTTCACACATGTAAGGATGCAGGGGGCGGGTTGTGGAAATGTGTATTTTGCAATTTTAACATCCTTGTGCACTTCGACTCTCTTCTTTACCCTATAACCTAGGAAAAATGTGGAGAATGTAAATAAGGAAATGCGATGTAGCTGGAAATATGTTGTATTTAAATGGTAGAACAAAAAATTCTACTTTGAACTTTATATAAAAGCCTGTTTATAATAATATCTTATATATATCACCGTACTGAAAGCGCAAACTAAGTAAGAAAAGCAGGTGTATTTTTAGATACACAATAAATACTTAACTATGCCTTTAAAGTTGCAATCTTCCAAGTAAAATTTTACTCCAATTTTTTTTTTATAGAAATGGTTGCTGCATAAAAAGGAACGAATGGGTTGAAAATATTATTGGAACTGCCATGATGTCGTGAACATGACGTGATTCGAACACGAATCCTTTTGACATGGAGTCAAACACGCTACCATTACACCACAGATTCATATTCACGCACATAAAACATAAGTCAGTTTAGATACCCAAAAGTTACGGCCATGGGTCCACATAACTCAGATGGTTAAAAGGCTTCTATTACATCGAAAACACATACTATATATGGAACTGAGATAGCATAATTCTGTCAACATGTGTATGCCGCAACTTTGTAAATATAGAATTGATAAAATTGATCCACTGACCTGGAACTGAGAATCCCTACCTTACCACTCCACTTCTCTGTAATGTGTACCCGACAATTTCTTCCGTAACTGCCAGAGTTACAGACTAATAATTAATATGAAATGCATGCACCTTAGTGGGTTTCTGTAACTAACAAAAACTGACCGTCACTAACATGATACTACCAAAATACATAAGCATAGCAGGCTCTCGCCTTGAGCTTTGAAAACCCCACGCTAGAATTAACAATCCAAATGGTCCAATGCCATCTTGAACAATAGCATACTTCCTATCGCAGAGATGCTAAATGTTATTCCAAATGCTCTCCCATAGCACCATGAGACTGATGTCATTGGACTCCACAACTATAGCAAAATTGATATTACACCTGACAAAAACTACATTTTAGTTCCTTTGTTTCCCCACATTTTAGTCTTTGTGAGATACAGAACAAAGTAGTAGTACTCATAATAATAATTGCATTCTGCTAAACAATTGGATGTCTGCATCATGAAAGCTGGGTAGTAACTAACCCAGGATATAATAACTTGACTTAACATATCCTCAGGCTGGATCAGAATAGTAAAGTAAGTAAAACATGCTTCATTGAAAATGGTTGTGCAACAGAATGTCGAGCTTTAAGGTCGTGTTCATTGTGGATACCACGTAACGCACTCGGGTAATAGAATTATAGAAATTATGTATGTTTAGCTTGTCGTTAACTATGCTTTTATAATCCAATCTCTAATGAATAATGTTTCACTCACCTCGGTAATTAAAGCACCTGTTGTAAAAAATGTCTGTCATAGACACCTTTTGGTTATAAATGGGTGATGCGTGATAAATAGGAGTCATCACTTTTGGTTTTGTATACCTTCGGTTCACTAAAAAGATAATCAAAGACTTGGTTACCAAAAATATTAGCAAGGGTGTACTTTTATAGGCCAACATTTCGGCAAATGTAGTTGAGACCAACCTGATTTTAAGAAATTCGGTAAAACAAAGTCTAGTTTTAAATAAAAACTTAAGAAATTCTGCCACTTTTTGATGCACAAAATGAACCCAACTTGAAGCAAAGTATAATAATTCATACATAAGTAGTTCCTAAATCTTAAATATCCTTCTATACTACTGATATTTGGCAGAAAAAAGGACTGAAACGTAGATTAAAATGGATTACTGATGGTGTGTTGTACCTCTGATATATGTAGTAACAAATGTGAGGAAGAGTGTTTTACATGTAGTGCTGGTCGTGATCTCCTTAGGATACGATAATGGATTTTAGAAAGGACCAAATCTATGCTCAATTGAGAGTTCCCTGAGTGGTATGATATGGTATAGTTAACTACAGCCGACATTGATGTACCGGAGGGGAACCTTCAAAGCCCACAAAAATAAACAAAAATACATAAAGAACCAAAAACATGTAAATAGGAAAAAGTGTTATCCAATATACTAATAATAATGGGGCTAGAGACACTTGAATCAATAAAAAGTGTTATTTCTTATATTTATTTATATAGAGATGTTCTATTTGTTTATATAGTTCTTTCTATCATGCGTCTCGAGACACTTGAATCAATGTAACTTAGTGATTCTAAGAAGGGCTTGGAAGAAGAGAAAATGAAATAACGAACAACCGCGCGGGTCGTAATAGATCGACTTTTATGCTAGTTCTTGATCCAAAGCATGAAAGTTCCATTTTATGGAAGGACGACGTACCATGATACTTTTATGTTCTGTCGAACCCTCGCTTTGGTCTCTGGTTTGATGGTTGCACGTGCAAAAATCCGTACATTCCGTTTCGTTTCCCATCCTAGTCTTTCGCGACACTTCAGGTTTACTTCTTTTGTTAGGTCTCGACTTCTCTGCTATGATCTTCCTAGTAGTTCATATAGGAGCTATTACTGTTTCATTCCTATTCGTTGTGATGATGTTCCATATTCAAATAACGGAGATTCACGAAGAAGTCTTGCGCTATTTACCAGTGAGTGGTATTATTGGACTGATCCTTTGGTGGGAAATGTTCTTTATTAATAATGGGGCCAGTAAAGACTCCTTGCACCACCAAAAACAAAAATTACGAGCTATAACCAAAATCTATCAACGGTGGAAGAGCCGCATGAATCAGTATTATGCAAAGACAGTGGTGGGATATTTTAAATCATCTTCTTATAATTTCGGTAATAGGATGCCGAGGTACAACAAAAATGCATGAACCCCAAATAAGGAAGCTACTTAATACTTACATTTGGAATACCAAACACATCTATGAGAAACATGACAATTTTAACTAATTCTGGTGAGTAACCTAACCAACCATTTATTGATATTAATTTCATCAAATAAGACCCCAAGCTTTTGTAAATTTGTGAAAAGAGCCTTACCTTCTTTAAGGAGTATGACCAAATTTAATCATTTCTAAGCAGGAACTTAAGCTTTCAAGAGCCTGCATAAAAGCTGTGACTCAACAAAAATATATCCAAGATTACGTCACTTGACATAAAGCAAGATTAATAAAAGTACAGGATGTATAGGTGAATCCGGTCACAAAAACGTAAACCACAATCGGTAAAAAAATCCCAAATCTCACTCCAATGTTTCTATAAGTCACACTACTTGAAATCAAGTTTGCAGCTACAACAATTACAATGGAATGGGACGATGAATGGAAGTTACTAAGGATTTCTGAACCCAAACCACTCAAGAGTTATTCATCAGAATTCCTCAAAACACAGAGAAATTAGAAAAGAATATAGAAAAGCATGCAGTTGCAAACATGTGAAGACTATTAAAGTATTGTCGGTGCTGAAATACTAATGAACATAAACCCCACCATCTATGGCAAAGATTTAAACCCCACCATTCACCACAACTTGCCGTTAAAGAGATTCATACGCTTAGCCCTTTAAGAAACAATTTTAAAGTCTGACATATGAAACCTTCTAAGGGTGAGATTCCTTCCCATACCATAAAAGTGCCCCTTAAGCATGAATGTCACTACAATTTCTTCCAATTAACTAAGTTGTCACTTGGCATTAGGAATTTAAGACAAAAATCATGTCCAAACCCACCGTATCAGCAATTAGTAGTCTAAGTAGATTAAACCATATTCAATGGTTACATTATTGGTTCAACAAACATTCAACCAATCCTAATCCTACTAAGAGTTATAATTTAACATACAAACATTCGCAATTGGAGAAAACTGGAGAGCTTCATTTGAGACATTTCACTCTCAAGGAATTTATTGGCAGTGATAGCTACACATACCACACAAAACAATAAATGTACTCACATAATTAGGATACACTCCCAAAACGGACAATTAGCTTTCCTATGATTTTATATCACTTTTTGTTTCAATGAAACCCTCGACGCTTTAAAACTTGGACGTTTTGGTAAATCAAGATCTTCAAATGCATGTTTTCTCTAAATCCTATTTTGCATACAACAGGAAAACCATAAACACCTTTTATTGCCTTTGCATACAACAGGAAAAGCCGTAAAGGCCTTTTATTGCCAAAAACCTTCAGGTTTTGAAAACAAAGGAACGTTTTTAATTTGTAATCCATCATTGTAAAATGGAACTTTTTTAAGTTGTAATCCTTGTGTCTGGCCAGCACAGTACTCCTTCTACTCAAGCATAAATCACAAAATAAAGAACACTGCTCCATTCCGTGACCGCAATCGTTAAGGCGAATACAGTGTTGAGTGCAATGTAAGAGGAGATTCTGATCAAAAAAAAAAAAAGAGGAGATGTCATAATTTAAAAAAGCATGAAGACAAATACAACATATAGAAGTCGTAAATAATTATATACCAAAACTGTTGGAAATTCCAATTGCCATGGACCGATAAAAGTGGAACCAAAAATCTGAGCTGACCCTCTGAAGAATCAGAAAGCATCCACTTTTTCCCTTGACCACTTCTTTTTATAATTTAGAACGCAAATCATAGGTGGTGCAGGACACATCAAACACATTACAATACCAGAACGTAACCAAGAAGCACACCTAGGCACCAGTTGTAAATTGACGTAAATTAATATTAGAAAATTCGGAGATCAAATATAATGCCTATGAACCCACCAATGGTGTCCCAAGCATCGAAAGCTACACCAATGGAAGCAAAAACGACGAATCTCCCTACATCAACACATGTACCATTAATTTGAGCAGACGGAGGACAAACATTAAATTGCACCATTGGATCAAACAAAAGCAATACAAAATTTGACTACTATAATCTTAGGCAAACAAAGTTATCTTTTTTCTCTGTTATGTATATTTCTTATAAACCAACAAAAAATTGAAACAAAAAAATAATAGAGGGAGCTAAGAGAGAGGACAGTTCTGGCAATGATATGCGAACCCATGTGCTATTGATGGACTTGAAGTATCAAATGAGACTTCTGGACATTAAGCTTCGGTTTTCAAAACCCAAATGTGTATTATGGAATTCAAAAATGTGAAATGAAATCAAGGCTTTCAAGAAAGTAGCTTGAATAACGCATTTTCTAATTTCCGGTTTCCTGTAGTTATTTAACACAATAAAGTATCTATATGCGATTATACTTACGTGTTGAGGGGTAGAGAAGGCGGGTGTGCATAGGAAATGTGGATTAACTCTACCAGCCCAGCTGCAAAGCACTGTAGTTAACGTGAAAAGAAGGAAGTTATATCATTGATAAGCTGGAGTGTTATATCATTGATAAGGAAGTTATATCACATATATCAAACTATACAGTCAATCGCCGACACTTTTATTGCGGCGACATTAATGTTCAGTAACAATTAAAAACTAAAACTTCATA
Organism: Papaver armeniacum; assembly: GCA_023531295.1. Lineage (NCBI taxonomy): Eukaryota > Viridiplantae > Streptophyta > Magnoliopsida > Ranunculales > Papaveraceae > Papaver > Papaver armeniacum. The sequence continues at coordinate 282,140 of JAJJWW010017631.1, forward strand.
CTTGGTAGTATGGTATGATGAGTGCCAAATATTGCATATTTATACACCTTTTTATTGGCATTTTACTCATCTTTTGTGCTCAGAAATCAGATATTATCCCAGATTCTGTATTTTCTTTGTTTTCAAGAATAAATATTTGTATTAATTAATTTTGTGTTTTTAGGTAATAAATAAAGCTCGGAGAATTTGAGGAGCCAAAGAGCAGAAAATTGGAGGCAAGCATCTATGGAGAAAAAAGCCAAAGCCCGCGCGCGCATCAGTTGCAACCCAACAAGTAGCAACTCATTTACAAGACTTGGGCTCGAGCTACCCACGACCCGGATCCGAGCCCGCACCATTTGAGCCGTTCAGATCTCGCCCAGCTGCATCCAACGCTCGCTCCTCCCTACACATCGTTCTTTGATGCACTCGCCCAACAGCAAGATCTCCTACAGCCCATCCATCAACCACGCATCAGTTCCCTCAGATCCAACGGTCGCTTCGCCTTCCTCATCAAACCTTGATGCCTCCGCTTCACAACAAAACTCCCTAACCCTATACCCTAGTCGACCAAACCCATTTCTCTTCCATCTTTCTCTTTCCCCTCACCCCGACACCTTCAGAGAAACCAGAGCTCTGCTCTTCTTCTCACGACCTTCCCTGTTGCAGAGCCACCATCTCCTGCCACAACCCCAACAGCCCGCACCACCTCCTACCAAAGAGAAGCGCTCTACCTCTCTAGAGCTAGTTTTTCTCTCTTAGCTTCTCTCAACCCTAGAAGATAACTTAGAGAAAACTAGAGCTAGGGTTAACCAACAACCCATGCATGGCGTTCTCGTGAGCCGAATTGACAGAGACATTAGTGGAGAGCATGATTCAGCGACGTGGGTGAGAGATTAGTTCCTTGTTTTTCTGTTTTTGAAATAAATTAGGGTTTGAGTTTCCATGTATAAATAGAATTGGTATCGGGTGTTAGAAAGGAAGTCCTAGGCTAGCCAGAGCACCACTTTAGCTTTATTTGTATCTTGTTATGTTCTAAGTAATTTTCCAGGGTGTTTGATGAAACCCCTGATTTCCATGGCTAAGCATATCTAATTTATGATGTATTCTTGTTGTGTTATATTATGTAGGATTAGTAAGTAATTGAGGAAGCTAAGAAGCTTGTGTGATGAGTGTGAGCACCACTTTAGCTTTATTTGTAAGAAGATAGCTCATACTAGGGGTTGATTAGAAAATCGTTAACAAACATCCATGTTAGACTTTCATGGGAAAGCTCAAGAACATAGTTTAAGTTAGATTGCACGACATGAGATTAGAGGTGGATTCACCACCCCGATGTTTTCCAATTTGTTACAACTTATTTCCTTGCCTTAGTTTAGAGGCACAAAACAGCCTCTCGATCGTATCTACGACACCAAACAATAGTTCTGTCACTCCTAGAAATCAGTTAAGTAAGCCATAGATCTACATTAGCACCACAAGTCTCTGTGGTTCGACCCGTATTTGCCCTGTCTTACACTAGACACCGTGCACTTGCGGTTATTACAAGTAGGCATAAATATAGACCATCTTCTCAGCCTACCAAGTTTTTTGGCGCCGCTGCCGGGGACTTGGCGTGTGTTGTGTCGACTCTTGCTTGCTTGCTTTATTGATTTTCATCCCACCATTGTACATATTAGCTTAGACCATGTTTATATCTTCCTTGCATTGTTATTTTTAGTCCTGCATTAGTATAACTTAGTTGCATCATTTTTTTCTATTTCTGCATCTTCCATTACATTCTGTCGCACTCACCATCTCACTTCAGCTGAGCTCAAGTCTTCCTAGCTTGAGCTGTCACCACCCAGCTACTTTGTGACCTCCAATCACTCATTTTTAAACCCTCATTTAGGCTAGTTGCATCTGTGCACCTTTTTGTGTCTTGAGCTGTGCAATTTAGAGAACTAAATCTCTTTGTTAAGCTATCAGGTACTTGTTGTGCTTGCTGTGCTGCTGAGCAAGCCCAAGGAGTGGGAGAAAAAGGCGCAAAACCTGAGCTTTACAACACCCTGAGCAACCCCTGCAAATCAGGTGAGTGACTCGGTGATATGTGAATTATACACCTGTTAGCTGTGTATGCCATGACTCTGTGCTGAAATGTGTGGGTATGTGCATGAACCTGTTAAAATCTGATGCTATGCTTGTATAGCCATTTGAATTACATACCCTGAGCATTACTCTGTCAACCCTGCACCTCTATGCATGCTCTGAACCCTAAGGCTAGCCAATCCTGTGACAATCAGTAGCCTGGTTCACCTGATAAGCTAGTTATTCTGCTGAGCATCTTTGCCTGTGCACCTATGAGCCACAATAAGCATAGTGTATTGCCCTGTCACATGTGAATTTGAGCCTAGCCTGTGAAGACCAAGTGGAAGTTAGCTGAGTGACTTGACTTCACAGACCTTGTGAGCCACATGCTAACTTGCTAGCCCCCTGAAGCTGCAAGTTTGAGCTTAAGCTGTGAATGAACCTTGTATAACCTGAGTATAACCTGTGCAAAGTGAAGTCAAATGAACCAGTTGCTCTCTCACTTTACACCCTAGGCTTCAACATACCATGTACTCAGCCCAGCCCCTGTAGCTGTTGAGCTTGAGTTTGTGCATACTCTAGTTTATCAACCTATGCAACTGCCAACCTTAGCTGATTTCTTTGGGCTAATTGAACCCAAAGTTGTGCTGCCAATCTACCTTGTGCTGTGTGCTCTGTGTTGGTCTGAGCACATAATCTGTAGCTACAAACCTGTTGACCCTGCCTACCTGTGCATGATCCCTGAAAATTTGAGGTCAACCAAGCCATTTGACACTCTGTGGCATGTCAAAACTGATGAAAAGTGCTTAAATTGATCATCTATTCATTTGCTGCATCTACCCTGTATCTTTGCATTTGATTAATGAAGCCTTGAATAGCTTGATCACTTGCCAAAAATCTTGAGCTTTCCTGTGCTATGTGCATTACCACGCTGTGCTTTAATACTTGAATGAACTTTGCATATGTTACATCTGTGAACTAGTACCAATCTGTGGATCATCTAGTGGCATTGGAGTGAATGTTAATTAGCAGAGTTTGTGATTAGCATTTAGCTTGTTACTGTTGCCCAAATTGTAATTGCATGGTAACCTGACAGCCCAAATTGATTGATACTCTGCCTTGACTATTGCCCTTGTATGCTCCCTGAACTAGTGCTCATTAACCATTGCAAAACCCCTGCAACATCTGGTATTAATTTGCATGAGTCCTTGATATCTGAACTACACACTTGTTAGCTGAAACTGCTATAGCTGAAATAGATTAGTATGTGCATATGTATGAAGTGTTACCACTGCCTTGCGCATTGTGCATTGCTGATCCTCATAACCCTGCATATCTGTGTATAACACTTGAGAGTTGAGGTCAGCCGAACCAGTGACATTCTGTGGCATATTAAGTCTGTGGTGAAAGTGTTTTGCATCTTTTGCAGTAGTTGCATCTATGAACCAGCTCTGTAATTTGTGTGTGCTCCTATGGCAAGTGAATGAGTTGTAAGAAGTGTTGAAATTTCATGTCTGAGTAGTTAGTCCATCTGTTGCATCATTAAGTAGTTTGGGTTTGAGTGAGCATAACCCATTGCCCAGTGCACCTTGCACACTCTCTGTATAGCCTTGTGCTTGAGCTGCCAAACTCCATAACCTGTGTTGTGCCATTCACATAAGCTTTGTTTTTGCCAACCTGTGCATAGGCTCTCTGCACAACCTGAGCTTTGCACAACCACTGAAGCCCATAATTAACAAACTGTGCACTGGGCTGCATAAGATGAAGCCCATAACCACTGGACTCTGCTTCTGCATAAGCTGAAGCCCATACCTACTAGGCTTTGCAAACAACCTGGGCTCAGCACATAACTAAAGCCCACATAACCTGAACTGTTGGGCTGCGAACAAGCCCGAAGCCCACAACAACTGGGCTTTGCATAACAACTAGGTTTTGCACATAACTTGGGCCTTGCATAACTGCTGAGCTGCATACCCAAATAAACCAAATACCACATAAACCAAAACCCAAATAAACCAAAACTGAGCCCACAACAACTGGGCTTTCCATAACCTTTGGGCTGTGCATTTGCATAACTTGGGCTTGCATCTGGACTTAGTATACTTGATGTGTGCTAGGCTATAGTGTTTCTTTTTGAGCCCAAATTGAGTTTCTAGACCATGTCAGGATTTTGGGTCTGCAACAGGGGATGGCCAGAAATCAATTAGAGAGCTTGCTTATGGGCATGTCTCACAGTATGAACAGCCCACAGACCATAGTGATTTTAGGGAATTTTATGAGCCTTCTCAGGGCCCGGACTCCACATACCCTAATCATTATGAGCACATGTATCATCCACCACAGGTTGAAAATGAACAATTTTCTCATACCCAGTCATCACTTTTAGATCAATTAGAAGCTCAAGTATCTGCTTTAGAAAGGTAATTACATGAGCAATCTGTCGAATCTAATCCCCCTAGGCACTATGAAATGTATGCTTGTACCTTATGTGGTAGCTTAGACCACCCTGTTGAGAACTGCTACATTTTACATGAGTTTAGACAGTCTAGGGAAAGCCATGATAACCATGCACACATACATCATCCATCACAGTGGGAAGTTGAACAATGTTATACTCCCCCAACCCCTTGTATGCAATCACTAATGGAAGAACTCATAGAGCAAAACAATGATATACTTGGATGGAAAGCATTGCATGAGCATCCCTTCTCTAGTGAACCATATGCACAACCATACACTGAATATGAACCTAATCTAGAGGAAAATGAGTACACTAGAAATGCTAATAGGGAAATGCATTTTTGTGATGATGATGATGATGAATATGATATGTTAGAAGAGCATGTGTATGCAGATAATATGATGGAATCTTTGGGTTCAGAGACGTTAGGCGTCTCTTCTGTGAATCCTATGAATGATACTTCTTCTAACATTCATATATGTGATGTTGATTCTGAGCTTGGGTTTGTGAAATTTTTCGAGTGAAAGTGAGCATGCTATACCACCTGTTTGTGACTTAGGAATAGCTGATTTGTCTGTTGACACAGATGAATCAATGCATGTGTCTGATTCCATGCCTAGGTCACAACATGATATTTCTCCTGGTTATTTCGTGCATGAGAATGATGATGATTATGACATGGAGATTGATGAATTGTTCTATGCTGGTGAGCATGATTTACCCTCTTCTGACCTTAGGAAAGTATGTGATGGTGCAAATGATCTTATACATGAAAACAACTTAGATGTACCTACTTTATCTCCTAAGTCACAGATTGAAACTCCTCCACCAAACCTAGGTGTAGTTTGTAACAAAAAATTGAAAACATTACAGGTTCAACTGGAACTGATGATGTTCTCGATTAGAGTTTGACATTTTATAGAGAGAATTAAATTAATGGGAAGGATGAGCGCTTCTTTTTTGTAGTAGCCGAAAATCAATCTTGATTGGGAATACCTTCTGTTGTTTAGGGGAAAATAGAAAGGCATCCTAGGGATTCTGATCCGTTATGGAATATGGAAGTTAAGAGAAATAAATAAATTACCCGAAGCACTATGAAATCACCATTAATCGGAACATTAAGAGAGAATGTAAAGGCATCGATTGAAATATCAATTTGGTGTTGAAAAGAGAATGCCACAGCTGTGCCGTAACTGCTGTTACATAATGGAAAACAAACCAGTTTTTTGGTTAAATAGGCCCTAGATTTGAATTCCTGGGTCTAAAAGATAAGCAAACTAAGCCAACCTTTCAAATAGCCATATATTCAAATTTATGGTTTTAATAGCCATCGTGGGCATTCTGCCCAAACGAAAATCATTTAGGTAGTGTTGATTTACATATATGTCCTTTCTCTTTATAGACCCATGAAAATTCAATAAATAAAAGATCTGTTGCGGATCCCTGATTCATCTTCTTCGTCCCGTAACATCAGTAGAAGCCGTCCATTTTCAGGATTAGAGCAAATCCTTGAAAACACACTTTAACTTTCAAAACATCAAATCAATCGGAGCTTTCCAATTTTCGGTCCATGAATAAATCAGTTCGTAGAAGCTACAAGGGTCTGATTATCTTATATCAAGTTAGGTTATACGTCCAAAAAACGATTTTATAACAAAGGGGTTTGATTAGAATCTATAAATTTCAGATCGAATGGGTTTGATTGATTATTAATTAACATCAATTTAATAAACGGAAGAACGGAAAATCGTTGAATGTGATTTTTCTTTATTCCTTTCTTTCCCATCTTAATTTGAAGAATCGTAGGTTAAGATTGATATTTGTTATTACTGATTTATTACATATGTTTTTACTTTAAGGTGTAATTCCTACCCGCACCGACTACAAATCTCAAGATTCTCAACTTTCTTTTCCTTGTATGATCCTGTTAGATTATTAATCGGTGTATTTATTGATTCCATCAATTGAACGAATAGAGATCCACCGATCTACGGTTTATTTGCTCACCAACTTCGTCTATTTCTTATTTAAATCTTGGTTCAAGTTTGAGCTGTCCCAATTAGTATTAGTTTTTATATTCTCTTTCATTTTCGGTGAATGGGGTTAGGTATTGATTTAAGATAGTAGTGGTATATAAACATTTGGATTGACTCATGCATCTGCGCATTGGGAGCATAATATATATTTTTGTAGGAAATAAATTTGGTCAGGTTGCACCTGGGTGCATAATGTATCCACGGCCTAGTTGAAAATATATACTCCCTCCGTTTCACTTTAGATGATGTTCTAGGAGTTTTCACGTAGATTAAGAAATGGAGAGAGAAATGGAGATTTTCCAATTATACCCATAAGAAAAGTCTTCAAACATTAATTACTATTAGTGTATTTAAAAATAAACTTATAGTTCCAAGACAAAATGTTATGGTATTATTGGAAGTTTTGTGGGAAAATATGAAAACTTTCAAGTATTGTGGAACAAGAAAATAACCCTAAAACATCATCTAAAATGGAACGGAGGGAGTATATTTTTTTTCGAATTTCATATCAACAATGGATCTTGTTTTGTAGAGATTTTCGAGCCCTTTCCAAAAATATAAAATTTATTAAAATCCGACTTATATTTTGGAAGTTAAGACATTTCTCGCGATTAATTTTAATTGTCGAGAGAGAAAATAAATAGGAGAGAGAAAAGGATAATAAAAAGAATAAAGTTTAAAGCAAAGGGTATATATGACTAATATTTCATATGTCTTTTTCACCCATGCCTATATTTTACAAGTCCATTACTCCCATACTTTATGGGTTTTGGTCATATGACCCATTTTCCGAATGGTAAACCCAAGTTATGAATCAACAAATGAATCGGTAAGAAATAAATTTAATACACCTGGTGACGCGAGGGAAGGCCAGCCATTGGATTAAAGCCCCGTTTGGGATTGCTTTTTTTCAACCAAAAGCACTTTGTAACAAACTTTTACCAAAAATTATGTTTGGTAAAAAAATTTCAAAGTGCTTTTGGAGAGAAGCACTTTCATTTTAGGCCTGCTTTTAAAAGCTACTCAAAGACTAGCTTTTAAAAGCAATAGTGTGTATGCTGTGGACCCACATAATTCGATTTAACTAATTCTCTATTTTAACCTTGTTAATTTATTATAAAGACAAGTTTTACCCTCAAATATTGTACATTTGACATTATAATTCTAATTTCATTTTATTTCTCTATTTTTTCATTTTTATTATTTAATTACAATATTTAAATACATTATCCCTTAAAAAAAAAATTAAAATTATTATATAAAATAATAAAAATTTAATAAATATTAAAATGAAAAAAATAATAAATCTAATAAATATTTTTTTTGAAATTTTTTTTTAAAATAATAATATTTTCATAGCAAACCATAATCATAAATTTTTTAATAATTAAATAATAAAAACAATTAAAAAAAATATTACTTATATTTTATTAAATATATTAAAATTAGAAATATAATTTATTATAATAAAATTGTATTAAAACTAATTTTTGAAATATGTCTATTTTCGTCATTAACTACATCAAAGACTTTTAAATACCGGTTACCAAACAATTTACAGTTTGTTAATTGCATGGTGCTTTTTAAATTATAGTTTACCAAACGTTATGCGATTTATTTCCACAAAGACAAAGACAAAGAACGCACAACACAAAGACACAACTTAACTAAATCCAGTACGTTATTCTAGGAAGGGAGGGAAGATCACAGCCAGCAGTTAGAAAATCCAATGTATCCTGGCAGCTGGGTGACACAACAAACACTAATGTTGTATAAGCATTGATGTGTTCTTGCTTTATTATTTGGTTGTTTATGTCTTCGTAACTATATAATAATCATGGAGAAAGCTCAGTCAAGTGCATTACAAGATGTGCATTAGCATTACAAGATATTTATTAGAAACGTGTGAAGAAGTAAAGTTTGGCATGAACGTAGACATCATTATAATCTTCTTTCTTCATTTTTGTTCTGACCGTGCTAATTCGGATTAAAGGGTACTTGTATACTTCTTAAGAAGTAACTTTTTAAATTAATTAAGTTGAAAAATCATAAGTTAAGTTGGGAATAAAATCCCAAAATAACTTTTAGAAGAAAAATATAACCTTTCTGCAGAGCGAATGTTCTTTAATTTTGACTTCTGAAAACTACTTACGTTTCTAGATACTATTCCTAGTTGTCAAACATGCTACATGTAACTACACTGAATGTAATTTCGTAGATATCAATTTTATAAGGCATTCGTTGGTAAAGTATCGGTGACGGGTTACTCATTTTATTGGCTAATTAAATTAACTCAAGTGTACTAAGCCTAACACTATATATTTTTTTGAAACACAATTATATCGAAAATTTTATGTGGTTATTGGTTCTTCAAATTATAATCATCGAATTGAAATAAAAACGAATTTGATGAAGGGTCTTTTTGTTTGTACCATAATATTTTTGTACTAATGTCGGTTTACCATGGCATAATAGTCGGAAAAAATCCATCAGTCGATGCCCAATAATCGTAGAAGCTGGCTCGTATCTATTGGTCCGTTTTCGGCAACCCATTTCCGCTGATCCAAAAGAAGGTTACAGAAGTTTACATAAGAATTAAGGTTACATATACTATATAAATACATGTATCATAAACCCTAAAAGGGGGAGAGAATTTTAGGTTAGCTAACCACATACAAGATTGTTGTAATCATGATATTAATAAAAGATCTCTCTATTCCACCGTGGATGTAGACATCAATAGTTGAACCACGTTAATTCTTGTCTCCTTTACTTTTCTTCAAATCGTTTTCTAACCCTAATTCTTTATCAATCAATCAAATCATCGTGTTTGGTGCCTAAAAGTAATTTTGGGAACAAATACTTTCTTTCTTAATATTCATTTTATATTTTTGTTTACCAGTGGAGACTTGGTCAATGTTTTAAGCCAAACAATTAAGCTTTAATTATGAAGATCAAATCTCTTTAGCTATCACTAAATAATTTAATTTTTTTCTTTAGTTAAATATCATTTGAATCAAGATCAAAAACAAAAATTAAATTATCATCCAACACTAAATAAGAAAAAAAAAAATCAACGAAGAATTTCATTTATATTTTTTAGCAATATATGTAACATATGTGAAAAGGAGAGGGTACCAAGTACACCACCAACTTTTTCATTTGACAACTTGTATGAACAAATACAAATACAATTGCAAGTAGATCTAAACAAAGATTTTTGAACAATATGTACGTAGTCTCTCTCTGTCTCACTCTCTCTCGCATTCTTTCTCTTACAGTCTAGACACAACGTCTGTGAACCTGATTATGTAGGAGAGTTCATGGACGATCTCAAAAGAAAATATTCAAGATCAATCTAGTCGTATCCAAATCAAGAGGATCTGAATTCTAACAAGTATGAAACTTGCAATCTCACTTTCAAGATACGAATTCAAAAAGAGCGAGTATTGTTTTTGATATCAATTAATAAGGACTTAAACTATATATGTTGACTACGTACTACTTGTGCAATTCCTATTAAAGATAAAATAATATAATGCGGAAAAGGAAAAATACAAGACGCCAGAAATCTTGTAAACGAGGAAAACTTCTGCTAGGGAGCTCGTCCAACTTTGAACACCAAACTGTCTTAAGCTCGCTACAGACACTAGCCTACTATCATACTTCAGACTGGAATGTAGTTGAGACCGAATTAACACTCCAAGAAATTCAGCTGCAGTCGTGCGTGCTCCTTACGCATCTTGAACCTCACAAGGTCCTACGCAATTAATTTCCTTAGCTGACCTCCTTTACATCCTAAGAGTTGCTTCAGCTTAAGTGAATACTTTTGGTACCAATCTGCCTCTAACTAATAAGCATATTTGATTTCCCTTTTGATTTTTCAATCTAAGTTTGGAAATATATTTGCAATAGACAAAGTCCAGCAAACCTCATGAATCTGGAACACTTATTCTCAGTTCGCTGAGAAGCCTAGATTATTGCCACATCTCAAGAATAATCCAAATAAATCAAATAAGAGTTTAAGTATCTATCTTGAGGAAGCACAAAGTCTAAGACGAATAGAACTTTGTGATTTTCATTTATCTCGTTCCATATCTAAGATTACGAAAACCTTAAAGATCAATAAGAACAAGATCAGGATACAAGAACTATCATGTAAAATATAGTCTGACCTGGCTTCATGAATCCATAAGTGAAGTCTTTAAGTTGTAATCTAGAATTCAGTTCGCGAAAAACCTAGGTTATAGAGGAAGACTCTAGCTTAGAAACTAGGACCCAAAAGTGTCAGGGATTAAGAAACCTTGTTGCAAGAGTCTCCTTAGTTATAGATATTCAAGGTTCTAAGTAGATTTGAATTCAAGTTTAGATAATTTGAGATCCGAGAAAAAATTTCTTAGTTTAGATGAAATTCTTACTAGGAATTCATGTAAGCATGTGAGAATTCGCCTTGAAATTACTCAGAAGAATATGCACTAAGGTCCAAGGTTCTGGAACTTTGTATGTTAGAGCACTGCTCGGTTGAACCCGCCAAGAGTTGGTATGTCAAGGTTGGTTGTCATATTTTAGTATCATAACTCGTAAGTCACTTGATTAGATTATTAGAGTCAACTCTGTTAGGTTAAACTGGGAAGTCTAGAAATATTGAGACATACAAGTATTACTCTGAAGAACTGAAGAATCCGAAGACGTATCGACATCAAAGAAGACATCATCCTTCCACTTGAGGTTAGTATTACATGACTTGACTTTTTCACATTTATATATCGTTGCTTTCAAGTTGTTTTAATTGAAAACATAACATGCGAAGTTATATACATCATACTCTAGTATTAGAGACTTGATCATCTTATTATTATCAAAGTGTCAAGGAAGAATATATCAATAGTTATGAATGCTTTATATTGTTATATTATATTACGAAGCATATTGCATATCTTATAAACTTCGTACTAGCGACATCGATATTGAAAATGCGGGGGTACCAAAATACACCACCACTTTTTTCTTAGGCAATATGTATGGACGATCAATATAACTCTGAGAGTTAAACTCAATCAAGAAATATTATCTTAGAGTTATATATCTATCTCTTGCGATTAGAACGTTTACAGAATTGAATCCGTGAACCTAATCACAAAGGGATAACTTGGACGGTACTAAAGACCAATGTCCAAGAATCAATCAAGTCGTATCCAACAAACTAGGTCGGACGATACCAAAGACCAATGTCATTATCTTGTTGACAAATAGATAAAAGACAAGTTGAGGAAGAACCTTTTGCATCTCCGGTTGATATCTTCTTTTGGTTCCTTGATGATTTGATTCCTTCACAAAGGTGGACGTTGACAGCTTCTACTGCATCCTTCTTGGTGATACCTCTTGTCACAGGAGCCATGGAACCAAGGTTCACTTAAGAGAACAAGAGTATGTAGTTAACCCTAATAAAGAAAATGATTTTCTCTATCACGGACCGTAAACCAGTGGACATATCATAGACAATGCAGTCCGTGAGCCCAAATGATAATACACAAAATTTGACTGATTTTTGTAAATATACAACTTGTGGTTACTCGTTCTCATGGATTTAATCATAGTTTATCACATAAGATTGGAACATCATCTTAGCTCGGATAAACAGAGGTTAGAGCACAAGAGACCATTTCGACAATACTTAAGGGCCATTGATTGGTTATGGAACACAATTATGTATTCTGTATCTTAGAGCTAGCTCGACAAAAAAACTTATACCAATAGTTCTATGAGATTATTATGAGATGAGTCACACAATAATGATAAAACACAACAGTAGTCAAATCATACTTGAGGAGCCTTGTCATCACAGGGGTAATGTGATGAGTTTTTGAGCAACCTCATTTTCTCAAGCTAAAATATTGAGGCTGCACATATTACTATAACTAAGTAGTGATGGGGTGAGTAGAGCACTCACCGCTTGCGTCACTAGGTGACTTTTCAAGGCCCTTTGTGCATTCAGGAATTTTACCTTTTCTGGTTCTTTTGCTCAGTTGTCTCCTCGGTTTTGAAGTTCTCGGGTCACTCTTCAAAATTTGACTCGTTTTATGCATGTCATTCTGAAGCTTAACTATTCTTGAGTTATTCTTCTTGAATTTCCGACATTTTTCTTGAACATGTCCCTTGCATCCACAAAAAAAAAAAAAACAGTGCAATGAGAGATCAACTTTAGAAGATTCGGCTACCTGTTTGTCACGACCAATTGTTTTCTTTTTGAATAAGCCGGCATGAATAAACAGTTGTTGGTGATAGAGGTCTTACTGGAGAACCCAATACCATTAATGTTACCAAAGGACTTTTTCCCAAACAACATAGCTAAGATCTTGTCTAAACTACCTGAGAGCCTTTGTAGATCACACAATGAATTTCTCATTAAGTTTCTCTAACTCAAGATTTTTCACTTAGATGATTCGAGTTTTTCCACGGTTTTCTTCAAACTTAGATTTTCTTGATGAATTTCTTCACTTTTATTCAAGAATTCTAAAACCCCTTTTATGACTCAGAATCTGATGTTGAATCAAAATCAACAGGTATTTCTGCACGTGGGGCAGGATTTTATGTATGATATTCAAAAGTAAGCTCATCAGAGATATCAAGTGACACAATGAGAGCATTATTTCCTTGAAGAGAAGTTTCATCTTGAATAATTGAATCATCTTGAAACTTGGTTTGCGAGTGTTGCTACCCAGTTTGTATGTACTTTCTCAGGATTTTACTGACTTGTTGTGTGATTACAGACATGTTTTATTCATCATGATCAACACAACACTCGTCAGCCCAAGACAAGTTTTCCTTCGAACAAGTCATACTTGTACTGGTTGTGGCTTTAAGTGCAGTATTGTTATCTTTAGCCACACTATGCTTGTGATAAAAAGATCTTTGACTTTCCAACGAGACTGTTTCTGGAAAGTGTATAAAGGTTATTCCCTTCCATGATGGCGTGTTTCTTAGACTCGTATCTTGCTGGTAGAGATCGGAAAATTTTCATCACAATGTCCTTTTGGGGAATAGTCTTCCCTAACGCATAACATGCATTAACAATTCCAGACACCTATCAAATTCATCAAACAATTCTTCATCAGCCATACGAAGATTTTCCCAATCAAAATTTAGGTTTTGAAGCATAGCTTCTTTCTCTGAGGTATCTTCTTCAAATACGGTTTCTAAGATATCCCAAGCATCTTTAGACTTATTGCACGATCAAAGTAGTTAATATCGTGTATCGGTATCGTATCGGCTCGGTCCGATACACCTATACAAAAGATTATATCGGTTTTTATAGGTGATACAACATTAAGACCAAGAATTTTAAATATTTATAAAATTTTCAATCTAAAATTTTTGGGTCATATGATGCATGAATTCTCAAGATTAAAAGCGTATAAATTCAATCATAATCTAACATCATTCTTAATCGATTGAGTTTCAAGGGTATAGAGGAAAAATATAATTATGTGGCAAGGTTTTGTTTATAAATTTTAATATATAAATAATTTATTCTACAAATTATCTCGGATTCACGGCCGATACGAGCGTTTTTATATTGTCCTAATTTTAGGTACAATTTTTTTCGATACACGATAAAAACCAATATTTCCGATATTAACTACCTCGATGTCAATTGTTGGATAATAGCATCATTATCCACTTATATTCACTATAATTGTTTCCATTTGTCTTCATAAGTAACTACAAGTTTCCATGTCTTAAAGTCACGGGCTTGTAAAAACAAACGCATATCAATTTTCCACCATCAGTAAGTTGCGCCACCAAATGCTAGCGATACGTTTACCGAGATTACACTCTTGTTCATATAGTAAGACTTCTTCAAACACATAATTATTACGTCTTAGTGTGTTTGCCCGCTCTGATATAAATTGTAAACGTGGGGTACCAAAATACACCACCATTTTTTTCTTAGGCAATATGTATGGACAAACTCAATAAAACTCCGAGAGATAAACTCAATCAAGGAATAGTATCTTAGAGTTATATCTCTATCTCTTGCGATTAGAATATTTACAGAATTGAATCCGTGAACCTCATCACAAAGAGGTAACTTGGACGGTACCAAAGACCAATGTCCAAGAATCAATCAAGTCGTATCTAACAAACTAGGTCGGATGTCTCTACCATGATTGATCAACGCACAACCTGTGATATTTTAATTATAAAGATAAACAATATAATGCGGAAAAACAAATAACACATACAACAGAAGTTTTGTTAACGAGGAAACCACAAATGCAGAAAAACCCTGGGATATAGTCCAGATTGAACACCAAACTGTATTAAGCCGCTACATACACTAGCCTACTACCAATTAACATCGGACTGGAATGTAGTTGAGCCATAAAATGTATCCCACTGGAATGTAATCGTGTTCCTTATGCCTCTTGAATCCCAGCAGGACTCCGCGTAATTGATTCCCTTAGATGACGTCACACCAACTAAGAGTTGCTTCAACTCAATTGAAGACTTTAAACCAAATATGCCTCCCACAGATTAAGCTTTATATAATTGATTTCATGATTACGATCAAATCAAACGTAAAATCAAGGTGATGGAAATCGATAGCAATTTGACAAAGTCTAGCTATCCTCAAAATCCGGACTTATGCAACCCGAAGTGCAACCTATAATTATTATTCACCTCACAAGTATAAAACTTGTGGAATCAAAAAAGTTTGAGATGAAGAGAACTTTGATGATTTATATCTATCTTGATCTTTGGAGAAAGCTCTACAAACAATCAAGATCAGGATACTCAAGTTATCAAGGAAAGATAATTGGACCTCACGAATCCCTATGAATACTTTGTAGTCACTAAACCTTAAAAGGGTTTCTAGAGAGGATGACTCTAGATACAACTAGGACACACCAAAAAGTAGTATCGGGATTCAAAGATCCCAGTTGCTTGAGGTTCCCCTTATATAGACATTCAAAGCATAGGTTACTTTAGGTTTAAGCTAAGATAGCTTTGGAACCAAACAAACAATATCCACCGTTAGATGAATCTTTGAATCTGATTTACATAAGAAAGATATACACTCTGGTTAGGTGAGACTGTAACCGTACCGTGTATAAAGACTATGTTCAACATGGTTAGCCGAAACTAGTCGGTTTGAACTTAAAAGATTAATCTTCATTTTCATGAACACATAAGATATTATCTCTGAGTCACAAACATGTAATCAAATAAGTCTAGTATTTTTAGAAAAATTAATCAAATGCTAATTATCTTTTAGAAATAATTTAAACACACTTGATAATATAATCTACAAGGTCAGTAGGTGTACAAGGTACAAATACCAATGTCGTTCGTGAGTCGGTTCAGTCACAGTACGCATACTGGTTTGGAAACTTTAAACCAAAACCAAGTTCATGAGTTTACAAAACTTTTTAGGTTTGCGTACCAGTTTGTAAACTTTCCATCAAACCTAATTTACGGAGTTCACAGAACTTTTAAGGTTTGCGTACCGGTTTGGAAACTTTAAAATTGTTGCCGGTTCCAGAGTTCACAGAACTAAATCAGTTTGCGTACCAGTTTGGAAAAACTACCAAGTTTAGGAACACATAACTGTTTAGGTTTGCATACCGTTTTGGATAATCACCTCGGTTCCATAACCACAGTTCAAGAATAGTTTGCATACGAGTATGCATACCCATCCGGTTCACGAGTCACACAGATTTTCATATGATATGTGTTAGAGCATATCTCGTTTAAGCTTACCAAACGTTGGTATGTCAAGTTTGGTTGTCGTATTTTAGTATCAAAACTCATCTAGAGTCGTTGTATTAAATACTATAGTCAACTTCGTTTAGGTTAGACTAGAAAGTCTGGGAATGTTGAGATATACAAGCATTATTTCGAATACCTGAAGAATGTGAAGAAGTAACGAACTACAACGACGATATCATCCTTCCACTTGAGGTTAGTAATACTGACTTGAACTGTTTCATTCCTAATGTATCTTTCAAGTCGTGCTATATTGAAAACTTAACTGCGAAGCTGTATATACTGTACATATTGTATATAATACTCTAGTGATGAGATATCATCATAATAGTATGATCATATTATTAAGGAATTAGACTACGAAGTATAACGCTTATATTTTGAACTTCGTAGATATGACATCGACATAATCTTGTATATAGTTTTATGATTATGTGAATGGGTTATGATGAAGATTTCATCCTAGGAAACAATGTTTTACATTGTTTAAAGGAAGTACATTCATAACCTTATTTCGTGAATCGATAGGTTTATTGGTCCGGTTATTCATTGCATATTCTTTGATGACCAATATGTGTGAGTTAGTAGAACCGATCTTAACTCAGGTTATGTATCTTGGTATAACCTATCACAATACCTAGACTTATGATTTGGTATGAACGGTCCTGGTAATTGGTGTAACCGATCCTAAGTAATCACCATGAGATGGTATGATCGATCCTTGTAATTGGTGTGACCGATCATAAGTGTTGTGTGACCGATCCTTGTAGTTGGTGTAACCGATCCTAGTGACTGGTGTGACTGATCACAAGCAGATACCATGTTTAGGTAGAACCGATCCGAACCCATGTATATGAGTTGGTAGGACCGATCACAACTAACCATTGTGATTTGGTATGACCAATCACATAGTAGTCTTTTAATACTGGCAAACCAATTCTAAACTTGTTTGGAAGTGTGGTAGAACCGATTCCAAGAAGCAAATCCATGTAAATATGAAATAAGGATTTGCAGTGAAAAGATGTGCAACATACTTTGACAATGAGAAGTAACTCTTATCATTTATTGTTCAAAGATATTCCTTGGTACTCAAGGTAATCCTGTGTCGAAATAAATTAAGAATCTTTAGTTAAGTATTTTGGTTTTATATGCTTTAATTACCAGCAATTAATGCATAGATCTATAGAATAAAAATTAGTAATGTGCATTTACTAATTGGAGATTTTCTATAGAGAGATATCGGAAAGTATTGGACCAACATTTATTAGAATTACAAAAACTGAATTTGGGCATTCATTGCATATCTTGAGAATATTTTCGGTTTTGGAAATTCCTTGGTGTCCAAACATCCTTAGTCTATAAATACCTAAGTTTTCATTTCTAGCAAACTATCCTAAGAGGCAGGCAAACTTCATTTCTTATTGTTTCTGGTGGAGCCGTCTACTCGGAGAGGAAAGTATCCTAATTAGGTGAAATCTCTTACGACCACTCGTTTAAAGACTTTTGTGGGATCAAGAACCTCTACGAGTACCGTTGGTGGGAAATTAGATAATTACAGTGTTACTAGTTTTCAAATTTGATTTGATTGACTAACGGTTGTTGAAACTTTGATTGCACCTAGTTTGTTTATGCTTGAGAAGCTTCTCTTTTGATATAAGATTCACTTAGACTAGATCAAAGTATCGACGAGATCTTTAGAACTATTGTTAGATATGAAGACATCTTGTAATAATCCATTGTGGATTTAGTGCAATAACCTTGATCGGCTGGGATCCAACTAGAATCGATTTATCTTTGATAGATCTGATTGATTAGTTGCGTGAGATCGGCATTCTCTATATTTCTCTTTGAGATCTATATTTATTGATGGTGAATCTATACTTGACTATTTCGGTAGTTACTATTAGATTGATCTAACCAGACAAAGGAGTTTAGTAGATTAAACATAAGAGCCTTTGTCAACGACTTATCTATATCTTGTAGCAAGATTGATTAGAGTGGTTACCAAACATATTCTTCCTTTGTTGTTTGGAATACGATCCAAAGGACTTGCTATTCACGTGCGTGACTCTAGAAGTCGAAGGCGCAGGGATATTGAGGGAACTAAGTAGCTAGGGGTAGTCTTCTTGGTCTCAACTATACGAAGTTGGTATTAGATTTTGTATAGTGGCTTAATTATGAGAGTATTCAAAATTGGACTACGTCCCGGGGTTTTTATGCATTTGTGGTTTCATCGTTAATAAAATCTTGCTGTGTTATTTACTTTTCTATTCCGCAATTA
This sequence comes from Papaver armeniacum, assembly GCA_023531295.1. NCBI lineage: Eukaryota > Viridiplantae > Streptophyta > Magnoliopsida > Ranunculales > Papaveraceae > Papaver > Papaver armeniacum. The sequence goes on from JAJJWW010017631.1 coordinate 300,735, forward strand.
TAATTTTTTTATTATAATTAAAAGGAAATTATACTTGTACGTTAACTCCATGATACTTGATAGTGATCCTACAGAGTTTGGTTATTACCGAACTTATATTAAGTACACACTTTGGTGTAGTATTGTCTCGATCTTGTATACATATTCAATCACACAAGTTATCTTGTTGTTGTATTATGTCGATCATGTATCCATAGACAATCACATGAAGTGTGAACCGAATTGTTGTATTGTCTCGACTCTGTCCATAGACGATCACATTCGGTAGAGGACTTATAGGTTGCTAAAATAAATATTTTGGTGTATTTGGGTACCCTCGTTTTTTCAATAGGCATAACAATATGCGTATACTAATCTGTAAGTCAATATGTATATCTACTTTGTTACACGTACGAGTACATGTAATACGGGTTCAGAAATATAACAGTTTTCCCAGCAAAACTGATACCACTGTTTTGTATCCGAATCAATAGTAGTTCTATATTTCTCTAAATCGATTCGAAACATTCCTGAATAACATCATTGACATCTATCACTGTTTCAGGCTATTTCTGAATGATAAACTTGAATAATGATTTTGATTCCGAACAATAAGTTGTCCTTAACCGAAATTCATCAAGTATGAACAAATGTTCATTAAGCTTAGCCATTATATATTTCAAGAAATTATCAAGATAAACTTGACTCGAAACTCGAATCTATGCATACTAGTCTAATTAGTTATGCGACATCGTCTCATATGATATAAAGTGAATATAACTTGAGATATAGGTGGTTCAGTCTTCACTTACCTTTTGTTGATGAATTTCTCCAAAAGCTTCGATTGATCTTCGCCTTCAAACGGTAGAATGCAATGATAACTGTCGTGATCCTCTGTCTAGTCCGAGACTTAACTAATTGTAGACTAGAAATTAAAATATAGTTTTTGACAACTAAATATGACAACAAGATTGAGATAGCAACACTTGTGAGTTCGACCGAGCAATGCTCTAACAGACATAATCTTTGTAACTCGTTACTAGATTGTGTAGTGAACATAGATTTGATTTCATGCCTAGAAAACTATGTTTAATTACATAAGTTTAAGGAAGTGGACTTATGAAATCAATAGATTTCCAGCTGCATATCTAAATTCAGCCACCTAAGTATTTTAATTATGTACATCTCCAATACAACAAGTCTTGTTTTAGAAGTATTGACTTTTAGACAGCTATAAACTCAAAAAAAAATATAGAGCAGAGAGGAGATTGTATAATTCTTCTTTCTTATTGTCCACAAAAAATATGGTGTCACCATGTATATGGTTTACAACAATGCTAGAAGGACAAACGGGAATACCATTAAAGAGACCCATGATAGCATCTTTGTCCATATATCTAGAAAATCCCTCCAAAACAATGTTACAAACAAGGGTCGGATAGGACATCCTTGTATAACACCCCTAGTACTATTAAAATATCCAAAATAAGAATCATTTAAAAGGAGAAAAAAAGTAGAGGTAAAATAACTGAATTCATCCACTTACCCCATCTGTTGTTAAAAACCATTTGGCTAACCACATATCCTAAATACCCAATTTTTGCGGATGATGCGGTATGCCCAGATCTGAGTCTTGGGTCTACCAGTTTATTAATTATTAAGGTGGGATCAATATGCACATTTCACAGGAAAAATGATTTTGTACATAACTAGCAGTAAAAAAAGTTTTGTAATATGACACAATGTGCTCTTATAACTTTGTTCTATCAGAAACTAATTCACCATCAATGTAGAGTTCTCTGATGTTATGTATTTCTCCGGAAGGGCATTTCTTATAAAAAAAAAAAGAAGTATCTCTATCACCTTCTTATAGCCACCTACTACTAGATTTAATCTTCTAAGAAATTTCCTTCATCTGAGCAATCTTCTCAAATTTAGCTTTCCTTCATATAATTAATAGTTACATTTGCACCTATTAATTTGGTGGAGTTGGAGAATCTGGTGATGGAGGTATTATAGAGGAGAAGTTGAAGTGGTTGCGGTCAGAAACAAAAAAGATATTAGAGCTAAGACTTGTACAATTTTAGATCCATTTTTCAACATTGTAATAGCATAGCTCGGTTGAACCCACCAAGCGTTGGTATGTCAAGTTTGGTTGTCATATTTTAGTGTGTCAAAACTCATGTAAGAGTTGCTTTATTATGTACTAGAGACAACTTCGTTTAGGTTAGACTAGAAAGTCTAGGAATGTTGAGACATACAAGTATTACTCGAAGACCTGAAGAACTTGAAGAAGTAACGAGCTACAACGACGACATCATCCTTCCTCTTGAGGTTAGTAATATTGACTTGAACTGTTTCATTCCCAACGTATCTTTCAAGTCATGCTATATTGAAAACATAATTGCGAAGCTGTGTATTGGATATATTACTCTAGTAGTGAGACATGATCATATGATCATAGTATTAGGGAATTAGACTACGAAGGATAATGCTTATCTTTTGAACTTCGTAGATATGACATCGACATAATATTATGAATGTTGTTATGATTATGTCAATGGGTAATGGTGAAGGTTTCATCCTAGGAAATAATGTTTTACATTTGTTTAAAGGAAGTATATTCATGAACTTGTTTTATGAATCGAAAGGGAAATCTCTAAGGTTATTGGTTCGGCTATTCATAACAAATCTTTGGATTACCAATATGTGTGACATGGTAGAACTGATCGTAAATTTGTTATGTATCTTGGTACAACTAATCACAACGCCTGACTTATGATTTGGTATGACTAGTTTTGATTAATTAGTGTAACCGATCCTAAGTAATCACCTGAGATGGTATGATCGATATTTGTAATTGGTGTGACCTATCTTATTAATTGGGGTGACCGATCACAGAGTGTTGTGTAATCGATCCTTGTAATTAGTGTAACCGGTCCTAGTAATTGGTGTAACCAATCCTGGTAATTGGTGTAACCGATCCTAGTGACTGGTGTGAACGATCACAAGCAATACCATGAGTATATGGTAACTGGTCCTGGTAATTGATGTAAATGATCCTGGTAACTGATGTAACCGGTCCTGGTTATAACTTGTGTGACCGATCACAAGTGTTTCTATATTAGGGTATAACCGATCCTAGTGATTGACAGAACCGATTGAACCCATGGATGTGATTTGATATTTGATCAATCACATATTAGTCTTGGAATAAAGGTGAGGTGAACTAATTCTAAACTTGTTTGGAAGTGTGGTATAACCGATTCCAAGAATGTAAATATGAAAGATGATTTAAATAGAAAAGATGTCAACATACTTTGAACATGTTAGAGCATAGCTCGGTTGAACCCACCAAGCGTTGGTATGTCAAGTTTGGTTGTCATATTTTAGTGAGCCAAAACTCATTTAAAGAGTCGCTTGATTATGTACTAGAGTCAACTTCGTATAGGTTAGCTTGAAAGTATTAGGATATGAGACATTACAAGTATTACGAAGACTTGAAGAAGTAAGGATCTACAACGACAACATCATCCTTCCACTTGAGGTTAGTGATATTTGACTTGAACTGTTTCATTCCCTAACATATCTTTCAAGTCGTGCATATTGAAAACATAACTGCGAAGCATGAATGATTATACTCTAGTTAGACATGGTATTAAGGAATACAATACGAAGTATAACGCTTATCTTTTGAACTTCGTGTAGTTGTAGGAAATCCCACACTACACCCCTCACAAGAATCCACACAATCAAATCATTTTAAGATGAACAATTATAATTTTTATTGATCAAACTCTAGAAATATTACAAGATGAAAAGGAGATAAACTAAAGAATTGTAACCACTCTAAACTTTCTCTCTCTTAATGACTTGCTCAACACTCGAAAAAGATCTCTCTCTCCTTAAGCCTATTCGGCTCTTTATATAGGACATTACATAGTGGATGACGGCCAAGCTGTCCTTTATTTTCGGGTATGACTTGCGAAGTATCGCAAATGTACAAAGGTCAAATCTCGCAACACTCCTCGATCTTGATATATCTTCACATATTTCTCGTGTTTTGGCTATCTTCATCCGTTACGTCGTTTTTACTTCCAGCCCGCGATGTCTTCGCAGTGTGTTGTTAATGGTTTTCGCGAGAATCTTGGTGTTGCGATATTCCGATCCTACATCTTGGGTAGTGTGGGATTTCCTACAACTACATAATGGCGCTAGAAACAGGGATGAGTGAAGATTGATATTGTGATTTGGAAGGATTTGAAGTAGTAGATAAAGAATTTCATATAATTTTCAACAATTCGTTATGATAAAAAAATGGCAAGAATAAGACATACATCAAAACAACCAACGACTGTTAGAAGGAGTAGGAGACTTGCTGGAGAAGAAAGAAATGAAATGGGAGAATCTTCAAGAGCAAACACAAGAAACAATGGAGAAAATCGAGTTCAATCGCCAATTCGGCATACACCAATACAAAATAGAACTGAGGATTATGACAGAGTAAGCGTACACACTTGGCGATCGGATTCTGTAGATGAAATAGGGGAAGAGCAGCAATTAGGAGGTAATGGACAAGAAGATAGAGATCAAGAAATGGTTGGAGGAATAATTCATGGAAACGAAGAGATTACAGCGTTAGAGGCATTGAGACAAACAATACGCGAAGAAAGACGATTAGAAACAGAAGAACGTGCAAATTTGACAAGGCAAAATCATGAGCTAAGGATGGAAAACATAAGGTTACAGAACAGAAGGTCAAGAAGCACTACAAGATCAAGATCCGTAAGGGAAGAAGTAAGACGAAATATGCATGGAGAAAATGCTAATGAAGAAATTCAAGAATAAATACAAAATTCAGATGAGGAACGCCGCGAAAGAAGAGAAGTAAGGGAAGATCATTATATCCAACATGGGGAAACTCTCCAAGATGGGCAAAACGATGGAAATCAGAGAGATAGACATCGACAGAGGCGAAATAATCAAGAGGATGGAGAAAATCAGGAAGAAGGAAGGAGAATATTACATGGGAGAGAAGTACAAAGAAATCACCAAGCAATTCATGATGAAATTGAAAGGCATTATATTGAACAAGCACATCTAGCTCGCGAGAGGGAAAGACTAAGAGCAGAAATGGAAGAACAAGAATTACAAGAGGCAATTTGCCAAAACAATCATGATAATCGAGAAAGGAGGCGTGAGCGTAATCGCAATAATGTTAATATCAATGAAGAATACGATAGAGTACTAAGGAGAACTGAAAGACGGAAAAGAGGAGAAAGTGAGAGATATAATGGTGTGCGAATTCACGAAACGAATGAAAGAGAAGATCGCAGAGAAAGACGAGAAGAAAATGATGATCAAGAGAATCAAAACGGATATGAACGCATAAGAAGAGAGGCGGAGTTAAAAAGGACAGTGGAAGATAATTCTAGTATAAATGAACAAATTTTGAAAGAGCTAGCGGAAATGAGAGGAATGTTAAATAATAAGAAAGAAGGAGGTAGGAGACAATTGGATGAAGCTATAGAAGAAGCTGCGAAAACCCCATTCACATGGGAAATACAATTAGAAGGAATACCCCAAAATGCAATTTGCCTACATTAACCAAACATTTTTGATGGATCAACTTGTGCAATACAACATATCAAAGCTTATTTGAGATGTATGTTACAATGGGAAAATCATGATGCTATATTGTGCAAATACTTTGCATCAAGTTTAACAGAGAAGCTCGAAATGGTTTGAAGGCTGCCAAAAAATACTATAGCATCCTTCAATCATTTACAGGCTATATTTTTAGGGGCGTACATAAGTAACAATTTCTCGCGACCTGGCATTGAAGATGTATTTGTATTAAAGCAAAGGGTTGTGAAAGTTTGAAAAATTTGACCATGAGATGGAAGACAATGTGTAGCGACATGGCGGGTCGTGTTGATGAGAGATATCTCATTTTATCATTCATTAGTGCTATGTTCGCAACCAATCTGTTATACATTCAAATTTTCAGAGTTAAGAACACAATCATAATGACTGAGCTGCGAGAATTACAGGAGGAATATATTGCTCTCGAGGAAAAACAAAATGAGATGGAATCATACCCAGTTGCGAACATGAGTTCAAATGCAGCGAATGCAAGCTTGTTACCTAAGTTGATAAATACAGTGGCGAGCACTTCGCAAGGACAACCAGAGTTGATAATGGGTGATAATCAACAGAAGCTAGTAGCTATGGGGAGTCGTGACCAAGAAGAATACGAGAGAGAAAGAAATTTCTATAACCGCGGTGGAAATAACAAAATTCAAAGACTTGATCAGCCGCAAGAAAATTATGGAGGTCAAAGGAAAAATTATCATAGGGGACAAGGAAGTCGCAGGATAGTATGGGAAGAAATTGAGATGCCACCTCTGAATGCTAGCGTGGAGAAAATATGGGAAGCTATAATCTTGATGGAAAATATACCAACACCATGGAACATGGGAAAGGAGCCACCTCCAAGCGAGAGAAGCCATGAATTTTGTTCTTATCACCATTTCCATGGACATACAACAAATGACTACAGAAATATAAAGAGAATCATTCTCAGGATGATAGATCAGGGAACATTAATCATTTTCTAGTAAAGAAAGCTCAACCTCAAGCATTACCACCTCCTCCAGAAATTCCCAGGGCGAACACAACAAAAGAACGTGAAACATTTGTGACAGAAGTTGGGGCAAAAGCAAAAAATCTGTTTTGTAACTCTATTGTACATTCGTACACGACAATTGAAGATTTCCACGATATTACTCTCATCGGGGTTTTCACAAGGGATGCCAATGATAAAGAAATAATGAACACCGCGAAGACGTCGCAACTGGAAGAATGGCAGAAGCAGATCATTTCTTTTACCGCGGAAGAAGTACCTGAAGGTGGAGGAATGCATGATAACCCATTGGTGGTGAGATTGGAGATTAACCCAAAACCTAATGATGATGAAGATGATGAAGCGGAAAACTCATGGGAAATTAATAGAATTTTAATTAATACCGGGAGTTCTGTGAATATCCTTTTTTATCATACCTGCAAAACTATGGGAGGAAAAGATGCAGATTCGATACCTTCAACCTATAAAATTTATGGTTTTAATGGTACCGCAAATAAGCCAAAAGGAGAAGTTCATATGCGAATTCCAATCGAAAGGATTATCTTCTCGAATTTTATTCGCGTAGTTGATGTGGAATCACCATACAACGCTACTGATCGGACGACCATGGTTACATGAGATATTAGGTGTCGCATCAACTTTCCATCAATGTATCAAGTTCCCTCATCCCACTGGTGTTGGCATCATAAAGGGAGATTGGGTTGAAGGAAAGAAGTGTTATGAGGTTGATATAGAATCCTGCGAAGAAAGAGCTGCGAAACAGAGGAGTTGGAAAAACAACATTAAAGAAAAACAAAGAGGTGAAAGATTAATGGTAGATGTAATAGAGCAAAGAGAGGAAGAAATGCTGCAAAATCAAAAAATGATGAAGACAGGAAGTGGCGAAGGTTTCACAATGGACAAGAAAATGACATGAAACTTCAAAAATGCAGAGGCAGAAAGTAGCAGAAGTAAGAGACTTAAAGAATAATTGTAATTGTTGATTGTCAGAGAAAAAATGGGGAGGAAGACGACAAATGTAAGTTGTTAAAAAAAAAGAATTGCGAATGGCGCAAATGGAGTTGTGTAAGAGTTGATATGAAGAAGAAGAAAATATATTTTACAAATGGCAAATACGTTGTGAAAGTACAAAAGAGCTTACATATGCAGAAGAATCAACAAAATAGTCAGAAAGAGGCGAACTTACTATGGCGTACACCCTAGTTCGCGAACACAATTTCGCAAGAGGCAAAGTACCTAAAGTGCGTCATAGTAGGCGGTACCTATATTACATATAACAAAGAATTAACAAGATAATCATAATGGGACGAACCTTCATGGCGTACACCCTAGTTCGCGAATAAAATTTCGTAAGAGGCAAAGTACCTAAAGTGCGTCATGTAAGGGGGTATCTGTAACGTGGCTCGGGGAAAAGGTTACACGCGCCCGGAACTGAGTCATGAAGATTGGGGGTAATAAAACCCATCCGGGAGAGGTACCTTGGATTTTCAATCTAAGCTAGTGACTTAGATTGGACGACCGGGGGTGTCTTCTAAGGAGTCAGCATTTGACCAAGGCGCCGAGGTACACGGTTGAGCCAAGGGTGCCTGGGACATTTGAAGTGTCGCGGCCATTCTTGGCAAGTCTCGGCTTATGCTGCACTCGGCCCGAAGAAAACTCCACTTAGGGTGCAGTCTCGTAACCATAATCCCTATAGGCAAAAGGGATAAGAGGTTGCGAAAACAACTGGTTGTTGTTAAGACCGGATGGGAGGAGCTAGCCTTGTATGGCAGAAGTACGCCTCCTTGAAGGGGCAACCAGGGGGAGGATAAGGGCGGCACCCTCCATTAGGGAGCTGATAGTGTCAAAAAAGACGCAAATGTCATGAGGCTTTATGTTCGCAAGAATATTTAGGCTTGTCATATTTGTGCAACAATCCTGAAGAGGGAAAAATACAAAAGAGTAGATAAGACGAGATCAATGGGTCCTTACATGAAAGTGTAAAGACGTCCTGCGATTTCGTCGCAAAGACGGCAATGTCATGGGGATTTACGTTCGCAAGGATATTTAGGCCTGTCATATTGTCGCAAGAAAAATATCCTGCAGAGGCAATAATACTAAAGAGATGATAAGACAAGATCAATGGGTCGTTACATGAAAGTGTAAAGACGTCCTGCGATCTTGTCGCAAAAATGAGAGGTGGCAAAATAAGACCTTTAACTAGGAAGGCAAAATAAGACCACACAAGAGAAATGATAAGGCAAGATCAATGGGTCATTACATGAAAATGTAAGGACGTCCTGCGATCTTGTCGCAATGATAAAGTTCAGCAGAAAATATCTGCGAAACTATGCTTAATCTCCCATTCGAATACAAATAACAGAGGCAAGTATGGGAATAAACAAGAACGTGTTATTTGTCTTCATATGACAGATTTACGCATATATTGATTGACCATATTGCAAAAAAGAATTGCTCTTTATGTGCAGGAAGAAACAAGAAATATAGAAATTGTATTCAAAGACTCAAGAAATTCACAGCAAAAGAATACACCCAAAGATAGGAGATTGAAAAAATGATTGTACAAATATTATAAAGGAAGAAAAAGAAAAAGAAAATTATTTCTCATTTGATCCTTCCTCTTCATTATCTTCATCAGATCCTTCAACTTCTTCATCTTCATTAGATTCCTCTTCTTCTTCACTAGCATCGCTATCAGAAATATCCAGAGAAGACATATTTTGGGGAACTTCATCAAGAAGGCAAGGGTACTTAGACTGAGGGATGTTATTGTCATCGCAGACCATCTCAATAGTTTGATTGCGGAAAAGAATAGCACCATTCTTAAAATTCGCGACAGTGATCTTTAGTTGGTTCTTCAGCCTAGAATATTTATCATCCCGAGAAGAAAGATTTTTGGCAAGTTGCTCTTTCTCAGATTCAAGTTCTTCAATTCTTTTCGGAACCTTGCTTCAAATTTTACTAACATATAAAATTGCATCAAAGAACTTGATGACAATTTTATGCAAACAATTAAATAAAGAAGAATAATTAACAACCTTCTCTCGTAGAAACCATATCTCTAACCAAGGCCGTATGCTCACTTGAAGACTAATGTTAACACCTAAATTATTTTCAAGGCATCATCTAGAACCTTCGCAGCCCAAGCAAATTCATCATCATTGTTTATGAGAAGAAGGGAACGAATTTGATTGTCTCTTTCGCTACGAATAGCATTTTGACGGATGGATTCATCCCGTTCAATTTGAACTTCAAGAAGAGTCTTTTGGAATTTCGCTAATGCTTGAGCACCTTGTCTAGCAATGCGATCTTTATCATCTATGAGATCACTAATTTTCTTCCTTAAAATACTAATTTTCTCTTTAGAACTAAGATACAGACGTTTAAGTTGGTTGGCTAAGCTTAAGCTAGATCTATGATCAAGTTCTAAGAGGCGAAATCTGGATTGAAGTTCATTTAGAGGAAGAGATTTAATTTTGTTATTTGAAAAACTATCCAAAGAATCGTTGAGATGAGCAAGAAGAGTATCATCATCCATAGGTTCAGGAAATGAATGAAGAAGAATGGCTTCCTCAGAAAGGTTATAAACGTCTGCGAAAATGATAAGTCAGATGAGGGAAGATAACAAGAGAACAAAACAAAGGAAAAGGGAAAAGTTTCATACCATAAAGCTGTTGGTTGGAGCTCTGAAGGCTAGAAATCTTATTCTTCTGAGTGGCAGAGTCAGCTTCTAATTGCTTATTCTTCTCGCGAAGAATGGCAACTTCAGTTTCCAATTCTTCATTTCTCTTGCGAAGAGCAGTAGCTTCAACTCCCAATTCTTCATTTTTCTTGCGAAACTGAAGGTTCTTCTTTTCGAGAATATTGCGCCTCTTTTCAAGATCTGAGGCAACATCAAAGGAAGCTCTCCCGGACTACAAAAGAAAACAAAGAAATTAAAAAGATATAATTTAAAATCAAAACTATAAAAAATAAGAGAATGAAAACATACCAAGACACTAAGTGAATTTAAGAAGCTTGGAGTCACTGATCTGGAGACCCCATGAAGAGAACTATCACCCTCAAGTAAAGGTGAATCGCAAATACTCGCGAGAGCCTTGCATGTACTAGAAAGGCGATCGTCACCCATCCCTTGCATAGAATCAGAAAAGATGCTAGACAACTGTGCCATAGAAGATCCAGCTGGAGAATTTGAAGAAGGGATATCCACATCATCATATTCCTCATCACCAGAATTTTCACCTGACTGAGGATTCGAAGGAGAGGGGAGGTGAATTTTTCGCTTCTTCAGAGGCGGAGCAACAGACTTCTCCTTGCGAAGAGGATTTTTACCTCTACCTTTGGCCTTCACAGCCTCAGGGTTTTCTTCTTCTCCAACAGCTTCAACACCAACCTTCGCGCACAAATGAAGATAAGAAACAGAGGCAACAATATTGTTAAAAAAATAATATAAAGTGTTTCTTACTTCATCCATGACGGAGCGAAGAGCAGCTAAAGTGCTATCCTTCCCGGTCCGATTGTAGCTCGATCTTAACTTTTCAATCTAAAAATTTTCACGAGAATCAAAGGATAAGGGAATAAGCAACCAATAAAAGATTACGAAGTACGCGAAGTTGGAAGACATACCTCTTTATTCTTCTCGGGCCAATTAAATACCCAAGGTCGATAAGTAGCGAAGTTCGCAGGAAGTACATTCGAGCCTGCGATATAAGGCCCCTTTAACACCAATGGAAAAACACAACATCTATCGTCTTTAGAGTGACGCGGGACGTTATTTTTACCAGAATGCCAATCAATGTCTTGCATAAGGAGTTTATCGTCAGCAACATCATCCTTTCTTTTCAGACGGACACCCCAACGAGTATTATCCTTCCTCATAGGAATGAATTCATAATTCTCGTAGAAACTCTCGGCTGTGTATCTTTCAGCGAGTATCGCCAATTCCTTAAATTTTGGGTCTCTAACTTCAATTGGGTAAAGAGACCCCTTACCAGCGCCACGATTGGCGAACTCAAGTATTAAGCGAATGCAATCCCCGCTTAGTTGATAGATAGCTCGCGAGAAGTTCGCATGAGCAAGAATTCCATAGAATAACGGAAGATTAGGGTTATAAATAGGAATGGGAAGACCAACGAGAATTTGACCAAGCGAAATTATGATTTCATGATCATCACAATGATGATCAGTGAACAACTTGGCAGAAAGAATGGATTTAGGTTCCTGACCGGGAATGGTGGTTAATGTAAAACCTTTTCCTTGAAGATCTATTTGAATTTCTTCAAAAGAAGTTTCGTATTTGCGACCGATTGGAGCCATTTTCAGTATGGGAATGAATGAAGAACTGGAGATCAAAAGAAAGAAGAAGAAGAAGATTTACAGTAGCAGAAACGGAAATTACGGAGGAGAATTGAAGAAAAATTGCAGAGAGAAAGTAAAAAAGAAGAAGAGGAGGGTGAGAAAACTATATATAGAGAAGAATTCTCGAGAAGATAAACGCATTCAATGCGAGAAGGGACGTGAATGGTTGAAAAATAACGGTTGAAAGAGACGTGTCAAGAAATGGGTGGAAGAAGAGACACGTGTAATAAATTCTGCGTAATAGTACGGAATCATGCAAATACAGAAAAATATGAAGATAGGAACAGCTGCGACATTTTGAAAATACTAGTTCTCATGACGTTCTCTTCTTCGCAGAGAAGACATGAGAAGAGGCAAGATGTAGGATCAGAATATCGCAACACCAAGATTCTCACCATAAACGACACACTGCGAAGACATCGCGGGCTGGAAGTAAAAACGACGTAACGGATGACGATATCCAAAACACAAGAAAGATGTGAAGATATAGCGAGATCGAGGAGTGTTGCGAGATTTGACATTTGTACATTTGCGATACTTCGCAAGTCATACCCGAAAATAAAGGACAGCTTAGCTGTCATCCACTATGTAATGTCCTATATAAAGAGCCGAATAGGCTTAAGGAGAAAGAGATCTTTTTCGAGTGTTGAGCAAGTTATTAAGAGAGGGAAAGTTTATAGTGGTTATAATTCTTTAGTTTATCTCCTTTTCATCTTGTAATATTTCTGGAGTTTGATCAATACAAATTATAATTGTTCATCTTAAAATGATTTGATTGTGTGGATTCTTGTGAGGGGTGTAGTGTGGGATTTCCTGCAACTACACTTCGTATATAAGACATCAACATAATAGTTTAAATGATATTGTGATTATGTATGGGTATAAGGTGAAGATTTCATCCTAGGAAACAATGTTTTACATTCGTTTAAAGGAAGTAAATTCATGAACTTTTTTTCGTGAATCGAAAGGGAAATCACTAGTCTTATTGGTATTGTTATTCATTGCATATCTATTGAATTACCAATATGTGTGATTCGTATAACCGCTCATGACTTGTTTATGTTCTTGGTAAAACTGTTCACAAGGCCTGACTTTTGTATTGGTATGACTTTTATTAGTGAAACCGATCTTAAGTAATCACCTGAGATAGTATGATCGATTTGTTGTAATTGGTATGACCAACTCTAGGCAAAGGGGAACCGATCCTAGTAAGAGGTGCAACCGATAACAAAGGGGAATCGATCCTTGCAAGAGGTGCAACATGGTTTTAGTAGATGGGGGAACCGATCCTATGAACATGTGCAACAAGTTTGTAGTTTTGGGGGAACCGATCCTATGGACATGTGCAACCGATTACAGGTAGTTACCATAAGTTGTGGGAAACCGATCCTAGTACCTAGTCAACCGAATTTTGGTAACTAGCGTGACTATGCAAAGTACTCACATGGAGGTAGAGCCGAAACTTGTTTTGGTATAATCGTGAAACCCATGATTAGTGATTTGATAGGATAATCAATCACATAGTTCTTGAAAGTCAGATGAACCAATTCTAAACTTGTTTGGAAGTGTGGCAAATCGGTTTCAAGATTGTAAGTATGAAAGAGGACTTAGAAAGTAAAGATGTCGACATACTTTGAACATGTGCAGTAACGCGTATCTTTTATTGTTCAAAGATATTCCTTAATAGCTAAAGGGAAAAATCCCGGATCGAAAAATAAATTGAGAATCTTTTGATTAGGGTTTTTAATTTTGTTTTTGGAAAATGAAAATTAGTAATGTGCATTTACTAGTTGGAGTTGGAGATTTTCTAAGAGATTTTCGGTCAATGTTTGGGCAAAGCATTTCCAGGAATTATGGAAACCGAATTTGGAATTATATTGCATATCTTGAGAATATTTTCGGTTCTGGAAATTCCTTGGTGTTCAAACTTCCTTGGTCTATAAATATCAAAGTTTGCATTTCGAGCAAACTAATCCTCAGAGCCAGCAAAACTACCTAGTTGTGTTGTTGCGGTGGAGCCGCCTATTCGGAGAGGAAAGTAACCTAATTAGGCGAAATATCTTACGGCCGCTCGGTTTAAAGAATTCTTTGGGATTGAGAAGCTCTATTAGTACCGTTGGTGGGAAACTAGATAATTGCGGTTTATTATTAGTTTTCGATTGATTTGATTGACTAACGGTTGTTGAACTTTGATTGCACCTAGTTTGTATATGCTTGAGAATCTTCTCTTTTGATATAAGATTCACTCAAACTAGATCGATTTTTCGACGAGGATCTTTAAACTGTTTGTATATTTAAAGACGTCTTGTGATAATCCATTGTTAATAGACTCCGTTCTGTACGTTATTGATCACAAGAGATTCAATTTGATTGTGTGCAGGTGTTTATTGAAGATCTAAGAAGATTTGAAGACGAAGAAGATTTCTGATTTGGGTTCATAATCTTTGGTGAGCACAATACTTGTTTCGGTTAAAGAGGATCCAACTATAATCGGTTTATCCTTGTGGTAGATTGGATTGATTAGTTGAGTAGATTGGCATCAATAAAATTCTTTGTGATTCAAAGTATTGATTGAAAAATCTTAACAATTACTTTGGTAGTTGCTGATAAGATAGATCTAATGACCTGACAAAGGAGTTTATTGGGATAAACGGAAGAGCCTTTTGTCGAACTCACATCACTTGGTTGAAGAGAGTTGATACCAAACAGATTTGTTGTTCCTTTACTGTTTGGAATACGAACTAAAGGAATTGTTCCAAGTACGTTACTTATTACAAGTTGGAGGCGTGGGAATACAGACGAAACTAGGTGAACTATAGGTTTAGTTGCTTGGTCTCAACTATATGAAGTTGGATGATTTTGTATAGCGGCTTAATCCTGAGAGTATTCAATTCTGGACAAGGTCCCGAGGGTTTTCTGCATTTGCGGTTTCCTAGTTAACAAAATCATGCTGTGTCTTTTACTTTTCTATTTTCGTAATTATAATTGTTTTTATTATAATTAGAAGTAAAATACACAAACGTTAATTCCTATTTACTTGATAGTAATCCTATTGTGTTTGGTTAAGTCCGAACCATTTATCAAGTAAACATACTTCGTTGTTGCATTGTCTCGATCTTGTATTCATAGTCAATCACACAAGTTATCTTATTGTCGTATTGTCTCGATCTCGTATCCATAGACGATCCCACGAAGTGTGAACCGATTAGTTGTATTGTCTTAACTCTGTCCATAGACAATCACTTTCGGAGAAAGGACTTATAGGTGGAAAAGTTTTAGATTGAGGTATATTTGGGTACCCTAGTATTTTCAATTAGTATCAGAGCAGGCAAACACGAAAAGATCTAACAATCTGTGTTTGGTGCAATCCAACCTATAAGATATGAGTCAAAGTAGAGTTAAGCGAGAGCGAAAACTAAAGAAATACTAAGTTAACGTATCACAAGAGGTTATTGAACCACCCTCAAAATCTGTTTGTGAGCAATTGCTTACTTACAAAAAGATATTTGAGAAAAATCGGGATGATTTTAAAGCATTAACATTGAATGTGAAAGGATGTGTCAAAATCACAAAAAGTTTATGGAAGATGCTTCTCAACAAATACAGGGTCTTGAGGAAAAAGCAAGAGCTAGTCTGTCTCAAACAGAATTATTTAAAAGGGAGCGTGATGCTGCTCTTAAACAAATTCACTTGTTGGAAGAGAAACTTGTTGAATCTGATGCAAGGATTAACTCTCAACAAAAGAGTTTTGAAGAGAAGGAAAGTGAATATCTCTTAGGAGAAAAATGCCTTAAGGCTGATTTTACTGGTGCTCTTGATAAATTAAGATGTTGGAAGAAGAGAATTTGAACCTGAAAAAGATCAATGATAGCTCAAGCAATTTAACCTCAATGTTAGAAGCAAGTAGAAATCATCGTGATACACGAGGATTAGGCTATAAGGGAATAAATGATTCAAATATTAGCAAAGAGGTAAAATCTTTTAAAGCTACTAATTCTTCTCAACCAGAGGCTTCCACTGATGTAAAATATGCTCATATTTCTTGTAAAGAAGTGAAACCAGTCAAGCCTAAGAATCATATTCAACCAGACTCTTCAAGTACGACAACCAAAGAAGGCACTTCTGCTAATATTAAGAAATCAACAATGTTGAACTAAGAAGAAGAAGAAGAAGAAGAAGAAGAAGAAGAAGCTCCAAAGCAAGTGGATCCACAAAAAGGTAACATTAAACTCACACTTCATATGTTACTAAGCATTGTTGTTATTGTGGTAATAAAGGGCATGTGGAATGGGGATGCAATATTCGTAAGATAAAAGATACACTTTCTTTTGTATCAAACGAATTAGCTAAGATTGCTCCCCAAAGGAACTCAGATCGATATTGTCCTAAGTTTAGGCAAAAGAATTATTATAATGATAGTTCAAATTTTGCCTATCGCTCGACAAGGCCATCTCATAAAAGACCCGAACATAGAAAGATAGATGACTTTGTAAATTCTAAGACAAGATCTGATGTTCCAAATTGGAGAAAAGCTATTTCGCAAAGTATTCAAAAGGACAATCGTCCTAATGGTATGAAGGAGAAAGCTGCTCCTGCGAAACCCAACTCTAAATGGGTCTCAAAGTCCTCCATAGCCAATAAGGGACCAAAAGTTAGTCACAAGAATGGCTCTAAGTTGTTAATTGTTGGTGACAATAATTACAAGAGTTTTCTTGAAAGACGAAAGAAAGACACCATGTCTGAAATCTCTTGTACTAGTAAACGTTGTGATAATGACACTCTTCATCACAAGTCAAAGAAGAAAAACAAGAGATGGAACAAGAGAAAACAAACCAAGCAAGAGGTCAAGAATGATGATTGTCTCAGTCACTCATGATGAACAAGACAAGGCTCAACTCAACAGAACCTAGTTGTGTTAGAATGTGCATGCTCACCTTGGTTCTCAATCTTTTGAAAGGTGAGGAAGCACATGAAACTGAGCACATGATCTCTCGGTTATTATATGACTAATTAACATATTTAGGGAAATTTGTTTTCTTCTATACTCATACTTTATCTATCTATATTTGAGGTTTTGATAGAAACGGTAATTTTGAATTTATTATGTTGATATCTACTGATCATATATGTGTAGCTTTTGTTTTTACGGTTAAAACGAGCCAAAAATCACTAAATTCGGACATCGTATGCAAAAGTTACCTCAAAAACAGTTTAGTATTGTGATCCTTCACTAGCAACACATGGGTACCGACCCTAGTGATAGGTGCAACACATGGGTACCGATCCTAGTGAGAGGTGCAATACGAGGGAGTGTAAAACTGTTTTGCCTATAATTTCTTCGTCCGAACTCGGAATGACCTCATTCTTTTTGCGTTGGTTTCGTAATTCAATTTCCTACAAGATTAAGGTTATTTCAATAATTGATTTCATGTTGAATATTTATGGTGTATTGCAAATTGATTTATGAGATGTATGTTTTCGGTCTTCATAACCCTAATATTCTATCTCATATGTTGTGAACCCTTATGGTTTGGGTGACTTTTTGGTTTAGCAGGATTAAGTTCTAGCCCATGTTGGTAGGCTTTATCAAAGGATCATGAGGGGTTCTGATTGAAACAATATGTGAAAAAGTCACAATATGTTGAATCGTTTGGTTTAGCATAAAAGCATATGTGTTTCGGGATTTTCAACTTTTGCTTGCATTAGTTACAAACCGTTTTTTTTCTCTGGTAAAGGTTGGTTGTTGTTATTCTTTTGTTTTGCATAAGGATGACAACATAATGATACTTCGGTATCAATTCTCCCTGGAAAGAAGATGCAAACATATTGGAGAAGAGGATGCAAAATTGAGGTAACGACTTTGTTAGTTAATCGTTTTCTTGTTTAAGAAAAGATTGAGTTTATTGCGTATATTAATTGCTTTTGCTTAACAAAATTTAGGTACAATTGATGTTTTATTCCATTATTTGTGTATGGATGTGTGTGTGATTCAATTGTTTCCGGTTAAGAAAAACTATTGTTATCTTGATTTATTGTTTGATATCAATCGTTTAGGCTTACAAAATTTCGGTGCAATTGCGGTGCTTTAATGTCTATGTTGTTTCAATTGCTTTCGGTTGAGGTAAATAATTATGCAAGTTGATTTATTTGGTTTGTATGAATTGTTTATGGCTTAACGAAACAAAAGGTTTTCGGGATGAATTGTTTAGTCCAATTAGATTCCGGATAAGAGAAACTAAGTTAATTCTGATCTTAGTTAGACTTATCAAAGTGGAGATTTCGGTTCTTCAAGTCTAATCGAATGCCTTAACAAGAAATGGTAGTTAACTAACCCAAAGACTTGTCTTGTTTAAAAGTTAAAGGTCTGAGTTATATGGATAATTAGAACCTGATGAGAAAAATAGAGTTATCTCTATTTTGGTCTTATCGAACAAGCGATTGTATTTGTACAATCGGTTTAGCAAAGGAACTTAGGTGCTTAGTCGATTTTTGGTTTGCTAAACTATTAGGGAAAATTGCTTCGGGCAATTGTTTCCTTGGTAACATATCAAAACAAAATTACTTTGTAGTTTCGGTTTTGATATTGATTATAAAAAATGGTGCGTGGAACCCTCGTGCTTAACTCCTATAGGTTTGCAAATTCACTTTGTGAGATTTGTAAGATCCTTTCGGTTTGTCCTTTATTTTTTTCGTTTCTTTGTCATTTTGTGACAAAAAGGGGGAGAAATATATAGAGTAAACAAGTGATACTGGTATTGATTTATATTGATTGGTATCACTAAGGGAAAGGGTGCAATATTTCATATGATACTTGTAGTAAGCTAATACTCCCCCTAACGAAAGAGTAAAGCATAGTCTAAGGGGGAGTAGTATTTCATATGATACTTGTAGTTATATGGACTACAAGGGAATAACAAAGACGTGCGGATTGAAAATCTACCTATCTTACCTTTAGGGGGAGTATTAGCTTTGTTATTATAATGTCAACAACTGCATTTATGGATTGAATGTATACATGTTATTGTGGTGTTGAATTCAGGAATCAAGCGTATGTGTAATGAATTCTTGTAATTTGTTTATCCATATGATGTAAGAGTTTTGTCACTAAAATTGACAAAGGGGAAGATTGTTAGAGCACAGCTCGGTTGAACCCACCAAGCGTTGGTATGTCAAGTTTGGTTGTCATATTTTAGTGAGCCAAAAACTCATTTAAAGAGTCGCTTGATTATGTACTAGATTCAACTTCGTAAAGGTTAGCTTTAAAGTATTAGGATATGCGACATTACAATTATTATGAAGACTTAAAGAAGTGAAGAAGTAAGGAGCTACAACGACAATATCATCCTTCCACTTGAGGTTAGTGATATTTGACTTGAACTGTTTCATTCCCTAACGTATCTTTCAAGTCGTGCATATTGAAAACATAACTGCGAAGCATGAATGATTAAACTCTAGTTAGACATAGTATTAAGGAATACAATACGAAGTATAACGCTTATCTTTTGAACTTCGTATATAAGACATCGACATAATCGTTTAAATGGTATTCTGATTATGTATGGGTATAAGGTAAAGATTTCATCCTAGGAAACAATGTTTTACATTCGTTTAAAGGAAGTAAATTCATGAACTTGTTTCGTGAATCGAAAGGGAAATCGCTAGGCTTATTGGTATTGTTATTCATTGCATATCTATTGAATTACCAATATGTGTGATTAGTATAACCCCTCATGACTTGTTTATGTTCTTGGTAAAACTATTCACAAGGCCTGACTTTTGTATTGGTATGACTTTTATTAGTGAAACCGATCTTAAGTAATCACCTGAGATGGTATGATCGATTTGTTGTAATAAGTATGACCAACTCTAGGCAAAGGGGAACCAATCCTAGTAAGAGGTGCAACCGATCACAAAGGGGAATCGATCATTGTAAGAGGTGCAACACATTTTTAGTAGATTGGGGAACCGATCCTATGAACATGTGCAACAAGTTTGTAGTTTTGGGGGAACTGATCCATGGACATGTGCAGTCGATTACAGGTAGTTACCATAAGTTGTGGGAAACCGATCCTAGTACCTAGTCAACCGAATTTTGGTAACTAGCATGACTATGCAAAGTACTCACATGGAGGTAGAGCAGAAACTTGTTTTGGTAGAACCGTGAAACCCATGATTGGTGATTTGATAGAATAATCAATCACATAGTTCTTGAAAGTCAAATGAACCAATTCTAAATTTGTTTGGAAGTGTGGCAAATTGGTTTCAAGATTGTAAGTATGAAAGAGGACTTACAAACTAAAGATGTCGACATACTTTGAACATGTGCAGTAACGCGTATCTTTTATTGTTCAAATATATATTCCTTAATATCTAAAGGAAAAAATCCCGGATCGAAAAATAAATTGAGAATCTTTTAATTAAGGTTTTTTATTTTATTTTTGGAAAATGAAAATTAGTAATGTGCATTTACTAGTTGGAGATTTTCTAAGAGATTTTCGGTCAATGTTTGGACAAAGCATTTCCAGGAATTATGGAAACCGAATTTGGAATTATATTGCATATCTTGAGAATATTTTCGGTTTTGGAAATTCCTTGGTGTCCAAACTTCCTTGGTCTATAAATATCAAAGTTTGCATTTCAAGCAAACTAATCCTCGAGCCAAGAAACTACCTAGTTGTGTTGTTACCGGTGGAGCCGCCTATTCGGAGAGGAAAGTAACCTAATTAGGCGAAATCTCTTACGGCCGCTCGGTTTAAAGAATTCTTTGGGATTGAGAAGCTCTATTAGTACCGTTGGTGGGAAACTATATAATTGCAGCTTATTATTAGTTTTCGATTGATTTGATTGACTAACGGTTGTTGAACTTTGATTGCACCTAGTTTGTTTATGCTTGAGAATCTTCTCTTCTGATATAAGATTCACTCAAACTAGATCGAAGTTTCGACGGGGATCTTTAGACTGTTTGTAGATCTAAAGACGTCTTGTGATAATCCATTGTTAACAGACTCCGTTCTGTGCGTGATTGATCACAAGAGATTCAAGTTGATTGTGTGCAGGTGTTTATTGAAGATCTAAGAAGATTTGAATACGAAGAAGATTTCTGATTTGGGTTCATAATCTTTGGTGTGCACATTACTTGTTTCGTTTAAAGAGGATACAACTATAATCAGTTTATCCTTGTGGTAGATTGGATTGATTAGTTGAGTATATCGGCATCAATACAATTCTTTGTGATTCAAAGTATTGATTGCAAAATCTTAACAATTACTTTGGTAGTTGTTGATAAGATAGATATAAGGACCTGACAAAGTAGTTTATTGGGATAAACGGAAGAGCCTTTTGTCGAACTCACATCACTTGGTTGAAAAGAGTTGATACCAGACAGATTTGTTGTTCCTTTACTGTTTGGAATACGAACCAAAGGAATTGTTCCAAGTACGTGACTTATTACAAGTTGGAGGCGTGGGAATACGTGCATTTAACTAGGTGAAATATAGGTTTAGTCGCTTGGTCTCAACAATACGAAGTTGGTTTTATTTTGTATAGAGGCTTAATCATGAGAGTATTAGGTTCTGGACAAGGTCCCGGGGTTTTTCTGCGTTTGCAGTTTCCTCGTTAACAATATCTTGCTTTGTCTTTTACTTTTCTATTTTCGCAATTATAATTGTTTTTATTATAATTAGAAGTAAAATACAGTAACGTTAATTCCTATTTACTTGATAGTAATCCTATTGTGTTTGGTTAAGTCCGAACCATTTATCAAGTAAACATACTTCGTTGTTGCATTGTCTCGATCTTGTATCCATAGTCAATCACACAAGTTATCTTGTTGTCGTATTATCTCGATCTCGTATCCATAAACGATCACACGAAGTGTGAACCGATTAGTTGTATTGTATCGACTCAGTCCATAGACAATCACTTTTGGAGAAAGGACTTATAGGTGGAAAAGTTTTAGATTGAGGTATATTTGGGTACCCTCGTCTTTTCAGAACGCGAACAATAACTCTTATCATTTATTGTTCAAAGATATTCCTTAGTACTCAAGGAGATCATGTACCGAAATTAATTGAGAATCTTTTAATTAAGGATTTTGGTTATGAATGCTCTTAATGACCAGCAATTAAATGCATATCTCTAGAGAATAAAAATTAGTAATGTGCATTTACTAATTGGAGATTTTCTATTGAGAGATTTCGGAAAATATTGGACAAGCATTTACTGGAATTATGAAAACCAAATTTTTCCATTCATTGCATATCTTGAGAATATTTTCGGTTTTGGAAATTCCTTGGTGTCCAAACTGTTAGAGCACTGCTCGGTCGAACTCGCATATGTTGCTATCTCAAGCATGTTTTTCAATGTTAGTGATCAAAACTATAAGTCTTGATTTCTAGCCTATTTATAGATGTCCCGGACTAGGACATAGATTGTGTAGTTGAGCTTAGTTTTCACGGCGTTCATCATTTGAAGACGAAGAACTACTAAGGGGAGCTTGTGGAACTTCATCGACAAAAGGTATTTGGAGACTTAAACTCATCTATCACTTGGAAAGTCTATTTCTACTCTATCTCCTATATTGAGACATAAGTTGTATTACGATATAGTTTTTTATATACATAAATAGAAATCATGTGATAGATTCACTACTGATGGATAATAATTCTAGATATTTCCATACTCTTGCTAACATGAGACAATATAGAAATAAGAGTGATGCTTTATATGATGATCAGGGTGTTTGACATAATGATAGGGATCCTATAGAGCAATTATCGTATGATTATTTTAGAAAAGTGAGCAGTACAACTAGTCCTATTTTATCTAATGGTATTTTTGATAACATTCCCTCCTTCATCTCTGATTCTAACAATGTTGATTTGGTGAGAATTCCTTCTAGTTGGGAGATTAAGTCCGTGGTGAATGAGGTGTCTTCTTGGAGTTCACCTGGCCCAGATGGTTTTTAGGCAGGCTTTTACAGGGCCCAATGGAAATGTGTAGGTAAGGATTTAATTGACACGGTTTAAAATAATTTCAGAAGTGCTCACATGCCTAGACAAATTAACAAGACCTACATCTCTATCATACTTAAGAATGATGATCTTAAGTCTCCGGCCAACTTTACGCCAATTGGTTTATATAACATAACTTACAAAGTTGTGTCTAAAATCCTGGCCAATAGAATTAAGCCTCACCTGAAAGATTTGATATTTCCTTATCAACCAACATTTGTTCCTTCTAGATCAATTCATGAAAATATCATTACTGCTCATGAACTGATCCATTCTATGAAACATAAAGAAGGATTTAGTGGAAGTATTTCCATCAAATTAGATTTCTCTAAGGATTTTGATAGACTTGAGTGGTCCTTAAACATTCAATAATAGCCTCAAGCTCCCTTGGATTAAGTGCAGAGGAAAATAAAAAAGTTTTATCACAGTTAATCATAAGCCCAGAAAACTTGTTGAAGTCCTCAACCACTTGTCCGACTTCAAATTCCTTTTGAAGAATACCAACGCATCATCTGCAAAGCATAGATGAATGAGTTTTGTGACTCTGCATTTATGATGAAGCCCATAGTTCCCAGAAATAACTTGTTGTTATAAGTGCCCACATAAAATCTCCATCACCATCACAAATAAATAAGGGAATAATGGGCATCCATGTCTCAACCCCCCCGTGAGCTTCAAAGAATCCATATGGAGAACCATTGATCATGACTGAGAACTTATCTGAAGAGATACAAACCAAAATCTATTCAATGAACTTAGTAGGAAACCCAAACTTCCTTATCACAACAACAATTTCCTCCCAACTGACAGAATCACATGCTTTATGAAGGTCAATTTTTAGAGCACACCTAGGACTTTCAATAGTCTTATGATAATTTATAACTAATTCATGGGAAAGAAAATCTCGAATTGATCTCCAAGAAATAAAAGCCAACTGATTAGACTCACCAACCCTCTTAAAATATATTTCATCCTAGAGGCCATATTTTTAGTCATACACATTTATAAATCACATTGCAACAAGCAATGGGTATAAAATCAAGAATAATAGAAGCATTCTCACATTTAGCAACAAGAGTGATAAAAGTAATGTTAAATTATTTTAGTAACTTACCAGTCTTGAATAAATTTCTAATGGCCTTTACAAAATCATCTCCAACTACTGAACAAGTACTCTTGAAGAAATAACTATTGAATCCATCTGGCCCAAGAGCTTTAGAAGAGTGAATAGATACCAAAGCTTCTATTATTTTATCTCTAGAAACAGGCAAAAGTAACTTTTCAACATCATCCTGAAATACCATTCTATCAAACCGCAAACCATCTATAAACTTCAGAAGTATCCACGGGGTCAGAAGCTACCCCAAATAAATTCTTAAAAAAATCCACACATTCTGCTCAAATCTCATTGTCCTCTCCAACTTTACATTTTCTCTAAAATACAACAAAAGAATATTGTTCCCGGATCTTCTTTCTTTCAAAGAGTTATAGAAGAACTTAGAGTTAGAGTCTCAAGCCTCCATTTATCTAACATACTTATTCAATCTGGCATAATGTCCCAATACAATCCTTCTCCTTATTAGCAAGATCAGCTCTCAAAGGATGAGGTTGAAACTTGAACTTCATCCATAGCATTTTTAGCATTCAACACTTGTTGTGAGAATATCTTAAATCTCTCATTCTTCCACTCTATGAACATCATTGGATTACCCTGCATTGGCTCCATCCAAGACTTCCTAACAATACTTAAGAAGTCAGGATCATCAACCCAGAAACTACAAATTATGTATGGGGAAAGGCCATGATGTATACCTTCAAAAATACTTACAATACCTGGACTATGATGATCTGAATCATGAAACATTTCAACCCATTCCACATTAACCATAATTTTATCAATTTTTGAAGCAACCTTATCATAACCTTCCCGTTTATCACTCCAGGTGTAAAAGTTGCCACTATTCCTCAAATCAAAATATGTGCTTCTTGGGAACAATCATAAAACTCATTGTAATTAGAAGGAGTGACCTCAGCACCACCCACTCTGTATCCAACAACCAAAAGAGAATCACAATTCCTGGCAAAACCCAAGGTTTATTATTATAGCCAGCAACACACTAATATCCCTCCATAAATGTCTTCTAACAATCACATCATTACTACCATACACAGAAGTTGCCACAAAAGCCCTATTTTTATAATGTAAAATATCCACACAAAAAATGGCTTGAGAAGAACAGTATATTACCTGCACCTTCACAACTTGAGGATCCCATCTTACTCAAATCCTACCAGCACCATCCAAAGAATAGTTATCAGTAAATATCCATGAAGAACATATTTTGTTTCTAATTCTTTCTTTATTTTCTTCTTGAACGTGGGCTTAAATAATGCCCACAATGCTTAACTTATTATTTCTGATAAATCTACCAACTTTTACTTGTTTCAAGGGATCATTTCAACCCCTGTATTCCAACAACCTACCCTAAACATTTTAAACATTAGAAGGATTTGTCTTCTTCCCCTTAGCATATTTACATGCTAATGTAGAACTTGTTGAGAAGAATACAACACGGAGGTTGTAGGGGATGCGAAGGAAGAATATGATGCAAAATAGACGATATATCTTGAGCAGGTTTGAGAGAAAGAACAAAGAAAAGATAGGTTCTCTATAAAGAGTAGTTTCATAAACTTGATAATAATAATTGCGTGTCTAACAAACGAAAACAAACCTGTATATATAGGCACGAACAAGAGTTCTAAAGATAGTAAAAGTATAAAAAAAAAATAACAAAAGACTAAAACAGGAAGTGCTTAACTTGATATACAAGTTAATAAGGTTCTAGAAAGAACGTAGAGATGTTCTACATCAGTCCCTCCCTCTTGAAAGAACTCGTCCACGAGTGTTGATTTAAACGTCTCCATGAAAGGTAAAAATCTCTTGAACATTGAAAATGTTAGAGATATTCCATTTCGAAGGGAGATCAATTATGTATGCATTATCACTAATCTTCTTTAAAATCTTGAAAGGACCATATTTCTTCATCTTGGTTTTGTTGTAGGTACCAGTAGGAAAACGTTCTTTCCGTAGATGAATCATAACCAAATCTCCTTCTTTGAAAAGCTTAAGTTTCCTGTGTTGATCTGCTGTTTCTTTATATTTAGCATTAGAAACTTCAAGTCTAGTCTTCACTTCTTGATGAATTTGAGCAGCTTTGTCTATCAACTTATCAGCTTGAAGATGAGCTTTTGAAGTTTTTGGTAAAACTACTAAATCAAGTACATGATTTGGTACCTTAGAATAAACAATCTCAAACAGAGTCTTACCTGTGGACCTATTAACTTAAGTATTGAACGCAAATTCCATGTAAGGTAATAAAATATCCCATTGCTTTTCTCTATTGTCAGCTATCTTAGCTCTTATTAGATTCCCAAGCGAATGATTAACAACCTCGGTTTGACCATCCGTTTGTGGATGAGCAGTTGTAATGTACTGCAATTTAGTTCCAAGTCTCATCCAAAGAGATTTCCAGAAATAACTCAAAAACTTAGTGTCTCTGTCAGAAGTTATAGTCTTAGGCACACCAAGTAGACGTACTACTTCCTTGAAGAATAAGTAAGCCACGTTAGAAGCATCTGTTGTTTTTTTACATGCAACAAAATGAGCCATTTTGGAATATCTATCTACGATAACCATAACAGTAATCATGCCCCTAGTTGTACGAGGTAAACCCAATATGAAGTCCATACTAACATCAACCCAAGGAGCTTCGGGAATTGGTAAAGGAGTATATAAGCCCGTGTTTCGAATTGTACCTTTATATTTGACAAACCATACACTTTTGAACAAATTTACGCACATCTCGCTTTAAAAAAGGCCAAAAATATCTTTCCTCCACCGAGAGCAATTGTCTTATCTTTGCCAAAATGTCCACCAAGACCACTGCCATGCAACTCTTGCATTAAATGAAGACGCAATGAACCTTGAGGAATACATAATCGATTATCTTTAAAAAGAAAACTCATCTTGTATAAAAAATCCAGCTGTTACTCCTGTTTGTGTTCCACAAGCTTTCCAAATATCTTTAAAGTCTTCATCATCTGGATAAACTTCTTTAATAAAATCAAAAGCTATACTTTCATTGTTAAGGGAGATGGGTACGTCGACTTAGAGCATCAGCTACTGTATTTAATTTCCCACTTTTATGTCGAATAGAGAATGTGTACTGGTTGATGGTAGACAGCCATGTATCATGCATTCTATTCACTTTTGATGAAGTTTGAAGGTACTTGAGAGCTTGATGGTCTGGTTGACGATTTAATTCTTTATGAACAAGATAAGTATGCCATTGTTTTAAAGCTTGAACTAATGCAATCAATTCAAGTTCATATGTAGACCACTTTTTCTTGTATCAGAATTCTTCTCACTATGATATGCAATTGGATGTCCTTCTTGAGATAAAAAAAGCGCCAATGTCAATTATTGAAGCATCACAATCAATTTCAAAAGTCTTGTTGAAATCAGGCATAGCAAGCACATGTGTAATGCACAACTTTTCTTTAAGAGCATTGAAACTCTTGTCTGCTTCTTCATCCGAAAAATTTCTCTCCTTTTAAGCAATCTGTGAGACCAGCGAAGCAATTGAACTAAAGTTCTTCACAAAAACGTCTATAAAACGATGCTAAACCATGAAAACTTCTAACATCCTTAATACACGTTGGTGTAGGCCATTCTCGAATTGCTTGTACCTTAGTTTCATCAACTGCAATACCGGCATCAGAAATAATATAACCCAAGAATGTGACCTTGCTCGAAAGAAATGTACACTTCTTTAGATTTGCATATAACATATTTTCAGAAAGTACTTCGAAAACCTTAGAGAGATGTATAAGGTGTTCATCTTCACTACGACTGTAGATTAAGATATCATCGAAGTAAGCAATAAAAAAATGTCCAAGAAAGGGTTGTAATACCTGGTTCATCAGACGCATGAAGGTACTAGGAGCATTTGATAAGCCGAAAGGCATTACTAGCCATTCATACAGACCTTCTCGCGTCTTAAAAGCTGTTTTCCATTCGTCACCAATACGTATGCGAATATGATGATATCCACTCCTTAAATCAAGTTTAGTGAAAATTTTCGCACCCACTAACATATCAATCATGTCATCAAGTCTAGGAATTGGAAATCAATATGGAATAATAATTTTATTAATAGCTCTGCAGTCGATGCACATTCTCCATCCACCATCTTTCTTGCTCACCAAAAAGGCTGGACTTGAACAAGGGCTCTTACTTAGCCTGATTAGACCCTTTAGTAATAATTCATTCACTTGTCCTTGAAGAATTTCATGCTCAGTAGGACTTAAACGGTAATGAGCAACATTTGGTAAAGAACATCCTGGGATGAAATCAATTTGATGCTGTAGATCCCTTAATGGAGGTAAGGAAGTTGTTAGTTCATCAGGAAATAAAACCTTGTACTGACGAAGTAATGGTTGCACTTTTTTTGGAATGTCCACTTCAGGCTTAAGGGCTTCATGAGAATTTAGTGTATGAGAATGTAGAGTCTTGACAATAGAAGCCACTAATGCACTAGTTTTCCCATCACTGCGTTCTTTGTAAACAGCTACAGATTTGGAAGGAACCAAAATATTCTTTTTTCCATCTTTATAAAAGGTATAAGTGTTCTCAAAACAGTTATGAACTGCACGTATATCATACTTCCATGGTCTTCCAAGAAGCAAATGTGTTGTAGTTATATTGATCACATCGCATAAGACTTCATCTTCATACCCAATGAATGAAAACTTAACAAGACACTGATGTGTAATGTCTTGAGATGAAGAACTACTCACCCATCCAACAGAATAGGGATGAGGATGAGGACTAACAGGTAATCCCAAATCCTTAACTACATTAGCCGCAATGTAGTTATCCATACTTGCACTATCGATAATCAAATCAATTACCTTTCCACCAAGTGAACATTTAGTTCTAAAAATACCATTACGCTGTGAGTAAGAAGGTTGAGATAGAAGCAGTGGTCGAATCATTCCCACGTAATGATCTCCAAACACTTCACCAATTTCATGTTCTTCTATATTCTCATCATTTTCAGAATCCTCTAGGTCACGTATACCCTCATCAACTAAACCATGATATTTGTGCAACTCCTCTTGAGAATCTTGAACTAATCCATGAAATTTCCTACACTCAGCAGATGTATGTCCAGGTAGCTGGCATTTGTTACACCTCTCTCCCCTAAACTTAGCATAAGGGTTTTGTGGTTTAGTTAAAGGTGGAAAAGATGTTTGATCCTTATTGGGAAGTCGAATGTTTTGAGTATAGCTTGGACGAGAAGTAATGGGTGTTTGCTGCACGGATTGAATTTCAGTAGGATTCGGAAGGATGGGGTACCCATTCTTAGGCAAAGGATGTTGAGAATTAGTAAAATTTGGCGAACTATATGGCTGCCTAGAAGAATATTGTGTACTATCCTCCTTAGTGTATGAATTTTCATGAAAACCATTAACTGAGGGTTTGGAATTACCTTGGAAACGACTATACTGTTTAGTTGAAGTCTTTTGAGAATGAAAAACACGACGCTCTACCTTGATAGCTTGTTGTATAACTTCTTCCATAGTATAAACAGATTGGGTCATTCCTTCTTGAATCACCCGGTTTAAACCTTCTACGAATCTAGCTATAAGTTGTTCTTCTGTTTCATTGAGTTCATTACGAGCAATTAAATTGTAGAACTCGGTTACATATTCTTCAACCAACCTTGCACCTTGTTGGAAATTTTGCGGTTTAATAAATAATTTCTTTGAAATCTCTAGGTAGAAACTTAGTTCTTAAAAGATCACTCATCCTTTTCAGTCCGTATTGGTGGTTTTTCATGGTTCCTACGGTCTTCACAAAGTTTTTTCCACCAAGCAGCTGCACCTCCTTTAAGCTTATAGGATACAAGCTTTACTTTAGAATGTTCAGGCACTTCCATGAAGTCAAAAAAAGTTTCAACCTCAAAAACCAATCTAATAATTCTTCTATCTTGAATCTTCGATTGAAAGTTGGAATGTCTGCCTTAAGCTTGTACTCAGGTAAAGATCCATAAGAATGTTGACCTGATTGCAGGCGCTTTTCTTCTGTCCAATTCTTATCTAAAATATCTTCAACTTCATCTTCTTCGCTACTGTTTCCACGAGGATTTGCAAACGTCTTGTAAGGGTGACAGACATACCCTTCATATTGACTAATCTTGTTAAGTTTTCTTTAACACCTTTTGGAGTACTAGTGTCCTGAATAAAATTATGTTTCTTCCCATTCTTTGAAGAAAATCTGGATCTAGAATGTTTTCCTTCTCCTTGAGATTTTTTTTTCATCATCAGATTTTTCTTCACTTTCTGATTTTTCTGAATCTTCAGGTCTTCATTCAACAAGAGAATCGATCTTAATATTCATCTTCTTAATCTCTTTTTGTAACTCTTGTAGAATATTGTTTATATTTTCAGAAGTTGTATCTTGTTGATTCAACCTTTCTGTAATCTTGGTAAGTTCAGTTCTAATAACTTGGTCTCCTATTGAAACTAAACCTAATAATAAGTTTTTTTTTGTTTTATATTTTTTTTTTTTGTGATTGGGTTGCGGAAGCGAATTGAGGATCTGTTTGAGATAAGAATCTCAAAACGTTGGCTCGATGCCACTTAATGTAGAACTTGTTGAGAAGAATACAACACGGAGGTTGTAGGGGATGCGAAGGAAGAATATGATGCGAAACAGACGAGATATCTTGAGCAGGTTTGAGAGAAAGAACAAAGAAAAAATAGGTTCTCTATAAAGAGTAGTTTCATAAACTTGATAATAATAATTGTGTGTCTAACAAACGAAAACAGGTCTGTATATATAGGCACGAACAAGAGTTCTAAGATAGTAAAAGTCTAAAAAAAAATAACAAAAGACTAAAACAGGAAGTGCTTAACTTGATATACAAGTTAAGAAGGTTCTAGAAAGAACGTAGAGATGTTCTACATCACATGCTCCCTTTACTCCTTATATATGTTACTGGCTTTGAAGAAAAATGGGCTCTTGCTCCTCCCCCCTCCCAACAAAATTAACCTTCATCAATTCTACTAACTTGAGACAACACAAACCCAATTGTTTCATTTTCAAACATGACAGAAGTCTCATTCCCTACTTGATGGATACTAGAAGAAAAAACCAACTCCGTATTCACTACTCTCTCCCTTTCCCTTCGATATCCTTAGATGAAGAAGACATAGAACCTACAGATCCTCATCAGTATCAGTACTAGAAATTTGTTAGAATTGATTCTGGATAACTACTAAAGGAACAACCTTACTAGCTGAGATACTACTAGAAGTACCAATGACTCCCTCACTATTATCCCCATTCTGCTTTCCACCCGTTTTCCCTATAGCTCTCTTCAGTGTCTTTACTTGCCATACTTCATGCCAATTTGCACCATTCCCCTTTTGGCCAGTTTCCCCCAACACCAACTTAGCAACGATAGATGCAACTTCTGCAACAATTGCTTCAGCACGGTTCTCTAAGCTATGCCCAAATACACCACAATGCAGACATCTTGGAGGTTTTCAGCTATACTCCATTGGGACTTGAATTTTCACCTTACCTACCATTGCATCAATTTGAGATGGAAATGCAGAATGCACATCTACTTCAACAGATATTCTTGCATAAGACATCCTTGACCTAGTTGTTGTCTGCTTATCCAACATCAAAGGCAACCTATAAAGCTTGGAAGCTTCCCCAAACCCCTAACATTCCAGAAATGCAGAGGAACTTTACTTAAATTAATCCGATTAGGGATTGTCTTAAGTTCAGCTAACTCATGCTCAATTAACATAGTCTAAGGTATAACAACAAACAACTTTCACGCAACGAAAAACAACCATGTTCCAAGGAAGTAGTTCTATCCTCCACAGACTGAAACTCAAACACAAAATGTAATGCCCGTCTAAAGTCATCTTGATATCATCCTTCAGTTTCTAAGCCCTCTTAACGGAATTCTTTACAATCTGAAAATCCAATCCCCTTCCAATAAAACAACCAACTACCGTATCTCCACAACTACGAACATCCATTTCAATCTCCTCCTAAGATAACACCATCATCTTCTTCCCCTAAACCATAGACGGAGATTCAAAAGGTAATGGATCTTGAACTACCACATCCTTCTCAATAGAAACTAAATCAGACCACTTAAAATTTTTCACCGAACCCGACCTAGATCTACCAGGAACCCTAACACCTCCTTCCATTTGAGAATTAGAAAACAAAACCATTAGGAAGAAATATGAAATTAACCAGAGAAAAAAAAAAGATCACCACAAAATAACCAACACGAATCTTATGAGTCGATCCAAGCATGAGAAGAACAAATTTGAGAAAAGAATCTCAAATTCGACGAGAATAAAACCCCTGACTCGAGTCAACGTCGCCTAAAAATCGCCTCTAACCAAACTCTCTCTCTTTGACTTTAAATTTTTAATTAGACTTATACTCCCTCTGTTTTTTTGAAAAGTGATACTTTCACTTTTTCATTTTAGCCTAAAAATAGGCCAAATTGAAAAAGTGAAAGTATCTCTTTTCCAGAAACGGAGGGAGTATTTAACTAAAAATTTAAGAAAAATTAAAAATTGAATTTAGAGTGAAGTTGAGAATTAAGAGATTAAAATTTAAATTAAAATAACAAGACTGGATTATATTAAGTCATGTTAATAGGAGGGAAAGAATGGATCAAATGAGGGGGAAAATTCCACCGAATTCAGGTCAATGTTCGGTCAAAGAAAAATATAATCAAAATAAATATGTATTTCAGAAATAACAATCCTACCCTTACTGAATTAGGATTCTTAATCACTTGTTCCCAAACACACCAAAAGTAAATCAATTTACGTGTGTAATTTTATCA
Organism: Papaver armeniacum; assembly: GCA_023531295.1. Taxonomy (NCBI): domain Eukaryota; kingdom Viridiplantae; phylum Streptophyta; class Magnoliopsida; order Ranunculales; family Papaveraceae; genus Papaver; species Papaver armeniacum. Next base: position 333,686 of record JAJJWW010017631.1, read on the forward strand.
TATCGGTTGACTAATTCTATAAGCATATAAACAACATCAATTATCATCCCAATAGATCTTTATGCTAGTGTTTGTAACATCCCGATTTTCGGGCTCGGATCCCATGCCCGAAAACCTGAAGTGCTATGTCAATATCATAGCCAAAGCCCGGCTACTAAGCCCAAGCTCATTAAATAATTTATTTGGGCTTAATTAATTTATGTTCGATATAGAAATTTTGTCGCAGCGGAAACATAAAAATTCTTTTAGGAAGATCTAACCATTACCTTGTTGTGATTTTTAATCCATAAGAATCCTAGAAAACTCTAGTTTAACATAAAAATTAATTTCACCGTTAAACGTTCAAGATTCAATCCAAAAGAGTCACGTTTTTGTGGAACAAACGTAAAACAGAAACAGACATCAGTTCACTCCAAGAATTTTACTGAGCACAATTCAAACCCAAAAATTATTCTGATTATACATTATAAATCCTAACTCAAGATGAGACCTGTAACATATTTTCTATAAATTTTAGTTTAATTTAATGACATTTGGACCACAGTCAAACGCGCAATTGACCAGTACTGCAGAAAAGAAAAACAGAGATAGTTTATTTTGTAAAATTCATATAAAATCATTCACAATTCAAAATCAACTTTGGTTTACCATTTTAAAAAGGAAAAAGAAACATATTAAAGTTTACAGAAGACACCAAAACCTAAAACATGCTATAGAATAGTTTGAAAGTAGTAAAACTTCTATATAGTTGGATCTGTCAGAAAATTCGTGAATTTCGTACAGTGAGAAACAATTGTTTTAAAAATACTTCTTGAACTCAGAAAATTTCAAAAAATTTATCAACATATTATAGAATAATTATCATTAACAGTCAGACCAACATGACTCAGAAATTTTCATTGTCTAATCAAAGAGGATTTTCTTGACGTAGCATTGTTCCATTGGTTATACATTAACCCAATAATCTCTAAAGCATTTATAATTAATAAAATACTTAGTAAAATCATCTAAAAGAGTTTGATGATATTTTATTACAATTTCCAATCATAAATCCTATGAAAACTACTAATTAAAGCACCAAAACCGATCTCTATGCTTTTCCGCCATTTGCTCCTTGTGGTGCCATAAAATCTGGTATTTTTTTGTCATGAAACGACGTGAGTTGTGACACCCAGTAGGAAAAGAAGCAACAAAATATTTTAAGCAACATTTTTAAATTCCTTTTGAAAACAACTAACATGATTAACAACACCGCAAACACATGCAAACACCACATCCATAAACAATAATAAATTCAATCAATCCGCTCGCCCCAGGGATCCCATGGGTTTAGCAATCTAGGAGGAAACCATCAACTCCCCCATGTTGTTTTTAGGGAGGCAACCTTCAACTCCCAAGGATATCTCGTACCCGTCAAAAAGAATGGTCTTTTGGGAAGCAACCATCAATTCCCAAGGACCGTAATTTATCAAACATATACATACATCACACAACTTCAACATCGTCATGAAATCAATAATTACAATACCATCAATCACATCACCATAATAATTAAAACCAATAAATATGAATTTAAATAATTTTAACTCAAATAAAAACAAAATTTAGTTAGTGTTGCGCCCACCTCGAATCGCAAAATCCAAAAACCATCAACTATACCACAAATAGCTTTATCACTGTTGAAATCGTCTTCGATAATAAACATAATATCTCTAACTAAATAATGGGAAACGGAAGGAACAATTGCGGCTAGGTTTTGTTTTTATCTGTGTTTTTCTTTTTTTCTCCCCGAGTATAACACGTTTATATAGCAAAAGAAAAAAAAAACAAACCCTTACAAAACAGCTAAGAGTTGACCTACGCTTAAGTTCACGAGTTTAAGAATTTTGGTCAAAAAAAACTCTTTTTTTTTTTGATGGTAAAAGTAATTTTATTAACTAGCAAATATAGTACAATGAGTTACAATTTCATTGTTATCAAAAACATTAGAGAGAATGCTAGTTTTCGGAATTTTTTGTTATATTGTAGAATCCTTAACATTATTATATATATATATA